>OY821520.1:189867418-190436777 GCA_963682025.1 Cordilura impudica | reverse complement strand
AAAACTTCGTCGTACAGAAAAAGGAAAAGGTAGATTTGACACGAGTTGTTATATACTTATATAATGCGCTTTTTGATACCCTCCACCCACAATACCCCCCACTCACAATATTATAACCAATTTCGTCAACACTTAGACACAAAAAGTGCTTCATTTTAAATTATAACGGATGGGAGAATATTTGCAAAAGATAGTGGTGTGGAGAATATAAAAACAGTTTCGTTATATAAAAATAAATATAAGATTTAAAAAAAAACATTAATTTTACTTAAGTTGGGGTTCAAAACGACCCGAAATTTATTTTACTACAAAATAGATCGGGAAGGGATTCAAAACCGACAGCAGCTTAGTTTTAAAAAAAATCTGATGCGTTTTTAAATAGAAGTATTAATATAAAAAATAAAAATCTTACAGGAAAATGCGATCGAAAAATGGTTCAAAAACCTCCGATGGTTCTCTAAAAAATTTCTGATGGGATTTAAAAAAAAACGCCTTCGCAAAATTCGCCTGGGAGGGGATTAAAAGCCACCGACGGTGCTGCAGAAAAAATGTTCTGTTGGGATTTAAAATAAAAAACAAGATCGATATATAAAATAAAACATAAAGTAAGATAAAATGGTGTAAGATGAAATAAAATAAAATAAAATAAAATAAAATAAAATAAAATAAAATAAAATAAAATAAAATAAAATAAAATAAAATAAAATAATATAAAATAAAATAAAATGAAATAAAATAAAATAAAATAAGATAGTAATGTGAAATAAAGTGAGATAAAATAAAATAAAATAAGATAAAATAAAATAAAATAAAAAAATAATAATAATAAAAATTAACTCCCAAAATTTTTTTCATGGGATTTGAAATTAAAAACGGGTTCTATGTATAAAATAAAATAATATGTAAAAAATAATTTTAATGGAAAATTTTATAAAAAAGGTTTTTATGTATGAACTAAAAATAAAATTAAAAAAATTAATGTTATGTAATATTCGATGGGGAGGGAGTGTAAAACGGCTCGAGGGATTGTCCTATTAAACGTTCTTAGAATGGATATGATATGTATAAAGAATAAAGCAAAAATTTTAAAATAATAACATTAAAAAAATTTCATCGAAACTCTTGAAATTACACCACATCCTCCTTTGAGTCATATCAAACCATTTTGGAAACAAAACACCGAGACTTTCCTCCCTAAAACACATTAAATAATTTTGGCCAGCTTTTAAGATCAAATACTCCTCTGTGGATCGTAGCATTAAAGCAACGCAGTTAAAAAATGTTATTAATTTTACGTTTTTATTCGGACTACAATCACTTATGACAAAAATTACACATTGTAGCAGCCATTTGGGGGGGGGGGGGTTTGAGAAATTCCATCACATGGAGATAAAACAAAGAGAAAAATGAAATTTTTTTTAATGATTTCATTCGATAAAAATAGTCCAGCTTGATTTTTTACATGGATATATTAAAAAAAAGTTATTTATTTAAGCACTAGCTGGTTTTACCCGGTCTTGCTCGGGATAAAAAGGCATTTGACTTGAAAAATGGTTCACTATGCTTACCAGGAGCTGAGTGCTTAGTCCCCAATGAAATTAACTTGCTCCCCAAAAATTTGTATGGGCAGTAAATTAGAAGTTTTTTGTAAGATGCTGCAGCAAAAATGCTTCAAAAATAAGCTCCGAAACGGCTTTTAGTTTTTTTTTAAGTTTATTTATAAACATCAAATATAACGGAATCGTTTGCGAATTAAAGGTATCAGAACTTTTAAAAATTGAACTACTTCATTCAATAAGTGATCATCATAGAGCAGAGAAGTCAAATTCAAAGAAGTTTCAAAAACGAAAAACTAATGCGACACTTAAAATTGTGCCGCAAGGTTGTTTTAAGCAACTGCTTATAAGTATATGTATTGTATATACACACGTGCTGCCGCGTAGTTGTCGTCAACTTATTTTAATCTCCAAAATAAATTTTTCAGATCATTGCGATATTTTAGCTGAGCTGTGTTCCGCGAGCGCGTCGCGTCCGCGCAACAGTAGGCGTGACTGGTATTAAGGATATGGCGACCTTCACTGGAGTAGAGAGTTCGTGCGTACCAAATTTCAGAGAAATCCGTTGAAAAATAAAAATTTGTGTAGCGAACAAATATACAAAAACAACAGAAAAGAAATTGTATACAAAAAGTGGGTGTAAAAATGGGCGTGGCCAGCACGAAGCATATGACGATCTTTCCTGGAGTACAGAGATCGTGTGTACCAAATTTCAGAGAAAACCGTTAGCAAATAAAAATTTGTATAGCGAACAAATATATCAAAAAGCAGAAAATGAATTGTATATAAAAAGTGGGCGTAAAAGTAGGCGTGGCAGATAAGAGGTATATGGTGACCTTAGCTGGAGTACAGGGATCGTGCGTACCGAATTTCAGAGAAATCCGTTAACAAATAAAAATTTGAATAGTGAACAAATATGAATAAAACAGAAAATGAATTTTACATAAAAAGTGGGCGTAAAAGTAGGCATAGCCGGTAAAAAGTATATGGCGACCTTTCCTGGGGTATAGAGATCGTGTGTACAAAATTGCAGGAAAATCCGTTGAAAAATAAAAATTTGTATAGCGGTCAAACAAACAAACAAACAAACATAAAATGAATTTTATAGATATAGATAAGCTAAGAAATTAATAAAATAGTTCTTGAGTTGTAGCTAAAAAACTAAAAAATCAAACATCAAGATAAGGAAAAAATATAAAAGATCATAAAAAGTTTGGCCTCAGAAAAAAACACCTTTAGAAGTTTTACTATACTGCCGCAGTACTTTCACCCTGACTTGGAATTTATAAACCCCCAGACAATTTAATTTATTTATTGGATCTTTCTTTTTTCAGAAAAATACAATAAGTATTAAAAGCTTCAGTTAACTTATATTTTCAGGATCTATTTCCATTGCATTTTACCATAATAGAACATCAATTTTTTTTTTTTTTTTTTGTAATTAATCTTTATTTATTGAATCTTCACATAGGTTTGTGAACTAACAATAAGTTATTCAAATCTTAAAACTAAAACTTAAATATTAAATCCAGCCAGTGCCAGGCAAAATTTTATTTATTCTATATACATACATATGTAATCTAATGATACAAAAAAAAAAAAAATATTTGTATCAATCCATTTTTCATCCAATAAAATCAGCAGTCTCCCTCCTTCTTAAGCGTTGGTGGATACGATTGTTGATTAAGTTACGTTCTAGAGAATTCGGGTGAGACTCTAGCTTTTTCAAATAGTTTGCACTATATCTAGTGATTTCGTACTTTACTAGAGAATATGTGCAAACGTGAGTTTCTCATGTACCATGGTGCGCCTGTAATCATTCTCAAAATCTTGTTTTGGCATCTTTGCATTATTTGTTGCGTAAGGTATTTATAATTGTGCGAGGGCCATTGTGTCGACCCTCTTAAGGCGTACGTTTCCATTATAAGATAAGCAGATTCCGTGTAAGAGTAATTGGAATCGATGCCAGTTTCTGTATATATTTGGAGCTGAAGACTTTTATTTCGTCCCTTATAAATGGGATATTGAGGTCCCTATGAATATTTGAGTTACCAACAACCCATGGGTCACCAGTTATAACTCGCTATATTTTATTTTGTCGTCTTTGTAATTTATATTAGAAGCAGAAACTGTTCCTCATAGTTGGATTTCAGTTCGCAAAATAAAATTAAAGATGAACAAAACTAGTTTATGGACAGATGTTGGTAGCTCACAAAACATTTTTCCGGAGATTTTTTCCATGCAAGGGGATCTCTTATTATTAGGCATGAATACTCTTTCAAGGTGATCGGCAAATAATTGCGCATTGTTTTTATTAGACGTAGCCCAAGTACCATTGCTATATCGAATGGGATATTTATAGCTGGTTGAGCTTTCAAGTTTTTTGGTGGCTTTCCAAAGACTACAATCCGTTGAATTTGTTTAATATAAAGGGTCCGCCATCTAGCGTTTTTTTTTCAACTAGTCCTTATTTCGTGAATGGTAACACTTAGCTCATGTCTAATTTGACAGATAATTAGTTTTATCCTTCCGCTGAATGAATATGGTTGTGTATATGCTTGAACAACGCTGGGAAATATTGCGACATTACTTTGAAAATCATGGTAATGTTGCAGAATGTGTGCGAAAATTGCGTACGGATTTTGGAAGAAGAGAAGCACCGTCAGCTCCGTATGTTCGTTATCTTGTGAAAAAAGTGAAAGAAACTGGCATCCTCATCGATAAACCAAAGCGTGAAAAGCCAAAAACAGTGCGTACACCCGAGAATATTGCTGCTGTTGCAGAAAGTGTGCGTGAAGCGCCATCAACATCAATTCACCGTTGTTCTCAAGAATTGAACATTTCGGAGGCATCATTGAGACGAACTTTGCATAAAGACCTTGGTATGATGCCATACAAAGTCCAATTGGTTCAGGAGTTGAAGCCAACTGACCATCCAATGCATTTTCGCTTTGCATAAAGACCTTGGTATGATGCCATACAAAGTCCAATTGGTTCAGGAGTTGAAGCCAACTGACCATCCAATGCGTTTTCGCTTCGCTAAGTGGGCCTGCGATCGACTTACAGAAGATGCCGATTTTGCCAAAAAAAAATCATCTTTTCAGATGATGCTCATTTTCATCTTGGCGGGTATGTAAACAAGCAAAATTGTCGAATTTGGGGCACAGAAAACCCGCACGCATACATTGAAAAGCCGATACACCCAAAACGAGTCACTGTTTGGTGCAGATTTTGGTTCAGAGGCATAATTGGGCCATTTTTCTTCGAAAATGAGCAAGGAGTGGCCGTTGCAGTCAATGGCGATCGTTATCGGGCCATGTTGAATGAATTTTTGTTCACAAAAATTGAAGAGGAGGATATTGGCAACATTTGGTTTCAACAGGACGGCGCTACGTGCCACACAGCCGAAGCTACACTCGATGTTTTGCGCCCTGTTTTTGAAGATCGCATTATCAGCCGCAGAGCTGATGTCGTTTGGCCACCTCGGGGCTGCGATTTGACACCGTTGGACTATTATTTGTGGGGTGCCCTCAAAGATAAGTGTTACGCCAACAAGTCAGAGACAATTGACGCTTTAAAGGACAATATTCGTGAAGCCATTGGTGAAATACAGCTGCACACAATCGATAATGTGCTTAAAAATTGGACCGATCGTGTAGGCTACTGCATGGCCAGCCGAGGCAGCCATTTGAATGAAATTATTTTCCATTATTAACCGGAAGGATTGTACTTTCAAATAAAAAAAGAAACTTGAGATAATATTCAGTAGTTTTTTTTATAGCATTTTCAAAAAAAAAAAGTTATTTGGCGGGCCTTTATTATTCTGCTTTACCTACAAAATATCTGATTGCGATTACATCTAATTTTTAAAAATTGTTTATAATTACTAAAGCATTATTATTCGCATAAATACAAAATTTCACTTTTTATATTTTCCATTTAAATTTAAGAAAATATCAATTCTAAAAACTAGAATTAAAATTTCCAATTATAAATTAGAAAATATTAATTGAATTTCAGAAAATCATATCAAAACGTCGGAAATAATAATTTTAAATTTAGAAGACATCAATTACATCTTTAATATACATATAAATTTTATTCGTAAAACACAAATTGAAATTCCAAAAAAAAAAAACACCAAATATGCTTACATTTAAAAAATGTTTACATTTAAAAAATATATTGCCATTCAGGAGAAATTAATTACTTTTCAGTACCGCGATTAAGTAACTTATTTTAACGATAGTCGAATCGTTAAAAAAAGAATATTGCAAAATTATCAGTAAAAATTTTAAACGATATTCGCTATTGTTAAAGTCAGCTGTTATTGTTATCTAAACGACAACCATTTTTGAGTTGTTTATTTTTATTTTTATTTATTTTTATTTATTTATTTATTTATTTATTGGAACTGCTCCATACACAAGACTAAAAGTCTTATTTTGCAGTATGGAACTGATTGTATTTAAAATTATAAAATCGTTAATAAATTAATAACTAATTACAAATTTTCTTTACATAAAATGCAAAGAACAATAAGATTAAAATTAAAGAATAAAGTTGAAATATTTGAAATTTAATTTAATCAAATGTATTATAATATCAAATAATATTTAATGTTTTAAATTGTTATGCTGAAAACAGTTTAAAAATATTTTCTTTAAATTTTCGTGCGTTACTTAAAAGTTGAGAGCTATGGGGTATAGAATTCCAGAGAGATACTGCGAATATGTAGAAATGCCACTCCGATATTAAACTTTTATATCATCTAATTGATCTAATTCTTTTTCCCCTGCTTATATCTGAAATATAAAGTTTGTCGTACAGATGTTCCGGTTTGTGGGTATACACTATTTTATGTAAAAAAACTAAAACTCTTATATTTAAAAGATTATCTAAAGAAACGCCATATAGCTGCGATGAAAACAAAGATACACTAGAACGTCTATTAAGTCCATACACATATCTGATTATGTTGTTAAATGCAACGTTCAACTTCCTTTTACCAATTGTATCACATTTCGCAAATAGCTCACAACCATACAGTAAAACAGGCATCAGATAAGTTTTGGCAAGTAGGATTCTTATTTTCATAGGTGTACAATGCTGGGTTTGCCACAGAGTTCTAGTCATAGAGAAAGTACGACCACAGGCATAGTTAATATGGTTCGACCACGTAAGAGTGTCATTAAAAAAAATACCTAGATTCTTAGCAGATTTAACGATTTCAATTTTCTGATTATTTATAATTATATTAGGTGTAATATTTAGTTTGGAAAGTCGCTTTTGAATTACAATGCATTTTGATTTTTTCGGATTTATCTCTAATCCATTTGCCGTTGCCCATGTATAAATACGATGGAGTTGCTGATTAATAGAGATAATACACTGGTCGATTAGGGCATTACTACAGCTGGTATAAAGCTGAACGTCATCCGCATACATTCTTACATTACAATTTGTTAAAATGCCTAGGAGGTCATTTGAGTACAATGAGAATAATAGTGGCCCAACAATGGACCCCTGAGGTACGCCCCTTGCTACAGGCAGTGTCATTGAATTTTGGATTCTAGTTTCAACATACTGATACCTGCCACGTAAGTATGTTGACAATAACTGAGTAGCGGTCGAAGAAAAATTAAAAAAGTTTTTAAGTTTGTAACAAAGAATGTTATGATCCACGGTATCAAATGCTTTTGAATGATCTAAAAGTATTAAAAATGTAGTCTTGCCATCATCAAGTTTCTCCCTAATCTCCTCTGTAACATCAACTAAGGCTGTTAGGCAGCTGTGTTTCCTCCTGAACCCAGATTGACGATCTGTTAGCAAGTTATTGTCATCCAAGAAACTAGTCATTTGTTTGTGCATAATACGCTCGAATACTTTAGAGAGAAATGGAAGAATAGCTATTGGTCTATAATCGGAACCAGCTTTGGGTATAGGAATGATTTTAGCTATTTTCCAATTCGATGGGAAGTGGCTTGTAGTTAATATTTTGTTAAAGAAAAAAGTTATAATTGGAAGTAGCTGAGGTAAAAGAATCTTGAGAAACTTAGGATTAATCCCGTCCACTCCTATAGAGTTCGATTTTATAGACAATAAACTAGATAAAACGTCGCATTGGTCTACTGCAGCAAAAGAAAAAAAAGATTCAGCATCATTATTCGAGTGACTATTGATATAGTAATCTTTATCTGCTTGAACCATAGGAACACTTAAAAACTTTGTATTAATTGTATCTGCATCAACCGAACATGGTTCTCGATGCGTAGATTTACCGATACCAACTTCGCGTATCGTTTGCCATGTTCTTTTGGAGCCAATGGCAGAAGAAAATTTTTCAGCATAAAAATTGGATTTGGCCTTTTTAATCATTATACCCTCCACTCCAGTGTGCAGAGGGTATATATAAGTTTGTCATTCCGTTTGTAATAATTAGAAAAAAAAATTTGGACCCCATAAAATATATATATTTGTGATCCTTATAACAACCGGAGTTGATATAGCGATGTCCGTCTGTCCGTCTGTGGAAATCACGATGACGGCATCAATCGGGCAGCTAGGGTGCTCGTTGGCATAAAAAATGATTCATTAACATCCTGAAAAGTTTGCTATTTAAAATCGTCCAAATCGGTCGATTAGGGCCCGAGATTTGAATGAAGAACTAAAAAAAGTCTTGAAAAAATATAATTTTCTATGTTGTTCTTGTCACGATCACGCCCTCAATAGGATAGCTAGGGTGATAATGATTCACCAAATTCATGGGAAGATTTCTACTTCAAAAATCATTAAAATCGGTGGAACAGGTCCAGGTAAATCTATGAAAAATTAAAAAAAAAATGAAAAATATGATGTTTCCATATTGTTCCTGTTGTTATTCTAAATGTTGCATTGTTGTCATAGCTGGACTTGTTGTTTTTGTGGTCGTTGTGGTAATAATATAATAAAAACAAACCCTTTGTACATTTTTTTGTGAACTCTGGTAGAAAATTTTAAAAGTTTCCATTGTTTTGGCATCACTAAAAAAATTTGTTAGATCATTTCTGTCATTGCCACGAGCCTGCATGCAAAATTTCAGATCGATTGGCTCACGGGAAAGGGGCTAAAAATCGATCCAAAATTTTGTCGACAAGCAGACACTACCAGTTAATATAAAGGCAGTAAATAAAGGGAGTAAAAGTTCACCAATAATTTAAAAAACAAATTTTTATGTATTAATTTATTTAAAGAAAAAAATAATTAAATGAAATAGTAATAATAATAAAAAAAAATAATATACAATACAAAAAAAAAAGAATATATAAATAAAATAAAATAAAGATAAATGCATTCATAGCATTATAATACATATAAAAGGTCAATGTTTTCTAACCGTAACCGTAACGAGTCAGTTGTTTTTTTTTACATGAAAATCATTTAAAACAGTTACCGAACGTAACCGGAACGTCCCAATACTTTTCATGTGAAAAAAAAGGCTGACACGTTACGTAACAGTTACATGTCGCTAACTTGTTCTTTACACAGGCTACTGCTTTTGCAGCCAACTTCAAGTCTATTTATATAGTTTCGTAAGCATAACTGATAAAATTGTTTCTATTATATTTTGCTGTAAGTAATAAATTATAAATATACTGAATTTGCAAACTAAAATGGATACATATATTGGAGGTGCTTTAATACAAAAGAGTTAACGAAACAAAATAAAAAAAAAAAACAACTCTACAACATCAACAATGGCAGTCATATGTTCTTCAAATAGAAAAAAAAACTGCAAGTGTGTTTTGTTGGCTACAAAACAAAAATAGTGTTTACAATATAACAAAATATGTAAAAGAAGTTAGTGCTATGAAATATTTTATTTTGTTTAAAAAAAATCGCAAAATGAAAGGCTATAATTCCATTAATAATCAAAAGGCGTTAAACTAATTTATTTATTTTTACGTTGTACTAATGCATTTTAAATAAGTAAAAGTAATTGTATATTTAAATAAAAATGCATTTGTATTATATGTTGCTGTCGTATTCAGAAAAATCAAGTAGCTGACTATACGACTACAAATGCTGCTGCCAGCAGTCGTCTATGTGTTTCATTCATGATGTTGCATTTTTTTGCGAGCAATACTTACATATATTCTAAATAAAGAAATAATAGTTCTTTTCATACTGCGAAATCTATACAAATATATGTACAAATACTATATGTCAAATTTCAAATTTGCAATAATTGATACATTTTTGAAAGAAAATTGTATAATATGAAATGTCTTTAATTTATTTCATAGAAAGCAATTTTTTGAAGTGCGTGGATTTTCCATATTTACTGTTTTACTATTTTCGTAATGAGGTTAAATGAGTTAAAAAGAATTTAAAATATTTGAAAATATTAGGTGAGGATCCTCAAGATGTAATATACGATCGGTCTAAAACTTTTCACTTAGTGCCACAGTTAAATTCGAAACAACAAAAACCCATATATTTTGTGCATAAAGTTTAACATTAAATGTGCTTTTCTAAAATGTCTATATATTTTTTCTCATTCATTTCTGACCATCTTCAATGTAAATTTACCAAAGTTTTTTTTATTGCAATATGTATATAAAACTTAAAAATTTAATATTTTTTATTGTGTATTAACTTATTATTCTGCGATTTTCATTACATCACAAAATGTTACAAATTGGCACTACTGTTTCAAAAACAGAAAACTTCTAAATCAGTTGAAAACAGTTGATCTGTAGAACTGTGTGTGAAATTGTGTCAAATAAAATTACAAATATTAATAAATATAATAATACATATATATATATTTTATTAATTTTGTTAAGAATTAGCACAAAATTGATTTTCCATTTTGCATTTCATTTATAAAGAATTCTGCCATATTTTGTTAAAGGGAAAATCCATTTTTGTTATATTAAAAAAAACAGACTTGCATTTAATTTTTCCATGACTGCCTCAATAATTGCGTAGATGCCACCACAATATTTTTTCTAATTAAAACAGTTGATCTGTAAAACTGTGTGTGAAATTGTGTCAAATAAAATTACAAATATTAATAAATATAATAATACATATATATATATATTATTAATTTTGTTAAGAATTAGCACAAAATTGATTTTCCATTTTGCATTTCATTTATAAAGAATTCTGCCATATTTTGTTAAAGGGAAAATCCATTTTTGTTATATTAAAAAAAACAGACTTGCATTTAATTTTTCCGTGACTGCCTCAATAATTGCGTAGATGCCACCACAATATTTTTTCTAATTAAATATTAACCAATATCTAACTAGAATTATGATTTATTCTGACTAAAAAGTTCCAATTAAAAGTTATTCATCCCAATTATGAATATTCTCAAGGAATTTCTTTCTCACGGAAAATACATTTCTCGAGAAAAAAATTCCTCCAATTATAAATTCCGCGTGAACAAAAAATGATTAACTGGCATCATCGAATTTCGAAGCCACTTGCTTTGCTTATTGACAATTTATTTTCTATTTTTTGTGTGTGTGCAAACGACCCTACAATAAATGTCCCAATAAACATTTTTGTTTGCTATCAACTTGAGGTGCATTTGAGATCAAATACATTTTTCAAATCTCCAACGTTAATTCTCAAATGCCCTCCATAGTTCGAATATAGTCTTCTCAACTTAAAAGGCACATTTTTTATATGGCGATTTTCATAGTTATCAAATTGAGAAATTTGTGATTCTCAACTTGATAGCAAAGAAATATTTCCAATCGGTATCAAATGGAAGGTACGGAATTGCCATATTAAAAAATATTATACTAATTTTAGAAATGAAAACAATGTACTTTTTTTAATGTTTCAATTTAATTTCATTATATATTTAACATTACTATGTACATATTTAACATTAAAAGTACATATTATGTACATTTTTTAAAATCTAGAATTAAAAATAAATGAATTAATTAGTTGTACATTTTTTGAAAAATTCGACAAAAAGCAGAAATAATTAAAAATATATCAATGATTTATTTGTACTTTTTTGGCATTTTTTAATTTAATTTATTATTTATGACATATTTAAATAATATCTCAGACTTAACACAAATCGTATTCAAGTTGAATAAATGTTTGGTCTCAAGTGGAGAAAAGTGTTGGATATCCAATTGAGAGTAAAAATGTTGTAGCATGTAACCACAATCAGTGTCTAACCAATTAGCAATTTTGTTTTTCAAGTGGTAGTAGCAGCAGCACGCACCTTAACTCCGGCCTCTGTCTCGTCGGCAAACAGGGAGGATTCTTTGCTACTTTCGCTTGAGAGTTACTGGATGAGATGTGATACTTGGAGAATTTTATTTGTACGTGCTTGGGACCGATAGAAAATAAAGGAAAGAAAACATTTAATTTACCCGGAAACGGATGACCTATATTTAACTTAGGGTGTGTTGATGTAAAACCCCTATACCCCTCCCAACCATGATCATATAGTGGAAAGCCAATAAATTTATATATGATCCCAAAAAAAAATTGACCCTATCCGAACAGATTACAGGAAATCAAGACAAAAACCTTTTATAGATTCATACTTCAAATTACTTTATTAATAAGTGAAAAAAATGTGATCTATAACTTAAATCAATTATTAATTTAATATTTACATAACTAAGTTCAACTTACTCTAAAATGTAAAAGTATGAAGCGAGCGTTTAAATCTATTATATTTGACATAGGAAAACAATTTAAATATTTAAGCTATTTTTTTTTTGTATTTAAACCAAGCAAAAGCAAATAATTAATAAGAGTTTGAAATGAGACAAAGAATTCACTCAAAAAAAAAAATGAAAACTTCTTAGGGTTGCAAAAATCAAAATGAAACGCTGGAAGAAAGAAATGTTTAAAGGTCTGCATCCCGTTCGGTTGCCAGGGTAGTAAACAAAATATATATAATAAAAATGTTGGTAAATATAAAAAAAATAAAAGAAAATTTCCGTGAGAAAAAAATTACATCAAATCATTCCAAATGATTGATTAAAACAAATTATTAAAACCGCGAATAAGAAATTAAATTACAATAACTTGAGTAAGTGATTATTAAATTTGTAAAGACGGCATTCTTTTACAGGCGTTGCTATTCTCTCTGGTTCGGAATGAAACTCACCACACCATACTTATAAGAGAGAAGAGTAATGCCGCTAGTTTATTTATTAATAAATTTAATTATATTTAACTGAATTAGTCAGAAGCCAAAAATAATTTAGTATAAGTTTTTGTAGCAATATTCATTACTTTTAATTTCTGAAAACGCTGTATAATGGATTGTAAAATAAAATAATCACTTAATATGCCACGTCAAAGCCACTGTTAAGCTAACAGAATGAATTATTTTAACAGAGCTTTTATTCTGTTACAACAGAGTTTTCAAAATGTTAGAGAACTTTTAACAGTGAATGATCAATGGTTCAAGAATAAAATAAAATGTTAAGGAAAATTACTTACAGCTTTTACGGTCCCACGACGAAAGATCTTTCATCCAGGCATTACGCTGATCGAAGACGTTGATGATGGTGATAGAATGGCAATTAATTTTAACCTGTCTATTTTTAAATTTACTATTTCTGCCGATTCATACTTTTAAATTATTTAAATAAATTTGTTTTTACTATTTTTTTCTGGTATAAAAAAAACGATAAACCGAAATCCCGAAAAATAGTTATAGTAACGCGATCTGGGCTAACGTTGAAAGCACAAAATCTCTTTTTCGAACTTCTTTTAATGATTTTGTTTTGATCTCAATCTTGACATATGTTTTAAAACAATTGATAATGTGCTTTCAACTTTAACACTGGTAATGGTAAGTAAAAAAAATTATATTTATTAATTCTTTAATATATTTTGTTTAGCTTTTTCTTTCAGTCACTCACTTCGATCACTAATTACGATCTCGTTTTATTTTGATTTTTGCTTGCCCCGAAGGTTGGTTAAACTCACTTCATATACATATATAGGAAAAAAAAGGTAAGCTATGTATATTATTTTCTTATATTTATAACACTTCAAATACTTTAGACAATTCTCTTTTCTTCTTTTTTCAGGTAAAATTATGGTTTTAATACTGGATTTTAAACATTTAATATTTTAACACTATTTTAAATTCAGTGATGTGTTTTGGCTAATTTTTTTTTGTAATTTGTTTTTGCTGTGGTTTGACGTGATAATTGCTTTTATTTAATAGTTATTAAAAGGAAATTTAAGAAACTTTTTTTCTCTAAAACTTATTGTTTTTTTTCAGTTTTTTTTTTTTAATTTCTTTTTTTTTTTGTAATTTTCGGTTTTTGGACTAAAATTTAATTTTCTTGCCACTTTTGCCAATAATTTTTACATTAAAACACTTTTCCACCCAACAATTTAACAGACACTTCCGATACCATTTTTTTCTCACTAAATGTGTCGATTTTGATGATGACTATGTTGTTGATCACGTAAATGAAAATTGATTATCAAATTTTATTGGATGCCATTTAGAACTGTCGGGTTTCTGTTGAGGGTTTCCCGTTCCCACAAAAAAATTATGGGTTGTATGAGCTTGACCCCTCCCGCTCATAAAACCAAGCGATGATGACAAGGAAAATCTTAATCAGAGGCTTTATCTTTTTCTTGTACTTTAGGGTTCTGAAATTTAAGAATTGTTATAGGATTGGTTTGAACTTTCAAGTGCATGTGTGTGTTACCTTTTTTTTTCTTCGCCAAAAAAAACCTTGTACGTGTGATTTAAATCTTTTGCTGCTAGCCAACGATAATAATTCTAATGAAAGAAAATACGAATTCCTATATTATTTAAAAAAACTAAACATTGAGGTTAATACTTTAGGCGTAAGCTCAACTCACTTTTTGGTTAATTTTTCGGGTAATTTAATTTATTTTAATCCACACTCAATTATGTGGTGGAGGATAGATCTAAATAACCCAAAATTCCTTTGAAAATAAAAAGGATTAATTCTTTGAATATCATAAATAAAATTTATGATAAAATAATAAAAAATTTACAAAAAAAATTATTGATGTTAACTTACGTTTTTCCGCAAAAAAAATTTTGTCGCAAACACCTTAAAACAAAACTTGATGAAATAACAGCAAAAGAGGCCGGTTTTCATCTTGAAAAGCCCTTTTATAGCTTTTCAACAATACAAAAAAAATTGGAAACTGTTGGAAAATTCCGTTTATTCAGCGGTAACTTATACACACACACATAGAAAAACCAATACCTATACAGTCCAACAAACGTCAAACTTTGACATGCACTGCCTTATCCATCTTTAGTTAAATTTAGGAAAATATATTTTGTAGATATTCACAATAGAGTAAAGTCGCTTCAAAAAAATAAAAAACTCAAATTTCATATATTTGTTAAGATATATTCCAGTATTAAATAGAAGTGCTACAAGCGCCTCTACAATGTTTCTCAAAGATTGGAAAAAATGTTAAGTCTCAACTTGATGTCAAGTTGAAAGCAAACAAGGAGAAAAATTGTTCAACCCAAGTTGAGAATTACATTTGACATCAATTTAAGAACTTAACTTTTCTCACAACATTGGAGAAATAATATTTCAATGCATACTGGGGAATGACCGAAACTAACACATAAACAGTTTTTTCCTATTTGAAAAACATATGACTGTCATTGTTGCTGTTGTAGAGTTGTTATACCCTCCACTCCAGTGTGCAGAGGGTATATATAAGTTTGTCATTCCGTTTGTAATAATTAGAAAAAAAATTTTGGACCCCATAAAATTTATATATTTGTGATCCTTATAACAACCGGAGTTGATATAGCGATGTCCGTCTGTCCGCCTGTGGAAATCACGATGACGGCATCAATCCGGCAGCTAGGGTACTCGTTGAAATAAAAATGATTCACTAACATCCTGAGAAGTTTGCTATTTAAAATCGTCCAAATCGGTCGATTAGGGCCCGAGATTTGAATGAAGAACTAAAAAAGTCTTGAAAAAAAAAATAATTTTCTATGTTCTTCTTGTCACGATCACGCCCTCAATAGTGCAGCTACAGTGAGAATGATTCACCAAATTCATGGAAAGATTTCTACTTCAAAAATCATTAAAATCGGTGGAACAGGTCCAGGGAAATCTCTGAAAAAGTAAAAAAAAAATGAAAAACATGATATTTCTATATTGTTCTTGTTGTTATTCAAAATGTTGCATTGTTTTCATAGCTGGACTTGTTGTTTTTGTGGTCGTTATGGTAATAATATAACAAAAACAAACCCTTTGTACATTTTTTATCAACTCTGGTAGAAAAATTTAAAAGTTTCCATTGTTTTGGC
Source organism: Cordilura impudica (assembly GCA_963682025.1). Lineage (NCBI taxonomy): Eukaryota > Metazoa > Arthropoda > Insecta > Diptera > Scathophagidae > Cordilura > Cordilura impudica. Next base: position 190,420,901 of record OY821520.1, on the reverse strand, counting down.
ATCACTAAAAAAATATGTTAGATCATTTCTGTCATTGCCACAAGCCTGCCTGCAAAATTTCAGATCGATTGGGTCACGGGAAAGTGGTTAAAATCGATCCAAAATTTTTTCGACAAGCAGACACTACGAGTTAATATAAAGGGAGTAAAAATTCACCAACATCTAAAGCAAATAATGCTAAAATACCTAGTTGTTAATAAAAAAAACAATTGGGCAATTCACAATGGGTAATGTATCGTTGTATCTCTTGTATCGTATATCACTTTACAATAGTGTAAAATTGTTGTCGGTAATTTTCACTGAAAAATCTGATACACGATCCAACTTCATTTGCTATGTTTAGTAAATGTTGTATATTGTATCATAACATATCAGTTCCAAGTGAATGCCAGTTTTTATGAAAAAGAAAAAACAAATACATAGAATATTATCAGCATAAATAATTATAAAATAAAATATGGCAAATAATGCATATAACGCAAATACATCGATAAGTTTATTTATATAAAAATTAATGTTTATATTTTTAGTATGTACATATTTTCTCTTTCAGTACCAACCAAAACATTTAACATTTTTTTTTTTCATTATAAATTAAAATGTAAGAGGTACGTAACTTAAACTCCAGGGTATATCTCACGACCAAAAAGCAAACACTGACAAGTGTTTTCTCTTATACAAAATAGCAGAAGCGACGAAGCGATCTTTCCTCGTTGGATCGAAAATTACTAAAGAAAGCGTTTTACAATATGAAAATACAACTGAGTGTTCACAACAAATGATTGTATTGTGTATTTCAATACAACATACAATATACAACACCTGTTGTGAATTGCCCAAATGTAAATTTAGCAAAAAAATTTATGTATTAATTTATTTAAAGAGAAAAACACAAAAATAACGTTTGATGTTGTATTTTTTGTGTGTAATATTTAAATATACATACATACACATATTAAATAATACAAATAATGTACATATATTATATATATGTATGTATGTATATTCATAGTAACTGCATGTTAGAAATAAATCGGTTATTTTAGTTACATAAAATTCTGCAGTATTTTGTTGTGGGGAAAATACATTTCTTTTGTATTAACAGAGTGTCACTTCATTTTGCTCAGCGTGACTATGCCACAGTAGATGCCGCCATAATTTTTGTTTGTTCTAATTAGCTTTGCAATAGTTATTTCTATTTTAACATGAATGTTAATATTTTCAACTAGATATCATACAGAACAATGTTAAGAGTATACACGGGTTGGTCTTTTATTTCATACGTTTTTTTCATTATTCTTTTACAAATATGAACATAAGTTTGGCATATTACCCACCAATCTCACATCACACTGCAAGTTCGAAAAACTCAATACACTCACATTTTTTTTACTAATACACACACATTTTCCGCAGTGGTCACACTAATGGCACCAAATTTTTCGTGCGAATAGTGGCAGACACTAACGATGATTAATGTTACCCTGTTATAAATTTAATGCAAATTTACTGGATTCTGTAAAATTGTTATTAAAGTTTTAACTTGTTAAATCTATTATAATGATTTATTTTTTGAAATGCGCATACAAAAACGCAAGTTTGTTAATTATAGAGCATAAATATTATTAACTATTATTAAAATAATACTAATAATAATAAATGTAAACATTTTCCCTCAAACATGTGCCTGTATAATAAACTTGGTAACTCTACTTAAAATAAAATAAGAGAGAGAAGTATACAAATTTTTTCAAGTTTACGCTTCGACAACATTTTAAAAATGAGATTGCAGTCAGATGTTTGAGCATAAAAATTAATGGCGATGGATTCGACTAATTCGAACAATTTTTCGTTGATAATACGTACACAACGATTTTACAATTTCAGTGTGATGTGAGATTGGGGGGTTAACTTTTTGTTGTCTTTACAAAATAGAGTTACCGAGTTCGTCAATGAGTTTTTTGCTTACAAAACAGTTCTACATAGTTATATAGAATTGTTATTCTGCTTTACCTATAAAATATCTGATTGCGATTACATCTAATTTTTAAAAATTGTTTATAATTAATAAAGCATTATTATTCACATAAATACAAAATTTCACTTTTTAAATTTTCCATTCAAATTTAAGAAAATATCAATTATAATAAAAACTGAAAATAAAATTTCCAATTATAAATTAGAAAATATTAATTGAGTTTCAGAAAATCATATCAAAACGTCGGAAATAATAATTTTAAATTTAGAAATATCTTTACATTTAAAAATGTTTACATTTAAAAAAAATATTGCCATTCAGGAGATATTAATAACTTTTCAGTACCGCGATTCAGTAACTTCTTTTAACGATAGTCGAATTGTAAAAAAAAAGAAAATTGCAAAATTATCAGTACAATTTTGAAACGATATTCGCTATTCTTAAAGTCAGCTGTTGTTGTTATCTAAACGACAACCATTTTTGTGTTGTTTATTCAATCGATAAAAACTTAAATTTTTAGGTTGAAATGTCGTCATACATAAATAAAAATCATGAAATATTGAAAATATTTTGCTTTAATTAAAAAACTTTTTTATATAAATAAAAAAATTAAATAGCATATTCAATTCATTATTTCATTTTCAAATAAATAAACAGAAATATTAGTAAAAAAAATAAAGATATTAAACATAAACATAAAATCATCCTTTCAAACACGAAGTAATTTGTTTTTTTTCTATTCTTTGTGTTTTTCGCTTATTTTGACAGAGATGCCACTCCTTTACAATTTAAATAAATAGAAAAACAGATTTGTCGATATTAATTTAAATTCAATGAATTTAAGAAAACCTCAAATGATATTTAAGAATTGCTAACATAAAAATTGTTACATAAGTAAACGTAATTTTATGAGAATGTTATTTTTATTTATATATAAAATTTCACAATTTTTTTTGGATGAAAATTTGAAGTTTTTCAGAAAATAAAGATAACATTAAATTAAAATGTTTGGGACTTTTCGTTTTTTGCGTTTTTCATCCCTAATTTGATTATTTATTATTATAAATTTATTCTCTATGTTTTCAAAATATGGCAATATTTTAAAAAAAAGTTGAGAGAGCTTTTTTTTTGGTTATTATTTTGTTACTCCATCCGACCTATATGGCCACAATGAAGAAATATTTGGCCAGTTAAAAGAAACTATACAGCCATCTCCAATTAGAACGATTTAATGCATATAGCCACTCTACACAACCATTACCTTTGCAGTGGAGGTTAGGGCGAGCTATTTAATTAGCAAAAACTAAATTAAACGAGAAGTTATGTCATATAACCGGAAACGCATGCATATAGATATATAATCTAAATGCATGCCGATCAGCAACCACGGTGACCAAAAAGCAAACACCGAAATAATAGAAAAGATGAAAACCAACCCAAAGAATCTTCTGAAACAATTTGGTATTAAGTTTAACAAATTGTTTACTTTTTCCAATATTTAGTTTACATTTATTATCAATACTCAAACCGAGGTGGAGGGTATCAAAGATTCGGCACAGCCGAATTTAACACTCTTACTTGTTAATTTTAAAGTTTAAAATTGAAAAATATATAACATTAAGTTGTTAAAAAAAAATAATCTGCAAAAAATCCCTACAATTCGACAAAAGTAAGAAATCTTTTGCATGAAACTCATAGACGCAAATTCATTTCTCGATGCGTTACAAACGATGCGTTAAAATATAACACATAGACAAGTATTCCAAAAAAGATCCGAAATTAAAAAATATATTTTGTTTACTATCTTTTATTGACTTTAAAATTGTTTAACGTAAATGCTGAAAATTCAGAGTATTTGTTGTAATAAATTACTAAATTGATCAAATTGTTTACATTTTCAAATATTTTATTTACATTTGTTACAAACAGTGCAAGAAAACCTAGGTGGAGGGTATCAAAGATTCGGCATAGCCGAATTTAACACTCTTACTTGTTATATTTGTTTTTTTTTTGTATTAAATAAAATTATTTTTAAATTTCCTTTTTTAATATTAATAATTTGTAGCCAAGAATCATTCGATTTTTTTTTTTTTTTGAATTATGGTATGACTTCTAAGGTCTCAAAACAGGATTATAGGGATCAAACTTTGGGTATTATTATGATGCCGGCTGTGTTAAATAATGAATTTCATTGGCGTTCTATGAAGTACTTAGGGGTTTTCTGCTCTAGCAAAAAAAAAAATAATGAAATTTTTCAAATAGTAACTAATTCTTTTTAAGCATTTTTTATAATAGAAATTGGCCAACAAGAAAACCATTTAACTTTAAATTTAATTGGTATTCGGATTTAATGTTTCAGTATCGGCAACAGTTTCAAAGTGGTAGCCGTACCTAATATTGCGTGGAGGGTATCAAAATTTCGGCACAGCCGAATTTAACACCCTTACTTGTTTAAGGTTGTATCCACTCATATCTTCCTACTTACCTTTGTTTCTTATAAGAAGTTTTTTATACTTTGTTCGATTTTGATGGATTTCTTTTTGAATGAAACTTCCTTTTTTTTTTGTATTTTTCACATAAATACTTTGTTTTATTTTTGTCATTTTATTAATTATTGAAATATAATGGATTTTGTTTTCTGAGATAAGCTTGTATTTTTTTGGTTTTTCATAAAATGTAATTTAGATTGGTTTTTTAAGATATATATTTTTAATTCTTCTTATAGTTTTTTTTTTATTTTAATTTTCTTTGTTTTTATTTTTAATAATTGCATGTTTTTTTTTATTGGGGGAGGTTTTTCTTTCTTTTTTTTTTTTGTTTTGCATTAAGGAGTTATTTTATATGCTTTAAATTTATCTCAAAATATTTTTGGGTTTAAAAGCTTTTAAATTTGTTTTAACAAATTTATAATAAGTTTTATTTTTTAAGGGTTATAAGGCATTAGAAATGAATAAACAACTAATAAGGTATATGCGGTTTTTGTTTTTTCTTTTTTGAATTTGCATAAATATTTTAAGCTACTAAGTAATTCATTTAACAACTGAAAAATATGAGAACAAAACATTTTGTAATAACAAGAAATTTTTGGATAAGCAACAAAATATGTCTGTTGTAAATATTTTTTTATGCGTATATATTTTTAATAACATTTAAAGGACATTTATACGTCTGCAAATATAAATAAAATGCTGTTATGGAGTTTAAAATTTTTTTCTTAGATTTTAATTTAGTTTTATTTGTTGTTATTTATAATATCTGTACTTTTTTTTATATAAATCCGTGCTGTGATGTGGCGTTTCAATCATTTTCCTTTCTTTTTATAAAAATTGCCATTTCCTGCATTTATTATTAGTTTTATTATTATTAATATTATTATATTATTATTATTATTATTATTATATTATTATTATTATTATTATATTATAATTATTATATTATTATTGGTTTTATATTATTATTATTACATTTAACAATCATAAATAGTTTTTTCTCTGTTACTAAATTCTTTTTTTTTTATATAACTTTTTAATTTTTGTTTTTCTTTTATTATAAATTGTTAAAAATTTTCTTAAACTTTGCCTCATTTTCTAAATAACAAAAAAAATTACAATTTAATAAAAAATATTGTTTGATATAATTTAAAAATAAAATTTAAAACAATATGTGCAAGAAAAATCGCTTTGTTGTCATATCCAAAATGGTAAAATCTTAGAATCATTATGGTGGAATTGTCAGCCTTATGCATGAAACACATAGACAACTACGGATACACGACAACACGACTAAAAATGCTGCTGGCAGCAGTTGTAGTCGTGTAGTCAGCTACTTAATTTTTTGAAAACGACAGCAACATATAACAATAATATAAACAGCTGTTTTTATACAAATGCATTTTTATTTCATTTTTTTATATTTTTTTACTTTATTAAAATAGAACATGCATTATTCTATATAAACTTGCCTTAAATATACAATTACTTATTTATAATGCATTATTATTACTTCAAAATAAATAAATAAATGTATTTAACGCCTTTTGATTATTAATGGAATTATAGCTTTTCATTTTGCGATTTTTTTTTTTTTTTAGTAAAATATTTCTTTTACATATTTTGTTATATTGTCAACACTTTTTGTTTTGTAGCCAACAAAAATAGAAATTATCCTAAGTTGAGTACAGCGAAAAAAGTAGCCATGTAGCCGTGCAGCTGTGTTGGTGTCAAAATAATCGTTTTCATATAAACGTGTGTATTTTATTTTTGACAGGCTGTAGCCGTGTAGCCGCTGTCGTCTATGTTTTTTATGCATTAGTCGTTATTAACTTTTTTGTGTTTATGCCATTTAGTTGTTGTTGTTGTTAAAATGAAGTGTTCAGCCGCAGTTACACGACATGTAATTTATCAGCTCTCTCTTTCTCACTGTTAAATGTTTACATGACGTGTGATCGCGTTAAAACATTGTTTCTGTAACATATACGCAGCATATGAATGAAAAATTGAAATCAGACATGATAAACGACAACAACTGTTTTTTTTATTATTTTTTTTTGACAATAATAAAAGAGAATTAAAAAGATTTCGAAGACCCTGACCCCGTATGAAAAAGTAAAAAAATATGTATATATTTTTATAAGACTTATAATCCAGCCATAGAGATGGACTCAGCTTTTGTTTGGTTTGGACATGTGTCTTGAATATTCTTCTTTTATCTTGTAAATCAAACTACTGTTTATCGATAAGCTGCTTACCATTTTAGTGATATCTTATATCTTAGTAATATCTGAATCCATCTCTGTGTCTCGATTTTAAGTTTAATAAAAATAAATTATATTCCTCACTTCTAGTTTTTTTTCAGTCTTTTGTACGTCTATTAAAATTAGTTCTTTGTTTGGAAAAAAATTTTTCTCTATAATTGAAAACAGTTTTGATGTTCAGTTTCTAGAGAATTTGATTCTATATAGTTCAACAAATTTGATGTCGGAAAATTTTCCGGGAAAGTCGAAAAATTCCGGAAAATTTTGATTGCTAAATCAAAAAATTTCTACTTTTCACCTGGCGAGTATTTTTTTTTAATTTTTCCCGCTTTCCACAGTTTTCCACATCATTATCCAGCTCAAATATTGAAATATTAAATTCTGACGCGAAGTAAGCCTGTATGTCAAAACTCTGCTCTCGGTGAAGTCTTTAAATGGGTCTACGAGCGTGTCAAAAAATTTTTTTTAAACCCGCCACTCACTTACCCACCCGTGCCCTTAAAAGATTTTTAGCCTAAAAAACAGCTGATATTAACAATCAAAACTTATGTAAAAAATAATTCGAAAAACTGACATGTCTTCAAGAAATTTTTGCTATTTTTCTTCGACTTTCATATACATACCAAAATATAATGAATAGATTAGACCAAAAGGGACGATTTCCGCTGCCAAAAAAGAAAACTAAACACAACGGCGAACATCATTTTTTGTTTATATATTGTGTATATTTTTCATAAAGTTTTCTGCTGTTAATTATTTAAAAAATAAAGTTCTCTTATTTTTCGTTAATATCTGTTTGTTGTAAGTGAAATTAAATTAAAATAAAATTAAAATTTGCTTTTTATTTCCCAAATAATTTATTTTGTCAAAAATTTACATAAACAGCAAAAACATATGTTTTTTGTTTACAAAATTGACAGCCAGAGAGAAGGAGAGAGAGAGAGAAAGAGAGAGAGAGATAGAGAGAGAGAAAGAGAGTTGAAAAAGGAGAATATGAAAAACTCCACAACGAAAATGAAATAAATTATATTGCAATGCGGTGAGATTCAATTTTATATTAAAACACCTCAACCGTCAGATTGTATTTGTACTTTATAGCGACATGGCCACTAACGTTTCTTTCAAAAAAAGTTTAAAAATGCTAAACTTATTTAACTGACTTTTAATGGCTTTTTAAGCCTAAACATAATGGAAAGGACTGGACGACAGCAAAAGTATTTTTTATTTAAAAAAAATGTATTTTATTTGAAACTAATTCGAATGCAATATTTATTAACAGAATCTTTTTTTTTTACATAGTTTTCAGCTTTGATTTTTTAAGTCTTAACATTTAACATAAAGGCGCGTTTTTATTATGTCAGGCGAAATTGCAGATGGTTTGGAAAAGAGGCATGGGCCTTTAACGTCTATACGATCTTTGACAAATTGACACTATTTTTTTTTTTTACTTAAATGTTTAATTTTTCACAAATTTGAAATTATTTTAAAAATGTTTTTTAAATGTGGTATTTTTAAATTTGTGTTTAAATTTTTTTCCAATATGAAAATTTAAAAAAGTTTCCCTTATTGAACTAGTCATTTCTGGCTTCTTTAAGACTAAACAAAAATGAAAGCGACAGGGCGACATACCAAATTTTTATTTTAATTTATAAACACTGCGTTGTTTATTTAAAGAAATGTGGCAAAAAAACTTTTACTCCATAGCCAAATCATGTTTAGTTTCTTTAAAACAGCATTCACAAAATTAACGCTACTTACTGCTCAAAATAGCCGCCATTTTGACTGTTTACTTATATTATATTTGTTTTACTTTTTTTTTGGGTTTAATTTACCGGAATAAAATAAATCTTAATTTTTCTTTAATAATGGCATAAATACAATAAAAGCGAACTAAGCCGCATAACCACAAAATTCTTGATATTTTATAAAAAAAAAATTAAATTAAATGAAATAAATGAAAAAAAAAAAAAAAAATTGTTTGTGTACTATATTTCCAAACGATTTTTCCTGCAAAACTGTCTTAATTTTTACATACATATATTTTTTTGAAAGTAATAAAATTAAAATTTTTCAACTTAAAAAGCAAATTATTGTAATTGAAACTCAAAGATTCCATATAAAATTTCCTTTTGTTACCATTTCCATTTATGCAAAAAAATTTGTTGTATTTATGGTTTTAAAAAAATAAATTATCACATTTTGAGCTAAAAAAATCTTTTTTTGCCAAAAAAGTATACTTGTTTAACTTGAGTTGGTTCTAAATACTGTACTGGGACGGTAGCCAGTTATTGTTATTATTTTTTTTCATTAATGTTTAATTGTTTTTCCATAAATTACCTAAATTTTTATTTTTTATATGTAGTTTGCAAAAATTTAAGTTAATAAAAAAGCCTTAAGTTTTTTGTTCACGATTCATTTTTATATATGTTTGAATGTTTTGGATTTGATTTATACGAAAATTTATTTGCATATAGAATTTCAAATATTTTTTGTTTTTTTTTGTTGTTAATTTCTAGTGTAGTTAGTTATGATTTGTTTATGTTTTTTTTTTCACATATTTTCATTCTGAAGCTTTTATGAAATAGTAAAAAAGTTAATTTAAAAAAATAAAAATTTTGTTTTTTGTTTTATATATTGTTTTCTAAGTTTTTCTAACATATTTTTGAAATGTTTTCTGTGTTTTTTTAAAGATTATTTTTAAAATTTTGATCTTCTTGAGATCAAAAAAGGTTGTGTTCTATAAATGTATACCATATAAGTTTAACCGCGTGTATAATCTCTAACTACAATTCCTATACTGACACCTTTTGCTTCGTCATGTCTTCTTTTTCCTTTTTCCGTTTTCCTTTAAAATTTGAAGTTCTTAAAAAAAAATATAAATAAATAATAAAAAGCCTTATAATTGAAATAAAAAAACTAAAAATTTATTGAAATTTTTCGAATATATAAAAAAGGATTTATAAAATTATTTAAAAAATATATTTATTAATAATTATAATTGTTTTTATATATATATATATATTTGAAATAATAAGGAACTGAAATTATTAACTCTAATGCTTGTAAAATTAAAAAGAACATAATAGTAAAATTAAAACTTGCGAATTTGGCTTCTTTTGTAGAGGCTTTTTTTATTTATATTTGTTTTTGTTTAATATAAATATTTATTTTTAGTATATTAACAATACATATTTAAGTTAATGTAATAATAATACTTTTTCGATTTTTGGTAACAAAATTTTTTTTTTTAAAATACAAAGTTTTAGAAATAATTAGTGATAAGATGTATATATACATATTTTTTGGGTACAGCACAAAATAACAGAATTTTTTAGGTTAGCAACAGTCAAAATAACAGAAAAAGAGTGAAAAATGCAATCACAAGATCTTGGGAAAGTGCTTTTCTTAAATTTTAAGATCTTTTTTAAGATTATTTTTTGCAATTTTAGGGGAAAATGTTGTAAAATTTTGCTTGGTTGTTATTCGTCATATTAACTGTTGCAAAATAATAGACGAAATACCGCTAAATCAATTAAAAGTTCACAAAATTTATATTTTTTAATTAAAATACCTCGAAATAGTGAAAAACACTGTAATATTAACTCTCTTGTTAAAAACTATTGAAAATCCGCTACATCAGTCAGTGGAAAATACTGTAAAAGAGACTTTCTTTCTTTTGTTGTCGAAATTTGCTTTTTAATGAATGAAAATTTCTTCTTTTCTCTATAATAATCAAAAGTTTTTTATATTGTAAATTAGATGTTAAATTACCTGATGAAAACCCTCAAAATCAATTAATATTTTTATTGTTTAAATTAATTTTTTGTTTTTTGTAATTTAAATTAATATATTTTTTGTCAACTGATTTACAAAAAACCTTTAAAATTTAAAATATTTGCTTATAATTCTTCTAGCAAATTTTGGAAAATTAAATTAAATATATAAGGAAAATACTGTAAGAATTAAATTAGTGTTTTTTTTTAGTTATATTAACAGATTTTTTTTGCTGAATTAATAGATCAAAGACCGTTCAATCAGTTAAAATATTTAATTAATTATTTTATTGATTGTTTAATTTAAATTTCTTAAATTTAAATTAAATTAGTTCCTGTTTTATTATTTCAACAGTATTTATTAAAAAATAACTGTTAAATTAAATCAAAAACTGGAACAGCTTTGAAAAATTGTGTCAAACTTTAAATTCTTTTTATTTGCTTTATCAAATGGCTTTGTGTATCCAATTAAATGACTAAAAATATTATTTTTAAGTTCACGTTTATATTTGTTTAACACGAACTGCTAAAATTTTAATTTTCAAGTTATGTTAAAAAAAAAAATTAAAAAACATTTTCATCATACAGAATTTTTAGTCAAATGAAAAATTGTATTTATTTTTTAAAAAGAATATTTCCATTTTAGTCGTCTGGTAAATTTACTAATGTCACTTCCGTTTTAACAGAATTTATCGTCATTAAGTTTTTCATTTTAAGCTTAGTAAGTTAAACATTTTACTGGTTAATATAAATAGCTGGGGTTCTCCAGCTATATTTTTAAAATTTAATGGCCAATTATTAGGGTTTTTGTTAAATCTGTATTTGATTTGCTAAAAGTCATTGTGAAATCGTTTTTTTAAACTGGTTTTACTATCATCTTAACAGTAACATCCATTGATCTTTGACTTATTTGACCTTAGTTCCACTTTTGTTCGCTAGATCAACGGTTTTGCTGTCATTTTTACAATAATTTCCAATAAGTTTTAAATTATTTTACCTAATTTACACTTTTGACTACTTAGTCAAGGAGGTTTACTGTCATTAAAACAGTATTTTCCATTTAATTTTTGAGTATAGTCATTTTATAAATTTTTCATCTTCCAGATAAATTTTTAAATATATAACGAGTTTGAGTTTTGTTAAAAAAAATTTTGTTATAATTGCTTGATCAGCGAGTTTCACTGTTATTTGAACAGTATTTTCCGTTAAAATTTATCAGTTAACAGTTAATTTGGTATATTTTACATTCTCGATTTTGATTGTTGGTTCATGATTATGTTAACAAAATTCACAATTAATTTTTTTCAGTTATAGACCCATTCTCTAAAACGAAACGTTTAAATTTTATATCCAATTTTTTTAAATATTTCAAAGTTTACTGTTACTGCATTAGAGACACCGCAGTTTGTTTTGCTTAACAGTTGTTTTTCTTATAAACATGTATAGTGTTTTTGCTTATAAACATTAAACAGTTAACCCGTCTTTAACATGACTGATGTTCTTCATCAGTTTGTTTTTTCAACAATGTTCAATGTGTACGATTATGCTTATGAACATGTACAGGTAAACGGTGTGCACCATAACAGATGTTTAAGAGTACATTGAATGTAGCTAAAAAGGTTTTGACACATTTCTGTCTTTGTCATATGCAACAGAGTTCTTAAGGGTACTTGAGCGGCGTGGTTAATTAAACATTAATTTCTATAAACATTTTGTTTATTCACTTCTGCATTTTGACCAAAAAATTCTGTTAAACTTTCAATATATCTTACAAATCCTTATAAATTGTTCCTTAAAACTTTGTATTTTTTTTTGTGTAAATTATAAATGTTTCTGATTATAAATTAATATCGTTAATTTTTTTTTTGTTTGTTTTTCTTTCTTTTTTGGTAATAATACTTTGACATATAAAGACATTTAATAATATATGTAGTTTATTATGCTATTTCAAATTTTAACCATTATTGATTTATGGTATTTATCATTTTTACCTTTAGGTTAATAATATTTTTCTTTAAATACAATATGTCAGTACCTGGACTTTGTTATACTTATTAATTTTTGAAATAAAAGTATGCTTAGCTCGTTTTTTTTTTTTTGTTAAATAGAAATTACACAGTTATAGAAGTGTAGTAGTTTTTTTTAAGTGTTGTTAAGTCAAGTTATAATGTTAACATTTTTTTCAGATATTATTTTAAACATTTAAAATGTGTTAAAGAACAAATACTCCTGTTACTAAATACTACACGAAAATAGTTTTTTTTGCTTTTAATATTTTGCCCGTATTAAATATAAATATTAAATTTTGTTTAACGAATAGGTGGCGACTTTTGATTTAACAAAATGACATTAGTTTATGTCTGCATAAACTCCGCCATATTTGCTTTAATCGAGAAGAGATTTTCTATGGTAGAGCGTATGAATGTGAGAGAGTTATAGAGCTTTTGGCATAAAAAGCTTTTTAAATGTCCTTCATGTGTGTATGTTTTTTTCTGTTATTGAAAAGCCTGGCTTCTTTGTTTGGTTTTGTGTACGTTTGACACAAAGCTCTTAAGCTTTTTAGCTTTTCGAAAGCTTAAAGCTTGTTTGGATGTTGTAATTTTTTTTAGTATTGAGTTAAGTCAAAATTATATCAAATTTTTTTCCTCTGAAGTCTAAAAAACATATTGAAACTTAATTGTCCGAAAATGCTACAAACATCCCCGTGGCCTAGAATTCTAAACGATAAGCAGAGCAAGAAGTTTCGTGATCTTGTAAATTGATGGTGCATCGAGAAGCTGATGGAGACAAATCAATGTGATACTTAGCCAAGAGTTCCTCGTTTTCTGCCACCCAATAGCCCAAGACATCAGTGTCATAAGTGGGAATGATTGTTACCTCTGAAAATACAAAAAGATATTAAAATCATCTTCCTTTTTGGAATTCACTTCACTAGTCCCTTACCTAGTTCTTTATCTTCCCAGGTTTGTTTGGCCTCCAATAAGGCATCGTACACTTGACGACTCGGTTCAGTGCCAGAGAAAACGTAATAACGTGCCCGTACTCTCTTAAAGAATTCCACGTGTGAGTAGTAAGAATTACCATTATGTGGCACATAAGTCAAGTCTACATATACTGGTGATGGCTTCTTCGCTTTGTTTGGCGATTCGGAACGTTTACGTAAATTCTTCTCATTGTTAAGTCTTGTCTTTGTGACCACCAATCTTCTTTCCTTTTTGGGTGTAGTACGTACATCTCCTTCGGCAGCCATAGGAGCTGGTGAGGGCAATCCTAAAGGTTTACCCCACTCTTTCAGTTTATCATCTACCGTAGACAAAGAGGAAGTTGTTGAAGTTTCAGTCATTGTTGCTGTACTAGCGGAACTACCTTCACCCTGGCTGGTGGTAACTGTAGTAGTGGTGGTCAATACTGTAGCTCCGGTCTTCTCGTCTTTCGTGGATTCCACTGTAGTGCTGGTTCCCTCGGTGAATTTAATTTTTTGTACACTTCCCAGCGGGAATTTGGGTTTCTCAGTACTAGCCACAGTTTGTTCTACCTCTTCAGCCTTGGATGGTGAGTATGAATATTTTGCAGTTACCGATGACATTACATCGGCACCTCTCAGTTCCACATGTTCTTTGAGGGCTTGTTCGAAACCTATGTCGGCTTCTTCTAAGAACTTGTGAGGAATTGTGGTACTTTCCACTGAGCTGGACGATAGTGAAATGGGCGATTCTGTAAATGTTTGAAGATGTTGTGTAGTACCTTGTATGTTAATGGGTTGAGATAATTTGGTTTCAAATGTATCTGGCAGTGCTCCATAATATGAAGTGCTCATGGGATCAGAAATTTTTTGTGTAAAACCTTTGGTTATTGTTATAGAACGAGCCGCTGATACTTCTTCGCTACCATACTGTGGCGGTATATCATCTTGGCTTTCGTCGATATCAAAGTCCGATTTCTTGCTTATGCCGGAACCCGATCTTTGCAGATCGTAACCGATACCATGGGAGGAGGCTATGCTGCGTGGAGAAGCAGGCACTTCATCGTCACTTAGGTAGGCGGCACCATCGTCACTGCCAGGGGTCGACGAACGATACATACTACGTAGCATGGTCACTTCTTTGGGCAACATAACATCACTCTTATCGCTTTCACTAGTGGTACGCGTGGTAGTCACCATTACTTTTCCTCCTTCGGGATCTGTTGAATCTGTTGTAGTGATTGTTTTTTCTTCCGTGACAATTTCCTTGCCATCAGTAGATATTACCTTTGTTACTGTGGTTATTGTGGTAGTAATAATTTTTTCTGTGCTACCACTCAAAGCTGAAGTCTTTTCAATGCCCCTTACCTCATGCAAATCGGGTAAAATTTCTGCCGATTGCTGTTTGATCAGAGAAGATGTTGATGATCCACTTTGTTGCTGTACAAATGAAGCAGCTGACTTTATATCTTCCTCTGTAACCCGAGGGAATGGTGATGTTGGTTTCGGTGAAGACTCAGGAGTTTCTGTAAGTGATTCTCTTCCCATTGGAGTAGGTATGGACTGACTTTCAGAGGTAAGAACACCGGGACTAGATTTCCCGCTAATATCTTTGGGTGATAGAGGACCACTTTGCATAAGTGTCGTACTGCTAGCAAAGTCTGTTGGTACAGTTTTGCCAGAGGTGCTTGTGTTAGTTGCAGTTGCACCTACACTGATTGTAGTTTTAACAATACCAGGACTTACTGGAGCAGTTGGTGGTGTTTTACAGTCCGCAAATTCATGATCATAAGAATGAGCTAATGTCATGGACTCGTTTTGTGTGGTAATGTGTGATTTTTCTACGGTACCTGTGTGCTTTTCTGTTGATTCCTGAGTGTTCATTGAATTTTCTGTGATATCCTCACCCAAAGTTTCACTGATCTTTACTTCTTTTGAGGGTTTATAAATGCTTGTTGTCATAATGCTGGCTATGGACTTGGAACGCCCTTCCTTTATATGTGCGGTTACTTCATCATCATCTTCTTCATCCTCTTGATCACTATGAGTATGTCGTCCATCACTTGATTGACTTAAAGCCGACTCTCGTCTAGATTCAGTGAAAGAAGTCTTTACCTTGCCGCTCATGGCATCATAAGTGCTCATCATTTCCTTGGTTGAGATAATTTTTTCTGTAGCCAAGAATTCTTCAACAGTTTGTTTTAAACTGTCTTTAATTGTGGACTCTGAACTTGAAGACATTTTGCTGGTTTCTGTTCTGTCGGCTTTGGAATGGGCAGATGTTTGTATTTCACTCACGATAGACTCGGATGAGCATTCTTCGGAATAAGCCTGAGAGTCTTCGGTGTGTGTAAGTAGTTCAGTTCTCTCTACTGCTTGAGTTGTCTCCGTAACAGTTTTCTTAGTTTCTGTTGTGCTAAGGTCAATCAATTCTTGAGCTGTTTGTTTACTAGCAGATGTAGTTGATGTCTCGGTTATAATATTAGATTGCATAGGTGTATCTTCTAAAGAGTATTTTGTAATTTCAGTAAGCTTTATTTTACTGTCTTTGGTTTCCGCAAGTTTTTCTAATTTTTTATCAGTTTTGCTGGTTATTTGACTTGTTCTTGTTTGAGAAGTATTTGCAGAAATTTTCGTTTCTCCCTTTTTTTCTGAATCTTCCTTGGATCTTATATGACTTGCTATGGAAGTGGTTCGCGAACTTTCTGTTTGTTCTGCACTAGTAGCTTTAAGTTCTTTTTTACTTTCGGTGGACATTAAAGATTCACTTCTTGCAATCAATGACTCCTTTCTGAATTCTAGTTTGTCAAGCTCAGTCACTGATGTATGTAGTAATGACTCCCTTTGTTCCTCTTTTTTACCTTCACTGCTAGACAATACTGACTGATGTCTAAGTTCTTGTTTATCTTCGGTGTGAATAACATCAGCCTCACTATTTGAGCTGATGTGGCTGGCAATGGAAGCAGCATGTGGCGATCCTTTTTCGGTTTCCTCTTTATCTTGTTTTTCAGCATCGCTTCTTGTGCTTATATCACTCGTTGCAGAATTTTTACGGGTGTCCGTTTCTTCATCGATAGTAGAAGATTTTTCGCTTTTTTGACTTTCTGTGATGACAGTTATTGATGCTCGTTTAGATTCTTGTATTTCATCTGCTAATGAAATAGCAGATTCCTTTCTGATTTCTTGTTTCTCGGCCTCATCTTTAGAGCTAACATGGCTAACAATAGAAGCTGATCGTGAGGGTGGTTCTTCTACATCACTCTTCAAACTTATATGGCTGGCAACTGAATCTATGCGGGAGCCAAATTTATCTTCGGCTGTAGGGAATTTATCGTCGATTTTATTTTCAGTGGTAGAAACCAATGATAACCGTTTCAATTCTTGTGTTTCTTCTGTTAATGAAACTAAAGAGTCTGTTCTGCATGCCAGTTTTTCGACATCATCCTGAGAACTGGTATGGCTAGTGATTAAAGCGGTTGTTGATTTTTCAGCTAGTTTTCTTGTTGATTCGGTGGTTTCCTCTTTATTAGCCTCACTCATGGAGCTGACTTGGCTTGTCACAGAATCTGGTATTGATGTTTGTTTATCTTCGAAAACTGGGAATGTATCTTCTTGTTTTGTCCCTACCGATGAAAATAAAGATTTGTTATCTGTAGTTGATACCAAAGATTCCGGTTTCTCAGTCTCGCTCTTTGCACTTATGTGACTAGCAACAGAATCAGGGCGAGAGGACTCTTTCTCTTCAGTATCCGGAACTGCTATTTCCTTTTGAGAGTCATTTGTTTCGATTTCACTAACATAGCTTCTAACGCAAGCGGGGCGAGAAGATTCTTTTTCATGTGATTTAGCTGAAATCGGTGATTCGTTACGGGATTCTTGCTTTTCAGCTTCACTCTTTGAACTTATTTGACTGGCTAGAGATTCAGATCGAGATTCTCGTTTGTATTCTGCTGTCGCTGACTTATCATCTTTTTTACTTTCTGTGGTCGATAACAAAGATGCTCGTCTAAGTTCTATGCTAGCTTCCGAAGTTGTACTCAATGACTCTTTTCTGGATTCTTGCTTTTCACTTTCGACCCTTGAGCTGACATGGCTGGCCACTGAAGCTGAGCGTGATGACTGCTTTTCTGGTGGCTCTTCATCTTGTTTTTCAACATCACCCTTTGAGCTGATATGACTGGCATCAGAGACTCGACGAGAAGCCTGCTTTTCTTCTGATGCCTGAGTTTTGTCTTCATGTTTACTTGTTGCGGTTGATTCACCAGATTCACGTATGTGCCCAGTTTCATCTTCAGTAGTAGATTCTTTTCTATATTCTCGTTTTTCAGATTCGCTTGTCATACTGATATGGCTGGCTACAGATATAGGGCGAGAAATATCTTTTTCTTCAGCTGTAGGAGATTTGTCGTCAAATTTTCTTTCCTGTTTATCTTCTTCTGCGGGCTTTGAACTGATATGACTGGCTGCAGAAGCTAGATGAGGGGTACCCTTTTCTTCAAATAAAGGGGATTTGATATCTGGTTTACTTTCGGTTGAAGACAATACTGATTCACGTCTAGATACTTGTTTATCATCTGTAACTGAAATCATCGATTCTTTTCTGGATGGTAGTATATCAACGTCTTCTTTTGAACTGACATGACTGCCTACAGAAGCAGGACGAGATATATCATTTTCTTCTACCATTGGGGATTTGTCATCATGCTTGCTTTCGACTGAAGATAATACTGATTCACGTCTAGATTCTTGTTTATCTTCTGTAACTGAAATGAGTGATTCTTTTCTGGCTGTTGGCTTATCAACATCATCTTTTGCACTGACATGACTGGCAACAGAGGCGGTACGAGATGTGTCGTTTTCTTCTACTAATGGAGATTTGTCATCATGCTTTATTTCGGCTGAAGACAATACTAATTCACGTCTAGATTCTTGTTTATCTTCTGTAACTGAAATCAATGATTCTTCTCTTGATGCTGATTTATCAACGTCATCTTTTGCACTGGCATGGCTGGCTGCAGAATCGAGTTGAAATTTACCCTTTTCTTCTACTATTGGAGATTTGTCATCTTGCGTACTTTCAGACAATACAGATTCACGTCTGGATTCTTGTTTATCTTCTGTGACTAAAATCATCGATTCTTTTCTGGATGCAGCTGTAGCAACATCATCTTTTGAACTGACATGACTAGCTACAGAATCAGGACGAGATGTATCCTTTTCTTCTACTAATGGAGATTTGTCACCTTCCTTGCTTTCGGCTGAAGACAATACTGATTCACGTCTAGATTTCTGCTTATCTTCTGTAACTGAAATCGTTGATTCTTTTCTGGGTGCTGCTTTATCAACGTCATCTTTTACACTGACATGGCTGGCTACAGAATCGGGACGAGATGTGTCTTTTTCTTCTACTAATGGAGATTTGTCATCTTGCTTACTTTCGGTTGAAGACAATACTGATTCACGTCTTGATTCTTGTTTGTCTTCTGTAATTGAAATCAATGATTCTTTTCTGGATGCTGCTTTATCAACATCGTCTTTGGAACTGATGTGGCTTGCTACAGAGGAGGGACGAGAAGTATCCTTTTCTACATCTAACGGGAATTTCTCATCACGTTTACCTTCGGCTGAAGACGCCACTGATTCTGGCCTAGATTCCGGTTTATGTTCTGTAACTGAAATCAGTGATTCTTTTCTGGATTCTGATTTATCAACATCTTTGCAACTGGCATGACTGCCTACAGCAGAGGTATGCGATGTGTCTTTTTCATCTAATAATGGGGTCTTCTCATCTTGTTTACTTTCGGCTGAATATAATAAAGATTCGCATCTAGATTCTTGTTTATCTTCTGCGACTGAACTCAATGATTCCTTTCGGGATGCCGCTTTATCGACGTCATCTTTGCTACTGACATGACTGGATATAGATGCAGGACAAGACATACCATTTTCTTCCACTAATGGAGATTTGTCATCTTGCTTGCTTTCGGCTGAATACAATACTGATTCTGGTCTAGATTCTTGTTTATCTCCGGTAACTGAAATCAATATTTCTTTTCTGGATTCAACAGCTTCTTCATCGGCCTTTGAACTAATATGACTGGCTACAGAAGTGGGACGCGAAGAATCCTTCTCTTGTATTAAAATAGATTCACGTCTAGAATCGGCTTTTCCATCTGCAGTTGAGACTACTGATTCTTTAATGGATTCTGTTTCTTTAACTTCATCCGTTATGATGACAAGACTTTCCACGGAGCCAGGACGTGAGGATTCTTTGCTATCTGGTGTCGTTGGCTTTGCATCTTTCTCACTAAGAGGTTCAATAGCAGTTAGTTTATCTTCTGAAGTTGAAATAAGGGACTGTTTTCTAGCTGCTTCTTTTTCAGTTTCGCCTTTGGAGCTGATATGACTGGCCAGAGAATCTGGCCGAGAGACTGGTTTATCTTCTGCCATTGGAGATTTGTCTGCGGATGATAGCAGAGATTCACGTCTAGTTTCATTCATATCTTTTGATTTATCGTCGGTAGTTGTGATCAATGTTTCTTCCTTAGAAGAGAGTTTTTCTTCAGATGATGGAGCGATATTATCTCTTGGAGTTTCAGATGTTGACAAAGTAGATTCACTTCTAGATTCTCTTTTGTCTTCATCCATCAATACTTCCGTTGTTGAAACTACAATTTGTTGTTCAATATCTTGTTTCTCTTCTTTATTTTCTTCGTCTACGTCCTTAGAGCTGATGTGACTGGCACCAGAAATTCGACGAGAAGCTTCTGGTTCATCTTCTTTGTCTTCGGATAACACTGATTCACGTCGAGATTTTGGTGTGTCTTTAGTAGCAGATGTTATTGATTCCTTTCTGGAAGAATATTTTTCATCATCTTCCTTTGAGCTTACTTGACTTGCTACAGATATGGGACGAGAAGGCTCTTTTTCTTCCATTGTAGGTGACTTTTCATGAAGTGTGCTTTCGGTAATAGACATCATAGATTCCCTTCGAGAATCGGATTTATCTGCTATCTGATCGGGTTCATGTTTTGTAGTAGTCTTAGTGCTGCTCTTCTGATCGGATGTCGAAGATTCATGTTGCTTGTTAGTTTCAGTAAGAGAATGACTTGATTCCCGTCTTGATTCTGCTATTGATGGTGGCATAGAAATTTCTTTTTCATCCGCAATCATGGAGCTAGTATGGCTGGCAGCAGAATCAGGGCGTGATGGCTTAGTATCATCCTTGGCACTTATTTGACTTGCTATTGATAGAGACTTCTCATCTTCCATCGTGCTTATATGGCTGGCCACAGATACTGGACCTGAATCTTCCTTTGGAGTAGGTGAAGGTTCTTGCTTTTCTTGAAAAGATACAATATATTCATCTCTTTCTGATGCTGGCCGTGATAATTGTTTTTTGTCATCTGTTGAAACATGACTGGCTGCAGACTCAGGTCGTGATACATCTATTTGTGAAATTGGTTCCTTTGCTTCCTCCTTGGAAGAAACTTGACTTGTAATAGATTCAGAACTTTCATCTTGTTTAGCTTGCTCAGCTCTTGATTCAGACTTATATTTGTCTTCAAATGAACTTGAGGGAAAGTCTTGTCTATCGTCGTAAGTATCTTCATCCCGTGATAAATCTTTCTCACTATAGGTGCTCATAGCGGACTCTCTTCGCTTTTCCAATTCGATAGCCTTGCCTTCTCTTAATTGCACTTTTTCGGATTCTTCTATCTTGTCCTTTTCTTCAATTGAAACGGGACCCGAAGATTTAAGATCAGGTGATGATTTTTCTGATTCTATATCTGTCGTTGGTATCTTCTCTAAAACAGGTTTTTCTCTTTCACCAACACCTTCAGCAATGGTAGCTGGAGTAAATTGTATGGAGCCTTTGGCACAAATTTCTATTTCTTCACCACCATCTTCACTGCTAGCTGTAACTAACATTCTTTGCACCGTAGCAGATTCAGCTTCTTTTTCAGCTGCTATTTCATCAGCTGATTTTAGTTTTTCTTCAAGTTCTTTTTCATCGAAATCTGGTATGATTTCAGTAATATCTTTTTCGGACTTAAGAACTTTAGCCACATCGGCCACAATTTTAAAAACTTCTTCTTCTCTGGGAGATACTGGTCTAAGAGGCTGTGATTCTGTTAATATTTTTGCTGAATCTGTGGGAGGTGAAATTCGGTGCTCTTCTTCCTCTTCTCTGATGTCATGTAAAATGACGTCATCTCTCTCAGTAATAGTGATTTTAAGTTCGGGTGAATCCATAGTAGTTATATGAGTTTCTCTTAGTTCTGAGGTAAAACCAAGGGCATCATCATCTTTTGTAACTTCTGTAATTAGACCAGAAACGCATTTCTTGAATAGTTCTTCAACAACTTCTGTATCTTGACTGGCGCTAGTTTTTACACATTTCTTGAATATTTCATCTGGTTCTTCTTTTTTAGGTTCTTCATTAATTTTTTCTTGGATTTCATCTTTAATTTTATCTACTTGAGTTTCAATTAATTTGGTAGCGGTAGTTAAAGACGACGATAATTCTTCTCCTACTAATTGAGCATCTTCTTTTACGTCTGTAATAAAGGCTGCTTCAATTGCTTTTACATCTTGGATGGCTTTGCTAGCTTCTTTTACAATGTCTTTTGATTCTTTTACAGTTTCATCCATTGATCCATTAACTGTCTCTTGAATCTGTCCATCTTTATCAGTTGTAGTTTCGAGAGCAGTTCCTGCCAATGCTTTGGCATCTACAGCAATTTCGGTTATAGATTCTGCAGCTAATTTGGATAGATGTTCCGTGGATTCTTTAAGTTCATCCATTTTGTGTGAGACATCAGACAAAGCATGTGCGGATTCTTTGAGCTTCTCGATTTCCGTGGATTCGACGAGTTTATCATAATTTTCTTCAAATACCATTTGAACAGTTTCACCAGTTGATGACTTTGCATCAGCAATATTTTCAATATCTCTCTCGCTATATTTTTGCGTTACATCTTCAGCTAGATCTTTCGCATCTTCGATTACAGATTTGCTTGCATCTGATACTATTTTAGTTACTTCGTTATATGTATCTTTAATATCTTTGCTTGCTTCAGATATTTTTTCAGTAGCAGCTTCCGTTTCCTTGGTGAAAATACCCTTTACGTCATGTACAAAATCAGTTAGAGTGCCCATAAAACCTGTAGCTCCAAATTTCGTTTCCTTGGACTTCTCAGTAACTACTTCTTCTGCTTCCTCCGCAATTTCCTTATCAGCTACTTGTTCGGTTACTTTGGTTGCGATTTTTACAAACTCTCTCTCGATAATTTCCTCATATCTTGGGGCCTCATCGATTGGTGTAGAAACAGTTTCGCTAAGAGGGAAATGAAGTTGTGTTTCTAAATCTTGTATTTGCTTTTTTATTTCTTGGCTAAAATTTCCTTCTGCAACATCTACAGGACTGGATGTTGTCGGTAGTTGGCCAACTTTAGACGTGATCTTAAAGTCTAGTGAAAATTCCTCTGTTTGAGGTGCTTTATCTACTGGGGTGGACACAGTTTCATATTGAACAGGTGGGGTTTTTTCAGCAACTGTTTCGGGTCGTGAAAGTTCAATACTACTAGCTACTGAAACTGGTCGAGAAGGTTCCTTAGAAGTTTCAGATTCCGTTCGTGATGCATCAACAGATGGTTTAAGAGAAGATTCTTTTGATTCTGCTATCTTTTCTTCATGTTTATCTTTAACACTGTCTTTAGACTCGATATCGGCTACCGACTCTGGACGTGATGGTACTTTTGATTCTATAGGTGATGTTTGATCTTTCTGACTTGTAGGCTTTGATTCAGCTGGAGAATGCTCTTCAGTTTCTACCGGTGACTTTTCGTCTTTCTCACTTTGAACGGCAGAATGTTCTTTAGAAGCTTGTGTTGATGTAAACTGTTTTTCACTTACGGCTGGAGAAGGCCCTGTTGATTCTACCGCACTTAGTGACTTTTGATCCATCATCATGCTTTCAGCAATGGAAATGGTGGACTTAACACTTTCAGCTGTGGAAATTCTACGATCCTCCAGTTCAATAATTCTCTCTTCTGTAACACTTTCGGTTACTGAAACTGGACGAGATGGTTCCTTTGATTCAGCTACTGATGATTTTCTAGAAGTTTCCCTAGAAGCTGCCTCCTGTACGCCCTCTGCTTCTGATACTTTGAGTGAAATATCCTTTGATGCTACAAGAGATTTTTCATTTGTTACAGAAACTTTAGAAAAACTCTCAGCTGCGGAGAACTTACGTTCAGTAGAGATATGTTCTTCTGCTAATAATTTACCATCTTTTTGAGTTTCAATAACGGACGGTGAGTCACTTTGTTCTTCATCAATACTGCCAGTAACTGAAACCGGACGGGAACTTTCTTTTGACACTATGGCAGACACTTTATCTTTTTCTCTATCTATTACTGAAGCTTTACGTGAATCTTCAAGTTGCAAGTTTTCATCCTTAACACTTTCAGCAAGAGACACTGTAGATTCTTTGCGTTCTACTGGTCCATCTTTTACGATTTCAGTAACTGACAATTGACGTGATAATTCCTTAGGTGCTACTGGAGACCAATCATCTCCGGCTCTTTCTTTATCATCTATTATCGACGGAGTTTTCGAAGTTTCTTTTGATGCTCTCGCAGATTTTTCCTCCAAGCTTTCTGCTACTGAAATAGGACGAGAAGCTTCTTTAGCATCAGTTGGTGAGCTTTTGTCCTTTTCACTTAAAATTGATGTTCTTCTTTCTTCAGATAATTCAACTGATGTTGGTTGGGAAGATTGATCTAATGATTTTTGATCTTTTTCACTTCCTGCATTTGGTTCTGGTTTTATAACTTCTTTGGTTATAACTGGCGATTTTTCATCTTTCGGGCTTTCATCGACATACTCGGATATTTCTTTGAATTTCTTACCAGTTTTGCTTTCATCTACAGATTCCAATCTAGATGGCTCTTTGAATTCATCCTTACTTCCAGTAGCTGAAGTTTGACGTGAAAGCTCCTTTGATTCTTCCTCAGATTTTTTATCACTTTCTAGTTTAGTGAGTTCCATAGATTCATCTTCACCTTTTATACTTTCTGCAACTGAGACACGTCTCGAATGCTCCTTAGATAATTCGGCGGATTTTTTATCCATTTCAATTTCATCTACTGAAGCTTTTGGTGATGCATGTTCATGCTCGACTGATGTCTTTTCATCTTTTTCACTATCCAAAACAGAGACACGACGTAAAAGCTCTTCGGATGTTTCTTTCTTATTTTCTTCTACTGAAGTTTTCCTAAATAATTTGACAGACATTTCAGTTCCGGTGCTTTCTGGAGAAGAGGTTTTTTCAGAATCTTTATCTTCTTTCATAACATATTGTGGTTTCTTATCATCTTTCTTGCTTTCGATAACGGAAACTTGACTTGATGATTCGGTTTTTCTAATTCCTTCTTCAGATTTCTCAGTTGATGTCTTATCTTCTTCACCTTCTTCAACAGATGATTTTTGGAATATTTCTACGACAGTCGTGTCAGCAACAGATGCTGGTCTGGAAGATTCTTTGGACTCAACTGGTGATTTTCCTTTAGATTCGATAGATGTTTTACTTTCAGAAATGGAAGCGATAGAAGCCTTGCGCGATGGTTCCTTTGATTCTTCAACCGATTTCTTTTCTATGTCGCTTTCTGCTACAGACGCTGGTCTAGATATGTCTTTGGATTCACTAGGTGATTTTTCATCTTTGTTGCTATCAGCAATAGATTCAGGTCGTGATGGTTCCTTCGAGGCATCAATTGAATTTTTATCTTTCTCACTTTCTGCAATGGATTCTGGTCTTGATGCAGCTTTAGACTCCAAAGGTGACTTTTCATCTTTTATGCTTTCAGCAGCAGACTTTTTATCTTTCTCGCTTTCTGCTATGGATTCTTTTCTGGATGCAGCTTTAGACTCCAAAGGTGACTCTTCGTCTTTTATGCTTTCAGCAGCAGATTCTGGTCGTGATGGTTCTTTGGAGGCATCAACTGACTTTTTATCTTTCTCGCTTTCTGCTATGGATTCTTTTCTTGATGCAGCTTTAGACTCCAAAGGTGACTTTTCATCTTTCATGCTTTCAGCAACCGATCCTGGTCGTGACGGTTCTTTGGAGGCCTCAGCAGACTTTATATCTTTTTCAATATCTGTTACAGATTCTCGTCTCGATACAACTTTAGACTCAACTGCTGACTGTTCATCTTTTTTGCTTTCAGCAACAGATTCTGGTTGTGACGGTTCCTTGGAGGTCGCAGCAGACTCTATATCTTTTTCAATTTGTGTTACGGATTCTTGTCTTGATGCAGCTTGAGATTCAAAAGGTGACTTTTCATCTTTAATGCTTTCAGCAACAGATTCTGATCGTGATGGTTCTTTGGAGACATCAACTGATTTCTTACCTTTCTCACTTTCTGCTACGGATCCTTTTCTGGATGCAGCTTTAGACTCCAAAGGTGACTTTTCATCTTTCAAGCTTTCAGCAACAGATTCTGGTCGAGATGGTTCTTTGGAGGTATCAGCTGACTTTTTATCTTTCTCTGTTTCTGCTACGGTTTCCTGCCTTGATACGACTTTTGATCCAACAGGTGACTGTTCGTCTTTTTTGCTTTCAGCGTCAGATTCTGATCGTGATGGTTCCTTTGGGCACTCACCAGACTTTATATCACTTTCAATTTCTGTTACGGATTCTTGTCTTGATGCAGCTTTGGACTCAATAGGTGACTTTTCATCTTGCATGGTTCCAGCAACAGAATCTGGTCGTGATGGTTCTTTTGAAACATCAACTGATTTTTTATCTTTCTCACTTTCTGTTACGGATTCTTTTCTGGATGCAGCTTTAGATTCAACAGGCGACTTTTCATCTTTCATGCTTCCGGCAACAGATTCTGGTCGTGATGGTTCGTTTGAGGCCTCACCAGACTTTATGTCTTTTCCAATTTCTGTTACGGATTCTTGTCTTGATGCAGCTTGAGACTCAAAAGGTGACTTTTCATCTTTCAAGCTTTCAGCAACAGATTCTGGTCGTGATGGTTCTTCGGAGGCATCAGCTGACTTTTTATCCTTCTCACTCTCTGTTACGGATTCTCGTCTTGACACGATTTTTGTTCCAACAGGTGAATGTTCTTCTTTTTTGCTTTCAGCAACAGATTCTGGTCGTGATGGTTCTTTGGAGGCATCAACTGACTTTTTATCTTTTTCAATTTCTGTTACAGATTCTTGTCTTGATACAGATTTAGACTCCAAAGTTGACTTTTCATCTTTTATGCTTTCAGCAGCAGATTCTGGTCGTGATGGTTCTTTGGAGGCATCAACTGACTTTTTATCTTTCTCGCTTTCTGCTATGGATTCTTTTCTGGATGCAGCTTTAGACTCCAAAGGTGACTTTTCATCTTTTATGCTTTCAGCAGCAGATTCTGGTCGTGATGGTTCTTTGGAGGCATCAACTGACTTTTTATCTTTCTCGCTTTCTGCTATGGATTCTTTTCTGGATGCAGCGTTAGACTCCAAAGGTGACTTTTCTTCTTTTATGCTTTCAGCAGCAGATTCTGGTCGTGATGGTTCTTTGGAGGCATCAACTGACTTTTTATCTTTCTCGCTTTCTGCTATGGATTCTTTTCTTGATGCAGCTTTAGACTCCAAAGGTGACTTTTCATCTTTCATGCTTTCAGCAACCGATCCTGGTCGCGACGGTTCTTTGGAGGCCTCAGCAGACTTTATATCTTTTTCAATTTCTGTTACAGATTCTTGTCTTGATACAGCTTTAGACTCCAAAGGTGACTTTTCATCTTTTATGCTTTCAGCAGCAGATTCTGGTCGTGATGGTTCTTTGGAGGCATCAACTGACTTCTTATCTTTCTCGCTTTCTGCTATGGATTCTTTTCTTGATGCAGGTTTAGACTCCAAAAGTGACTTTTCATCTTTCATGCTATCAGCAACCGATCCTGGTCGTGACGGTTCTTTGGAGGCCTCAGCAGACTTTATATCTTTTTCAATTTCTGTTACAGATTCTTGTCTTGATACAGCTTTAGACTCCAAAGGTGACTTTTCATCTTTTATGCTTTCAGCAGCAGATTCTGGTCGTGATGGTTCTTTGGAGGCATCAACTGACTTCTTATCTTTCTCGCTTTCTGCTATGGATTCTTTTCTGGATGCAGCTTTAGACTCCATAGGTGACTTTGTATCTTTTATGCTTTCAGCAGCAGATTCTGGTCGTGATGGTTCTTTGGAGGCATCTACTGTCTTTTTATCTTTCTCGCTTTCTGCTATGGATTCTTTTCTTGATGCAGCTTTAGACTCCAAAGGTGACTTTTCATCTTTCATGCTTTCAGCAACCGATCCTGGCCGTGACGGTTCTTTGGAGGCCTCAGCAGACTTTATATCTTTTTCAATTTCTGTTACAGATTCTTGTCTTGATACAGGTTTAGACTCCAAAGGTGACTTTTCATCTTTTATGGTTTCAGCAGCAGATTCTGGTCGTGATGGTTCTTTGGAGGCATCAACTGACTTTTTATCTTTCTCGCTTTCTGCTATGGATCCTTTTCTTGATGCAGCTTTAGACTCCAAAGGTGACTTTTCATCTTTTATGCTTTCAGCAGCAGATTCTGGTCGTGATGGTTCTTTGGAGGCATCAACTGACTTTTTATCTTTCTCGCTTTCTGCTATGGATTCTTTTCTGGATGCAGCTTTAGACTCCAAAGGTGACTTTTCATCTTTTATGCTTTCAGCAGCAGATTCTGGTCGTGATGGTTCTTTGGAGGTATCAACTGACTTTTTATCTTTCTCGCTTTCTGCTATGGATTCTTTTCTTGATGCAGCTTTAGACTCCAATGGTGACTTTTCATCTTTCATGCTTTCTGCAGCAGATTCTGGTCGTGTTGGTTCTTTGGAGGCATCAACTGACTTTTTATCTTTCTCGCTTTCTGCTATGGATTCTTTTCTTGATGCAGCTTTAGACTCCAAAGGTGACTTTTCATCTTTTATACTTTCAGCAGCAGATTCTGGTCGTGATGGTTCTTTGGAGGCATCAACTGACTTTTTATCTTTCTCGCTTTCTGCTATGGATTCTTTTCTGGATGCAGCTTTAGACTCCAAAGGTGACTTTTCATCTTTTATGCTTTCAGCAGCAGATTCTGGTCGTGATGGTTCTTTGGAGGCATCAACTGACTTTTTATCTTTCTCACTTTCTGCTATGGATTCTCGCCTTGATACGACTTTAGATCCAACAGGTGACTGTTCTCCTTTTTTGCTTTTAGCATCAGATTCTGGTCGTGATGGTTCCTTTGAGGCCTCAGCAGGCTTTATATCTTTTTCAATTTGTGTTACGGATTCTTGTCTTGATGAAGCTTGAGACTCAAAAGGTGACTTTTCATCTTTCACGCTTTCAACAAGAGATTCTGATCGTGATGGTTCTTTGGAGACATCAACTGATTTCTTATCTTTCTCACTTTCTGCTACGGATCCTTTTCTGGATGCTGCTTTAGACCCCAAAGGTGACTTTTCATCTTTCATGATTTCAGCAACAGATTCTGGTCGTGATGATTCTTTGGAGGTATCAACTGACTTTTTATCTTTCTCACTTTCTGCTACGGATTCTCTCCTTGATACGAGTTTTGATCCAGCAGGTGAATGTTCGTCTTTTTTGCCTCCAGCATCAGACTCAGGTCTTGATGGTTCCTTTGAGGACTCAGCAGACGTTATATCTTTTTCAATTTGTGTTACGGATACTTGTCTTGATGCAGCTTGAGACTCAAAGGGTGACTTTTCATCTATCATGCTTTCAGCAGCGGATTCTGGTCGTGATGGTTCTTTGGAAGCATCAACTGACTTTTTATCTTTCTCGCTTTCTGCTATGGATTCTTTTCTGGATGCAGCTTTAGACTCCGTAGGTGACTTTGCATCCTTTATGCTTTCAGCAGCAGATTCTGGTCGTGATGGTTCTTTGGAGGCATCAACTGACTTTTTATCTTTCTCGCTTTCTGCTATGGATTCTTTTCTTGATGCAGCTTTAGACTCCAAAGGTGACTTTTCATCTTTCATGCTTTCAGCAACCGATCCTGGTTGTGACGGTTCTTTGGAGGCCTCAGCAGACTTTATATCTTTTTCAATTTCTGTTACAGATTCTTGTCTTGATACAGCTTTAGACTCCAAAGGTGACTTTTCATCTTTTACGCTTTGAGCAGCAGATTCTGGTCGTGATAGTTCTTTGGAGGCATCAACTGACTTTTTATCTTTCTCGCTTTCTGCTATGGATGCTTTTCTGGATGCAGCTTTAGACTCCAAAGGTGACTTTTCATCTTTTATGCTTTCAGCAGCAGATTCTGGTCGTGATGGTTCTTTGGAGGCATCAACTGACTTTTTATCTTTCTCGCTTTCTGCTATGGATTCTTTTCTTGATGCAGCTTTAGACTCCATTGGTGACTTTTCATCTTTCATGCTTTCAGCAGCAGATTCTGGTCGAGTTGGTTCTTTGGAGGCATCAACTGACTTTCTATCTTTCTCACTTTCTGCTATGGATTCTCGCCTTGATACGACTTCAGATCCAACAGGTGACTGTTCTCCTTTTTTGCTTCCAGCATCAGATTCTGGTCGTGATGGTTCCTTTGAGGCCTCAGCAGGCTTTATATCTTTTTCAATTTGTGTAACGGATTCTTGTCTTGATGAAGCTTGAGACTCAAAAGGTGACTTTTCATCTTTCATGCTTTCAACAAGAGATTCTGATCGTGATGGTTCTTTGGAAATATCAACTGATTTCTTATCTTTCTCACTTTCTGCTACGGATCCTTTTCTGGATGCTGCTTTAGACTCCAAAGGTGACATTTCATCTTTCATGATTTCAGCAACAGATTCTGGTCGTGATGGTTCTTTGGAGGCATCAATTGACTTTTTATCTTTCTCTGTTTCTGCTACGGATTCCTGCCTTGATATGACTTTTGATCCAACAGGTGACTGTTCGTCTTTTTTGCTTTCAGCGTCAGATTCTGATCGTGATGGTTCCTTTGAGCCCTCAGCAGACTTTATATCACTTTCAATTTCTGTTACAGATTCTTGTCTTGATGCAGCTTTGGACTCGAAAGGTGACTTTTCATCTTTCACGCTTTCAGCAACAGATTCTGGTCGTGATGGTTCTTTGGAAACATCAACTGATTTTTTATCTTTCTCACTTTCTGCTACGGATTCTTTTCTGGATGCAGCTTTAGATTCAACAGGTGACTTTTCATCTTTCATGCTTCCGGCAACAGATTCTGGTCGTGATGATGCCTTTGAGGCCTCAGCAGACTTTATATCTTTTCCAATTTCTGTTACGGATTCTTGTCTTGATGCAGCTTGAGACTCAAAGGGTGACTTCTCATCTATCATGCTTTCAGCAGCGGATTCTGGTCGTGATGGTTCTTTGGAGGCATCAACTGACTTTTTATCTTTCTCGCTTTCTGCTATGGATTCTTTTCTGGATGCAGCTTTAGACTCCATAGGTGACTTTGCATCTTTTATGCTTTCAGCAGCAGATTCTGGTCGTGATGGTTCTTTGGAGGCATCAACTGACTTTTTATCTTTCTCGCTTTCTGCTATGGATTCTTTTCTTGATGCAGCTTTAGACTCCAAAGGTGACTTTTCATCTTTCATGCTTTCAGCAACCGATCCTGGTCGTGACGGTTCTTTGGAGGCCTCAGCAGACTTTATATCTTTTTCAATTTCTGTTACAGATTCTTGTCTTGATACAGCTTTAGACTCCAAAGGTGACTTTTCATCTTTTATGCTTTCAGCAGCGGATTCTGGTCGTGGTGGTTCTTTGGAGGTATCAACTGACTTTTTATCTTTCTCACTTTCTGCTACGGATTGTCGCCGTGATACGGGTTTTGTTCCAACAGGTGAATGTTCGTCTTTTTTGCTTCCAGCATCAGATTCTGGCCGTGATGGTTCCTTTGAGGCCTCAGCAAACTTTATATCTTTTTCAATTTCTGTTACAGACTCTTGCCTTGATGCAGCTTTGGACTCGAGAGGTGACTTTTCATCTTTCACGCTTTCAGCAGCAGATTCAGGTCGCGATGGTTCTTTGGAGGCCTCAACAGATTTGATTAATGTTTCACTTTCTTCTTGGGATTCGCGTCTTGATGCAATCTTAGATCCAATAGGTGACTTTTCATCATTCTTGCTTCCAGCAACAGATTCTGGTCGTGATGGTTCTTTGGAGACATCAACTGACTTTTTATCTTTCTCACTTTCTGCTACGGATTCTCGTCTGGATGCAACATTAGATTCAGCAGGTGAAAGTTCATCTTTCTTGCTTTCAGCAACAGATTCTGGTCGTGGTGGTTCCTTGGAGGCCTCAGCAGACTTTATATCTTTCTCACTTTCTGCTATGGATTCTTTTCTGGATGCAGCTTTAGACTCCAAAGGTGACTTTTCATCTTTTATGCTTTCAGCAGCAGATTCTGGTCGTGATGATTCTTTGGAGGCATCAACTGTCTTTTTATCTTTCTCACTTTCTTCTACGGATTCTCGCCTTGATACAACTTTAGATTCAACAGGTGACTGTTTATCTTTTTTGCTATCGGCAACAGATTCTGGCCGAGATGGTTCTCTGGAAGCCTGAACAGAGTTTTTGTCTTTCTCAGCTTCTGCGGATTCTTGCCTTGATGCAACTGTAGATTCATCTCTCTTACATTCACTTTCTGCTTCTGATTCCCGTCTTGAAGCAATTTTAGATCCAATGGGTAATATTTCAACTTTCTTGGTTTCAGAAACAGATTCTTTTCGTGATGGTTCTTTAAATGCCTCTTTTTCACTTTCTATATCGGACTCTCGTCTTGATGTAACTTTAGATTCCGCAGGTGACTTTTCATCTTTCTTGCTTTCAGCAACAGATTCTGGTCGTGAGTGTTCTCTGGAGGCCGCAACCGACTTTTTATCCCTTTCACTTTCTGTTGTCGATTCTCGCCGTGACGAAATTTTAGATGGAATTGGTGACTTTTCGTCTTTTTGGCTTTCAGAAGCAGGTTCTGGTCGTGATGATTGTATGGAAGAATCAACTGATCTTATATCTTTTTCACTTTCTGCTACGGATTCTTGTCTTGATGCAGCTTTAGATTCAGTAGGTGAAGCTTCATCTTTCTGGCTTTCAGCAACAGATTCTGGTCTTGATGAGTCTTTGGAAGCCTCTTTTTCACTTCCTTCTTCAGAGCCTCGTCTTGGGGAAGTTTTAGAATGAGCAGGTGATTTTTCATCTTTCTTGCTTTCAGCAACAGATTCCAGTTTTGATGGTTCTTTAGAGACTTCAGCAGACTTTTTGTCTTTCTCAGTTGTTGCTACGAATTCTCGTCTTGATGCAACTTCAGATTCAACAGGTGATTGTTCATCTTTTTTGCTTTCAGCATCAAATTCTGGTCGTGATAGTTCTTTGGAAGACTCAACTGACATTTTATCTTTCTCAATATATGAAGCTTCATCCATCTTTTCTTTAGAGGCTTCAGCAGACTTTTGATCTCTATCAGGTTCTGCTGCGGATTCTCGTCTTGATGATGCTAGAGATTGCGCACGCGACACTGCATCTTTCTTGCTGTCAGCAACAGACTCTGGTCGTGATTGGTCTTTGGAGGCCGCTTTTTCACTTTCTGCTTCGGATTCTCGTCTTGATGAAATTTTAGACTGTACAGGTGATTTTTCATCTTTCGTGCTTTCGGCAACAGATTCTGGTCGTGATGGTTCTTTTGAGGCATCAACAGACTTTTTCTCTTTCTCGCTTTCTGCTACGGACTCTCGTCTTGATGGAACTTTAGAGTGAGCAGGAGACTTCAAATCTTTCTTGCTTTCTGCAACTGATTCTGGTCGTGACGGTTCCTTGGAGGGCTCCACCAACTTTTGATCTGTATCACTTTCCGCTGCTGATTCTCTTCTTGATGTAATTTTTGATTGAATGGGTGACTTTTCATCTTTCTGGCTATCAATAAGAGACTCTGGTCGTGACGGTTCTTTGGAAGCTTCATCAGACTTTTGAACTTTTTCAATTTCTGCTCTTGATTCACGTCTTGATGCAGGTTTAGATTGAACTGGTGACTTTTCATCTTTTTTGCTGTCTGCAAGAGATTCGCGCCTTGTTGTTCCTTTTGCATCTTCAGATGCTCTGCGACTGGCCTGTAATGATTTTTGAAGTTCAACTTCGATTGCTTCTTCAATGGTAGGTGGACTGTCAACCGACACAGCCTCTCCATGCTCTTTTGTTTTTTCGCTAGCTTTTGTTGTTGGTAATTGGGCGAAAAGTTCGTCTTCTGACGTTATATCACTTGTTTCTTTTTCATCAGGTGAAGTGATAGATTTCTTAACTTCCTGTTTGGGGGTTAGTGTTGCAGATACTATAGTTCTTTCCTCGGCCACTTCTTTAATTTCTTCTTTAGTTACTTTTGTTGGTGATGATAATTTCTCTATATCTGCGGCTGGTTTTTCTTTTTCTGTCAACTCCTCAGCTTTTTCTTTTTCGGTACTAGCTAGAACTTTGTCCTCTGGGGTCGATACCTTCTCTGCTGGGTGTGGTATCTTCTCTGTTGGCGAAGGTAATTGCTCATTACCGTATTGCGGTAACTCTTTTTCTTGTTCGGTTTCCTTTTCTTCTGTTTCTTTTTCTTCTTTAGCCAATTCTTCTTTTTGTGATATAGTCTTACCACTATCTTGTGTTTCCTTTTCGTATACACCTAAATCGGCTTCTTCGTGTACAGGCAAATCGGCCACCTCATCTGGGGTCTTTACAATATCACGCGTTAGATTCTGCTGAGCATCAAAAGTCATTTTCATAGGTAACACACGTTCAGCCGTGGCTAAGCCCACAGCCATTTTTTGTATGGATGCTTCTTTTGCCGCTACACTGTGTTCAGATAGAGGCATTACTGAGGTCACGGCAA
Source organism: Cordilura impudica (assembly GCA_963682025.1). Taxonomy (NCBI): domain Eukaryota; kingdom Metazoa; phylum Arthropoda; class Insecta; order Diptera; family Scathophagidae; genus Cordilura; species Cordilura impudica. The sequence continues at coordinate 190,386,529 of OY821520.1, read as the reverse complement.
TAGATGCTACTACTGCTTCGACTTCCTTAGTTATTTCTTTGACATATTTCTCTTCTATACCCAAGTCCTCCTTGATCTCATCTAGTGGAATGCGTTCATCTTCGGGCAGAGTAGGAGCGGTGGTGGCACCAGATTCAATAGTGGCTGAAAATTTCTCTTCGGGAAGACTTTCTTGTAAATTGGCTGGTATGGTTTCGATTGGTATACCAACCATATCATCTTTGGTATCTGAGGTTTTCTTAGCACTGCTTACTTTTTCTTCTGGAGTAACAGAAGACAGCTCTTCATCCGTTTTAGCAAGTTGATCATCTGTCTTAGATTTGACAATGTCATTGGCTGTGATAATAATCTCTTGTACTTCGGCCTTGATGCCAGTTTTTTCAGGAGTGCTAAGCTTAATATCTTCGACCCTTTGCTCTTCAAGCACATCAACAGCTTCATCTACAACTGCATCTTGTTCATCTCTATCTGTTGAAGAGCCGACTTCCAATCTGGCCTTACGTTCCTCTGCTTCTATCTTTGCTATGGCAGCCTCTATTTCTTCTTCGGCACTCTTCTTACGTTTCTTCTCTGATTCTTGAGAATCACGTTGATGTTTTTGGATTTCTTCTTCTTTCGTTATGCTGCTCTCTTGTTCCACCATAGAATCTTCAGTTACTTCTTCCTTTTCTATAATCAAATATTCATCTTCTTCATCGGCTTCTGTGGTGCTATCTTGTTTTTGAACTTCTCTGATTTCAGTCTTGATTTGATGTTGTCGCTTCATTTCATCACGACTAAAGACTGCTTCAATTTCTCTTACTACCTCTTGTTCTTCCTTGAGATCATCGAGTTCACGTTGTTTTTCAGCATCAAGTTCATGGGAAGAAGTCAAGTCTTGTAATTTTTTGCTAGCTATTTGCTCATCGGCTGAGGGTGTGGAAACCAAACTGGAGTCAGTAGTGCCACCTTTATCCAAACGAGATTTTTTAAGATCGGCTGCTTTGGGTTTTACAGCTTTAATTGGACTACCAGGAGCTCGTTTTGATGGTGAGGCACCACGAGGACGCCTGGATATTGGCTTGCGTGGTTCAGATGTTTTCTTTTCAGCTGTAGTTGTTGTAGTAGTGGAACGTCGAGTTGCAGTAGTTATTGATGTAGATGTCTGTCTAATGGCTTGTTGTTTCGATTCTAAAACTTTGCGATTGTTAGCCTCTTTAGTGCTTTTGGCTGGTGTGCTGCTGGGGCTGGCCTTGGCAGCTCTGGTGAAAACTTTCGCTTTAACTTCTCTGACAGCAGGCTTAGTTATCTCTTGTTTACGTGGTGTAGATGTAGGAGAACCCTTTTTGTCGTCTTTTTTAACCATTTTGCGGTCCAAAGACTTTGGAGGACGAGTATCAATACGCGACCTAACCAAGGGCTTAACTTCAGCCCTAGGTTTTTCAACTTTAGCTTTAGCCAATTTGACAGGTTTTAGGGGTTCAGCAGATTCGATGATTTCCTTGCTAGGAGGTGGAACTTGAGGTTGTGGTTTAACTATCACAACTTCCACCTTCTTTTCTGTAGTTTCTTTGTTATCTTCGATCGACTCTGCATCGACATGGTCACCATCTTTGCTGGCAGTTTCTGCAGGTTCAGCAAGCGCTTCGTCTCCAGTTTCCATAGCTTGCTCATCAGCGGTGTCCACAGAGTCTTCCTTTTGCTTTAGAGAAGCATGTTTTTCTTCCTCTTGATAGATTTTCTCAACCTTATCAATTTTCTCAATTTTCTCTTCTTCCGAAGAGGCCATCACAGCTTCTTTCATTTTGTTGTCTTGTTGTATAGCAACAGCTGTAGCAGCAGCTGGCATGTATTTTGGTTTAGATATAATAGGTGCTGTAGGCTCAATAGTAGACTTTAGCGTTTTACGTGTAGTGATTACAGTTTGTATGGCAGGTGCTATGGATTTGGCTGTGCAAGTGGAATGTTTCATAAATTCCAAATGTTTTAGTTTCTCTAGACCCTCCTGGATCTTAAAATCAGGAGTGCTACCTGGGAAGAGTATACGTGTAATAGAGTCATCGGGATTTGCCGGTTGCCATACCAACAATGCACAAATAGATACCAAATTTTGGAGAGGAAAATTGAAGTCCCTAGACTCACGGGAAGCAAATAAACGTTGATCTCCTGAGTGCCATTTTTGCATGAAATCCTTCACCTCCTTGGAGTCCCGGGAAGGACTAATAACATACATATCCAAAGTGCCATGACCAACTTTGTGATATAGATTGATGGGTTCTGGAGCTCTAAAGCAAGTTTGTGGTTTGAGATCTAAAGATTTTAGATCACTGACTAGATTATGACCTCTTTCAAAGAGATCCACCAACAAAGGATTGCGATCCTTATCACCATCGGGACTGGGAAGACCACCCTTGCGGTCGGGAACATTGCAGAAGAAGTGACCAATCTGAGGATAAACGTGAGCATCACGTTTACGTTCCACCACAGAGCTGAGACCCTGAATATTGCTATTGTTCAAACGAGTCATAAGCACAGCATCCAAACGGTCTAGATGTCGTACAAAATCCCAGAAACAAGCCTTACGGTTGAAGCCACCATCAACTAAAATATGCCAGAAAGATGATTATTTAATATTATTTTTAACTGACAAAAAAGAGATTAGCAGCAAAAAGAAAGACTCACCCAACATATTAAAACCATTGATGCCAAACAAGGCTGCATCACCTTGACCACCGGGGAAGACATAAAGAGTGGGATGTGTAAAACGTATATTACCCACTACATCCGAGGTCTCTAGTAGTTCACGTATGGAGGTAGGAACCAACATGGGAGCAAGATAGTCTAAAAAGTCATAAATCAGGACAATTAAAGCTGAAACAAGGAAGATGGGGTATACAACTTTACCTATAAACGCATTAATACTCTCACTGCTCGTGGCCAAAACATCAACAGGATTAATGCGTATTTTACATAAACGAGCAAAGCTTTTATCGGGCAACGTTTGCCACAGACCACTATCAGCACAATGAATATTCATTGAAATGGTGTCTGCATAGGCGCGTATTACTCTTTGCACATCGTGCTCTTGAAAAGCTTCAGAAAAGTCGCCAACCGAAAAGGTTCCATCCTGAAATCATAAAAAACACAATAATTACGATTACTTACAAGTTTGATTGATTACTGATAGGGTGAAGGTTTACCTGTAGTATCCAGGAACCATTGCTGGAAAATGTATAACCAGCATGGATTATATGACGATGCCGAGTAAAACTGCTAAGCATATTACGCATACATTGTATAAGAGTATTATATTGAGGATGGATCAATACTTCAGTGACTAGATTTTCACTAGCATACTGAATGAGTCGTTCGCCTGGAAATAAAATTAAAATAAAAAATATTAAAAATAATTCTATTTAAATAGCTAAATGGCAAGACTGATAAAGACGAATTTAGCGAGGATTTTGAAACAATATTTTGAGTAATTTTTCGATCAATTTTTATGCTTGGTTTTAGTGTTCAGAACAGCTGATGGATTGGCGAACACTGATTTTGACACAATTCTTCTTGATTTGGGACATAGGATTTGAAGATAATTAGCCACGGAGGACAATCTCATTATAGGAAGGTGTTTCCTGTAAAAGAAGAAATGAATACAGCCAGGAATTTGAGATATTCTCACCTAGAGGTGAAAGTAGGTAGTTTTATGGCTTTTTACAGATATTAATGAAACCCGATGATATGATTGTATTGGGCACCGTGCTAAATTTAGAAACACACATAATTGATATGAAGATAAAAATATGTGTTGGCTGCTTTAGAACAGAACATTGTGTGTTTCATGTGTGTATTTTCTGAACATTGCTCTTTCTACCGATGCATTTGAAAACGGGAAGGGTTAGTAACGAGGATGTCATTTTGCTTATTTTGGGAAATTTTGGCTGGTCATCTGCAACTTTTTTATTTCCCTGTTCATGCCAAAATTTTTCTGTGGATGATATAGTATTCAATTTTATATAATGAAAATTGTCTTATTCATTAACAGTATCATCAATATCAAATATTTTTGTAGTGCACTACAATCCTAATTATATCCTGTTGTGTTGTTTTCTGTTCATTTTCGGATAAAATGTTAATATTTTTTCCCCTAACATCTATATTATTCGGAAGCCGATGGTTTATTTGCTGAGATATTTCTAAAACAAACGACTTACAATTTTCTTTTACGGTTATAATCTTATTTGTTATTACTGATGCAGAAAATTTAGTAAAGTAGCACCCAAAATATAGGCATTCAGTTGGCTTTAAATATCCAATAAAACTAATTTGGGTAATTGTTGAATTGTCCTCATTTGTCAAAATATCTGGATGGATAATTCTGTGTAAGAGGGCAAAAAAAGCAATCTTTAGATCTCCAAAAAGATTTAAGCAATCAATATTTTCACTTTGGAACAGTTTATTTAATTTTATATTTGGTTTCAAAATTTTTTTCAGAAATATAAAATTTAGCATTTTTTCATAAGTATTAAATTTTGAATAACTTGAAGTAGTGTGGCATTTTTCCTGCCAAGCCGACACTGCTATAAATATTTTTCAATTGCAAGCTTACTACCAGGTTCCGCTCAGTTTAACTATTTTTTGTTGGATTTTTATCTGATCTAAGATATTTTCATTTGCACCATATCTGCTTAGTTTATCTATTATTGCTGGATTATTATCAGCAATAAATCTATAGGTAACAGAATATTCAATTTGTCTTTTGGTGTTATGACAAAAGCAACCAATTGTTTTCCGGATTATAAATTCTAATTCTGAAGGTAAAAACTTCATTGCATTTTCACAAGCAAGATGCAATTAATGACACATACAATTTATTGTTACCAAGTGTGGAACCATACCCTTTTATCTGCTGCTTACAGAATTATATTTTCCAACCATTACGTTCGCTCCATCAACTCTTATACCAAGTTATCTCTTTATATCGATTCCAGCATATTTTGCATGGATTTAGTATTAGCTTCAGATATTCCACTTTTAATCTCCATCAATCTTTACAGAGTTGTTATAACGCAACCTTTTGCACATTTAAATATTTAATCATAATACTTTTATCAGCTGCAATACTCATAACTATCTCCTAAATCTTTCAAAATTATTTTTAAAAGAGCTGGTGCCATAACGTTTTTTGTCAAAGCAATACATTAAGTTCTGTGGAGTCGAATATCCTTTCGATTTTTTGTTGTTTCTCCTATTTATTTTATTACATTCGCAATTTTTTGTGCATTTGCTAAAGTGGGTTTAAAAAAAATCATGTGAGTCCGATCACAGGTGTGCTGTATATAAATCTAGTAATTAAAGAGTTTTTTATGACACTTTTTTAAAATCAAACAGAAAGTGTCATCTATGTATCACATATAGCGAACAACTGCAAGGGCTTCGCTAATATAAAAATATTTATTATTATTTCAACTGGTTAATTATTAATTTTTCATTTTTCGTTTTTCATTTTTTATTTTTCGTTTTTAAATTTTTATTTTTCATTTTTCATCTTTTATTCATATCTTTCATTTTTCATTTCAACTTGGCCAACAGATTTGTATTTCCTATGAAAAAACCTAAGAGGGAAACAACCTTTAGGTCTCAATACGGAAAACCTTGTAGACCCGTGTAATTTCTAACTTAAATTCAAGGTAAAATTAACAATTTTCCAGATTATTAGGTTTCCAGAGCATTGTGGAATAGCTAGTAATAAATGGGTTGAAGGACATGTGAGAAAAAAGCATCCTTAGAGGAAGTCAATTTGAATATTTCACCATGCTTTTTCGGACTCCTCATATATTGCAGTGTGGGAATTTACTAAAGTGGTCGAAATAATAAGAAAATATTATGGTTTGGTTGGCTTAAGAGGCAGCTCACGTCTTGTGGGGCATAAATAATAATCAAGTAGATTATATCATTATTAAATCTATCCCGACAGCTTTAGATAACGGATAAGATCACATATATCCTATATCCGATATCCCAGATTGGCCGTCCAGTATGTGTCTAACTAGAGTGCTATGCCTGACATTAACGAAATCTTTACACGCGCAGAAGAGATAATAGGCTGCTCCTGATAATTGGCAGATGATTCCCAAGTAAGGAATATCAAAACTGAAATCTATCCTAAGCAGCCCATACCAACATTCATTAATGTAAAAATCCCTATTACTGGGATCCCATTTTTAAGTAATAATGTCGGGGAAAGAGGCAAATAAGCTATGGCAGTTCCCTCTTACAATGTTTTACCAGAATGGAAAATGTAGTGTGAGACTTAAGGGAGAAAAGTGGTACTCGCTGTCGACAAAAATTCACCTTTTCTCCTGAACCTCATATTAAATCGCACAAGCTTGGCTGATTGGCAGAATATCTGCATGAAAGATGCCCGCATCTACACCACAACTCATCTTTGATTCACTAGTGAAGACGTGAATGTCATGCCCTACCATTGGAACACCGCTGCTCTTCTCTAGCAAAGAACTTGACCTGAAGCGGCCTTCTGAAGTCATATCTAGGTGTAAAAAGGTTAGATTTGAAACTAAGTTTTGTTCCTCAGGTTGTTGCCCATTTTGCCGAACCTGTTACTCCGATATAGGATTTACCGGATACTGTAAACTGAGAGTTTACCTCTAGTATAAGGTGGCCAAGATCTGGAAACTGTACATTCTGTGGAGAGAATGACGAATCCGGATTTTGCTGTCATATCAGCTGTATCACAGTTTTTTTTAAACTACAAAAACATTTAGGGCCGTATGCCAAAAAATTAAAGTGTACTTCAAGTAGACTTTATTGTATGTTTTTTTTCATACAAAATTTGTTGATAAAGTCTACTTGAAGTACACTTAAATTTTTGCATACGGGCCTTAGTCTCCTAAGAGGGCGGTTTGATTACTCAGAAACTTCTTAAATAAAAGATATTGTTTTCGGCAAAAAAAAACCGGTTTATTTCCATTTTTTATGTCTTTCAAATAAGAGGTTTTCTCAAAATCCCAAAATAGGCATTGGTTTCAGTAAAAACCTCATTATACGGAGCAAAATGTGGATTATATGCTGGGTAGAGTAGCAGTTCGCAGGCCAATTAATGAAGTTTTTCAATGGTGACTACACACCTGTACGCCGGGACGCTGGTATGGTGGCAAAGCTTTTTTTCTTCGCCAATTACATTCTTGTTAACCGCTTTGCATCCATAAAAACTGACCTTGTTGGCCGATAGACCCACCTTGACCTTGGTGCAAAAGTCCAATGCTTTGACTGTTCCTTGTGTTTGGAGTGCTGTCGTGGATCCGTACTTCATTCACAGTGAAGAAAGTGCGCAAGAACTGCTTTGGATTGCAGTTGAATATCGCCAAAAACTCCATTGAAGTGGTCAAATGGTTGCCCATTTTTTTAAGCCTAGTTCCGCGAAGCCGAGTGGTTTGTCTGCAGATTCTAATTTGGCTTCTTTTTTTTTGGCAGCGACAGACCAAAGCCTCTGGTAGGAGTCGAACCCACGACCCCCGTATGATAGGTGAGCACGCTACCTACTCACCTACCTTTTGCTGGAATTTGACGTTCATAATGGCTGTCAAACACAAAAACATAATGGCTGTCAAAATTTGACTGTACCCTAGTGAGTACCCAAATTGGTGCGGACCAAAATTGGCCATACAATGAAGGTTCAGAGGAGTTGAGGCAGGGGCGGTGAATTACATTCACAATGACATAGGGGGTAAATTACATTCACCATAATACAGGGAGGTGAATTCACATTCACTAAAATACCAAGCTGCAGAACAATTAAAGATAAATATAACACACACAGTATATACAAGTATATACGAGAGGAGATTAAACATTAAGTCTGAAGAGAGAAAAACACCACAAATCGGATGGGAAGCAACTTGTTTCAAATGTAAGCCACGACGCGCAGCCAGTGTTCGCCTCATCTCCTACAACCATTTTGAGTTTGTGGTTGGAGGGAATCGGCGTATAAAATGAGCGGACAGCTAGACAACAGTCTATTACTTCTATAGCAGCCAGACAGTGTAGAGCTCTTATTTCTATAACCAGCTGATGGAACAGCCCTCTCATGATGACTGCAGGGCAACAGTTGCAATGCAAGGAGAACGTGAGATTATCGAAGAATAACCGGGAAACCATCAGTAAGATATCAATATCATATCTGTTTCAAAGTGATGGTATAAGGCCAACCCCAATTCAGCAGAGTAGGGGCGATTCCATAACATTCGTCCAATCCAGCATAGGAGACACGCCAGGTGGATTACATCCATCCTGAGCACGACTGGAGAAGAGGGCAATAGGCTAGGAAATCAAAGACACCAGCAACAACAACAGATCTTGCTATATAAAAAACCACATTATACACAAATTTAGAATAAGAAATATGTATAATAAAGAAGAGAAGTGTGAGCACTTTGGGACAGCTTATCTGGATCAACCGGAGGTTCCATAAGTCCATAAACAGAAGATAGTGGCCGGGAGCAGTATTGGTCTTTAATTAACTACGAGGACTTAGGGATCCGTTATCATAACTTAATTTAATTTCGACATCCATCCTGAGCACGACTGGAGAAGAGGGCAATAGGCTAGGAAATCAAAGACACCAGCAACAACAACAGATCTTGCTATATAAAAAACCACATTATACACAAATTTAGAATAAGAAATATGTATAATAAAGAAGAGAAGTGTGAGCACTTTGGGACAGCTTATCTGGATCAACCGGAGGTTCCATAAGTCCATAAACAGAAGATAGTGGCCGGGAGCAGTATTGGTCTTTAATTAACTACGAGGACTTAGGGATCCGTTATCATAACTTAATTTAATTTCGACGATAGTTTTGGAATACTTGGAATAAAACACGTCGCAGAAATTCGACCACTGCAGAAAGCACAACCAGCCGATACCCTAGCTTAAATACAAATTAGGTCTCTGCGAAACTGAATCCTATACGGTTTGCTTTTCAATCTAACCAAATTTTACTGTAAAATATAAGCGCTCTGGAAACTAAAAGAAAGACCTATTTATGATTTACAAGTCTGTACATGTGTTCCTCGGCTACTTGAAAAAGGTCACCATCCTCAACGAAAAGTTGTTATTAATCCACAAATGGTGGCTTTTAAACATGATAGCCGCTAAGTATGCTTTAATTTCTTATCAACAAGAGTTTTTATTGCCCGGGCAAATATATATATATATTTTTTTTTTGAAAAAACAGAAGGCAACATAAAAACAAATTGTGTTATTGCGGTCACATACATATGTGTATTTTATGTATGTGTAGGCTTGTTTTAGGCTACAGACCACCACTAAACGAAAAGTAAACATTTCATAATTTTGTTGTTTTTTCTTGTCCAAAATACTAAAAATTTCCATAATATCTTTTTGCTGTTGTTGTCATACGTAAATGTGTGACCACAGACCTAACAACACAATGCAAGTTTGAAACATTTGAACAAATGGCTTGTAGGCATATTTATGTGTGTCTGTGTGTGTGTGTGTATGCGCGTATTTGTGTGGGAAACAAAATCCGCTGAACCACCAGTAGGTCACAATTAACAAGGAATATCTGTTGTTGTGTTTTTTTTTTATAGATATTCCTATTCTCTAATTTATTTTCATTGTGGTTTTTGGACGGATTTCTTGTTGTATCACCACTAAAAATCGGACTCATAAGCTGTTGTATTGAAATTCATTATAAAGCATGTGTGTGTGGTGTATGTTTTTTTGTTTGGGTTTATTTTATGATGATATTCAGGCTGTTGGTTTTTGTTTGATTGCTGTTGATTGCACAAGCAAAAACGGATGGAAAATCGTGCTAGCGTGTTTAGTGTTTATTTGCCAAACAATATTCGTGAGTTTTATGATGAAAATTTAAAAAGAATCTGCAGGCTACTACCCGCCTACCGGGGCGCTTATTATTATTTTCAATAAAATATCAGTATTTGATAATAAAAAAAGGCGTAATAAAGTTGCTACTATTATACGTTTTCTGGCACAATTTGTATCTCAAAAGTACAACTTATAAATTTTCCCTAGCTTCGAATTTTGATTTTAAGAAATATTTAGGATTATATTTCAGAACTGAATTGCTTGGAACTTCATTATTGACACATAATTTAGTGTATCAACACCAACTTACTGGTAGACTCAGTAACACTATATGAATAATATATAATTTTAACTATAATGTAAAATGAGTACATTTTCTTAAAAAAGAAACATTTTCGTTAAAAATAAGATTTCTTAAAAAAGTACCGTTGCTTAAAAAATATATATTCTCAAAAATTAAACATTTAAAAAAGTAGTTATTTTAAAAATAACCTTTACTTTAAAAAACGTATTCTTATAAAATAAATTTTTTTAAAAAAGTAAATTTTCTTAAAAAGTACCTTTTCTTAAAAAAGTATCCGTTTTAAAAAAGTAACTTTTCTTAAAAACGTACCTTTTTATATAAGTAAATTTTCTTAAAAAATAATCTTGTTTGGAAAGTACGTTCTTCAAATTGTCCTCTTCTTAAAAAATTAAATTTTTTTTTAAAAGTTAATAACAAGTAAATTTTTTTTTTGCAAAAGTAACATATCTTAAAAAGTGTCACTTTAAAAACGCACCTTTTTTAAAAAAATCCTTTTGTTTAGTTTTTTTTTTTGGCAAGCAAATTTTTTTTGAAAGTACCTTTTTTAAAAAGTAAACTTTAAAACAATAAAAAAATATAAAAAGTGCATTTTCATAAATAAATAAAATTAAAAAGAAATACTTTGTTTTAGAAGCACCGTTTTAAAAAAAAAAGTACCATTTTTAAACAGTGTATTTTCATAAAAAGGCATTTTTTTAATTTACATTTTTTTAAAAAATACCTTTTCTTACAAAAGTACTTTTTAAAGCAAGTAACTTTTCTTAACGTACCTTTATTGAAGAAGACAACTTTAAAAAGAACGTATATTTTCTTCAAAAAATAAACTAAAAAAAATATTCTTCTAAAAAAGTACTTTTTCTTAAAACAGTACCTTTTTAAAAAACTGAATTATCTTCAAAAAGTAAATTTTCTTAAATAAATACCTTTTCTAAAAAAGGACCTTTTCTTAAAAAAAGTTCCGTTTTTAAAAAAGTATATATTCTTAATGAAGTATATTTCCAAAAAAAAAATTTATATATTTTCTTAAAGAGGTACCTATTCTTAAAAAAGTAACAGCTTTTAAAAAAGTACCATTTATTAAAAATGTACAAGTTCTTAAAAAATTACCTTTTTAAAAAGTGAAGTTGCTCAAATAATACCTTTTTTAAACAGTAACTTTCTTAAACAGTAAATTTTCTTTAAAAAAGTAACTTTTTTCAAAAGCACTTACTTTAAAAAAGTAAGTTTTTTTGAAACGTAAAAAAAATATATTTTTTTAAGTACCTTTTCTTATAAAAATAAAAGTGCCTTTTCCTAAAAAGTATATTTTTTAAAAAAAGGTACCTTTTTTTGAAACGAACTTTTATTGGAGGAACTATCTTTTATTAAAAAGTATCTTTTATCATAAGAGTACCTAAAAACCTGCCTTTATTAAAAAAATACCTTTAAAAAAAAAAAACGTTTTCTTTAAATATTACTTCTTCTTAAAAAAGTACCCTTTTTTAGAAAACGTAATTTTTTTTTTAAAAAAAATAAAGTTTCTGAAAAAAGTGCTCTTTTAAAGAGTACGTTTTCTTAAATAGTGCCGTTTCGTATAAAAGTACCTTTTCTTAAAGAAGTTGCTCTTCTTAAAAAAGTATCTTTTTTTTTAACATAAATTTTAGTTTTTTATCGTATAAATATTGTTCCACCTCATTTGTGATATTGTGTTTTACCAAAATGAATCTAAAAAATCCGTAAAAACAAATGGCACATGTCTGTTACCAATTATCTACTAAAAGAAGAAATAAAATTACACCAAATCTGAATAATACTAGTTTAAGCATTTAATATTTAAATCATTTCAACGATCCCCAAAGGTATATTAATTTTCCTTAACGACTACAATGTTTAACATTTGTTGGGCACGTTTTCATACATTGGTGTGAAAAGATTAAATTACAATTTCGCTCTTATTATAGTTTGTTTTAAACTAAAAAATCACTTTAACTTCAGAACAAAGCATTAGAGTATTCAAAAAAAAAAAAAAAAAAAATTATTTTGACCAACTAAAAGTGTTTTTTATTTGACCACCCAGAGGCATTGTTGTTGACTCGTTTAAAAACAAATTCATTGTATTTCTCATAGAAGAAACAAAATACTTGAAAAGTTGATTTTGTTCTGTTAATTAAAACTAAATGTTAAATGGGAAAACACAAAAACAATGAACGCGGGAATGTCTAAAAAACACAAATGCTTAAATTAAATTTAATCTCAAAGGCTTTGTTTATACACAGCTTGGAACAAATATCTTAAAAAAAATAGGAGATTCTTTAATACCGATCGATTACAAAGTTAATATGAATGGACCGAATCATGCTCATAAACTGTTTCTGGGTTTTGGTGTATGGCGTTATACGTTTTTATATATTCGAAAATATAGAACATTAACATTGTAATTATTGTCAAGGTAACTACTTAATTAGTTTCCTGAATAAAAGAGTAGAATAACTAGAATAGAGATTTATTCAAATATACACACATTTAAATGTATGTATATATGTATGTATGCATAACTAAAGCTAGGTCAGTTTTGTGTTTGTGTTGGCATATATCTGTTCAATTAAAAAAAAAAAAGAAAAAAGTACTAGTAGTTTTATGGTTTATGACCATGAATATATAGAATTCTAAAAATTTAGAAAGACAATAGAATAGCATATCATTTTCATATCTTTTTATTAGTTCGTTGTAATATTTTACACTTAATGACTTTGAATTGAAATTAAAAAAAAAAAAACACATCTATGTACACAAACAAAGAAAAACAATAAGTTTCTATTATAGCTAAAAAATTATAATGCTGACTTAAATCAAGGATTTTAGCCAGAAGTTATATTAGTATGCCAAAGTCTGTTAATAAATTGTTGGCAAAACTTATTGAAAAACAATTAAAAATTGTTTTTTTGTTTGAAATAAACAAAAGGATAATATTAATTTCCTTGGAGATTTTATGAATTATATATCGCTAGATAATGAATCACGCTTGAATAATAAGGGGAATAATAATGAAGAATTTTTATAATTATTATCAGCTATATTATAAGAATACAGTTAAAAAAGTTATAAGAGCGCAGTTTTACAACTCCGTGAGTTATTGAAATTTCCTCCTAATTAATTAAAATTCTACACTTGTTAGTAGAGCCAGCTGCGACATTTAGTTTGTGATTGACAGCCACTGAAAGCCGACATTGTAGAATTTAAAACTTAAATGGAAAAAAGGTAATTGCGAGTGTTCATAAAACACTTTTTTTGCGGCAGAAAGTCATCACCGAAACCAGGATAAGGCTTGATAAATACTGTGGATACTCTGCACCACCAACTTCAGTGATTAAAATATGGATTATTGAATTCCGTTGTGGTTGTAACAGCACAAGTGACGCCAAACGTTCAGTTTGGTGAAAATAGGTCATCACACAAATAACTCTGTGCAACAGCTGATCTGGGGGTGTGAGGAATTCCAAGTCAGAGTGACTTGTAGCAAAAACCACCAAAGGCTGTGGTGTTTCTCTGGCCAAACTTGTGTTTATGACCTATTATATTTATCCCTTATCCTGATGTTAAGTAGACATCACTGATGATTTCTCTCTTGACAATAGCTAACAGCATATAAAGTCGGAATCTTCAACAAATTTTAATTGTTTCCCCTTGTTTCTAAACAAGTTTTTGAACTAGCAGAGACCAGCACCCGAAATTCGGGTGCAAATTATAGGAAATTTTACTTTTTCATAAAATTTTTTTCTTTAAATGTTTTTTTAATCCATATAAATAAATATAATATAATATATATAAATTTTATTATAAATATTATAAATATTTGTTGAGCACACAGAAGATATATTAGTGGATTTGTTAATAAATAATTTTATAAGAGGCTAAAGGTGTGCTAATCAATATTAGCCAATTCAAAATTCAACATAATTAATAAACACATAAACAACGTTGTATGGTTTTTTATTTGAAGCTAAAATAAAAATTTTATATATGTGTTAGTAGCAACTTTAATTTTTACTCAAAAAAAAAAAAAATGTAGCAGATGGTGCCAGATCTGCAAAGATGGTGCCCGATCTGTAAAGATGGTGCATATCTGTAAAGAAATGCCTTTCAAATGGTGTATTTTTTGTGAAAATCGGTTGGTAACTAAATGTGTAAAAGAGGTCACAAGAAATCGCCTTGTTTATTGATATTATAGATAATATAATATATTCAGGGCGTATGATTATTATTTATTAATAATCTATATAAAATTTTTTTGTGGGGATATATAATTAAAAATTAATAAATAAAAATTTCTCATTAAATGAAATGAGTTATAACTGAAAATCCAAGCAAACAAACATCAAAAGGAAAAATATAAAAGTTTGGCCTTGGAGGTTTTATTGTACTATACCTAGTACCTTTGGAATTTCTCATACCCCAGACAATAACTGCGAAAATGTTCCACAGTGCAATCTTCGATAAAGTCCTTGGAATGATATTGGACGATCATAGGATGAAAGTAACTGATGTATTTAATGTTTCAGGCATCTCAACTGAGCACGTACCTCCCATTTTACATGTATGTATATTTGGATATGAAATTGCTATTTGGGAAATGGGTAATGCGTTTGCTGAAACTAGATCATAAGCAATCGCGTGACGACTTCAGAGGAGTGTTTGGTGATTTTTAACAGCAATCCGCAGGAGTAATTGCGCCGTTTGATAATCGTGAACAAAACATGAAGCCACTGCAACAGTCAAAGTAGTGAAATTCTCCGGGTAACATGCACGGAAGAAGCCAACTTGGGTCTGTCGACCAACAAGGTCATGATGTCAGTTTTTTGGAATGCATAACAAGTCCTTGATATAGATAACTTTAAAAGGGTAAAACAATCGACAGATTCGACATTGATTTGAAGCAAAAACAACCGCATTTGGCCAAAAAAGGCTCTTCCAACATGATAACGCACCGGTGTACACAAGTGTAGTCGCGATGACAATAATTCAATAATTGGGTTAAGAACTCCTACTCCAATCAGCATATTCCCCAGACTGTTTCCTGCTGCCAGACCTGAAGAAATTGCTCAGCCTTGAGGAATTTGGGCCGAATGAATGGGTTGTCATTGAAAGAAACGAATTAGAGGACCTTGAGAAAACCATTTAAATATTGGAATAAAATAAATTGGAAAACCCGAGCTAAAAGGCGAAAACGTTAAGAAATTAAATGCTTTTTGGCCGAAATAAATATTTTTTATTCAAAAAGTCATTGATTTAACAAACGGACCTCGTATGGTGATTTAAATGAAAAGCTGAGTTTTGTTATAAAGTGAAAATTTTTTGTTTATTCTTCCAAATTTATTTCATTGCCTTCAATCGAGATTGGGGACCGAAATATCTTTTTGGCTGATCCTTTTCAAATACAAACAGATTAATCTGATCTCTAATTCTCACTTGCTGACACAATTCTTGACACGTTGTTCATCAGTTGATGTTTTTTCTCGTTCGAGGCGCAAAAAAAAAAAATTAAGTTGAGATTTTTGTAGATCACTAGCGGAAAGAAGTAATAGTTTTTAATTTTTTTTGGAGCTCAAATCTCAATAATTATTAAAGTTATCTAAATGATTTTGGAATCTGTTTGAGATCATGTTAAGGTTATTATGACACAATAAACAAGATATAACAAGTAAGAAAATTATAGTCGGTCTAGACCGACTGCTGTTACAAACAGCAGCACAAAGTCATTATACCCAAACCACATAGTGGTATAGGGTATTATAATATATATTTTGTATATAAAAAAAAAAAAAATAATACAATTATGTTAAACCATTTACCTGAATAATTAGGATAATTTGGATAATATTGTTTGCCATTATTTCGAACAGATCGGTGTTTAAAATGGGGTAAATTGGCATCAGTGTGTCAAAATATATCCTTAAATATAAAAATATTTATACATATTGTGTAATGTAATGTCCAAGAATTTAATATCGCCCAATAAATTTAACTAGCAAATTCCATCCCCCGAAATTCGAGTGCAAATTCTAGGATATTTTATTTTTTCATTAAATAAAGACCCTAAATGTGTGCTAATCAATTATAGCCAATTTGCAAATCAACACAAAAAACAAATTCATTTTTGTTATAACCACATTAACACATTTAATAAACACACACATAGCATTGTATAATTTTATGTATTTGTTAGTAGCAACTTTAAATGCAATTTACTCGAAATAAAGGAAAAAATTTAAAAATCTGTAAATCTGCAAAATGGCTAAAAAGAAATATCTTTCAAATAATATACATTTAGTCAAAATCGGGATAAAACGGTAGAACAAAACATCGGTAGAACAAAACATCTTTTTTAATTAATCCATTATTGGCTGAAAACATCAAAAAGTTTTGGTGAAAAATTTAAATTTTTATTTTTGAAATCAAATATCTTCTAAGCCAGAAGCGATAACAATATAATATAAATACATTTTAGGTAATATTTTTATGTTCTTTTATTACCAAAGTTTTGAGAAAACCAGTTAGAGTGTTAAGTTCGGCAGTGCCGAATCTTTGATACCCTCCACCTCGGTTTGAGTATTGCTAATAAATGTGAACAAAATATTGGAAAAAGTAAACAATTTGTTAAGCTTAATACCAAATTATTTCAGCAAATTCTTTGGGTTGGTTTTCGTCTTTTCTATTATTTCGGATTTATTTCGGTGTTTGCTTTTTGGTCATCGTGGTTGCTGATAGGCATGCATTTAGGTTATATACCTATATGCATGCGTTTCCGGTTATATGACATAACTTCTCGTTTAATTTAGTTCTTGCTAATTAAATAGCTCGCCCTAACCTCCATTGCAAAGGTAATGGTTGTGTGGGGTGGCTATATTTTTTTTTTTTTTATTAATCAACACTCAGGGGATGCCCCCTACAGATGCAGTGCATTGTGTTGATCTCAGGAAAGATATAGATATAGGAAGGAGGAAAGAGAGTAGTGTGTTCATTTTTTTCTTTTGTTTTTTTTTTTGCAGCGACAGACCAAAGCCTCCGGTGGGAATCGAACCCACGACCCCCGCATGGTAGGCGAGCACGCTACCTACTCACCTACCGGGGCTATATGCATCAAATCGTGCTAATTGGAGGTGGCTGTATAGTTTCTTTTAACTGGCCGAATATTTCTTCATTGCGGCCATATAGGTCGGATGGAGTAACAAAATAATAACCAAAAAAAAGCTCTCTCAACTTTTTTATTAAAATATTGCCATATTTGGAAAACATAGAGAATAAATTTATAATAATAAATAATTAAATTAGGGATGCCAAACGCAAAAAACCAAATGTCCCAAACATTTTAAATAAAATAATTTGTTCTCTTTATTTTCTGAAAAACTTCAAAATTTTCATCCAAAAAAAAATTTTGAAAATTTATATATAAATAACATTCTCATCAAATTGCGTTTATTTATGTAACAATTTTTATGTTCGCAATTCTTAAGTATCATTTTCATTGAATTTAAATTAATGTTTTCTGTAGTCCGATTCTGCAAATTTCAACGATCCGACAATCGCAAAATATATCGACAGCTATTGTTGTTTGCACTAAGGATTTAGTGATTCACTAAGTACCTACATACATCTTAACGACAGTCTACCAATCTATTTCTCTATTTATTTAAATTGTAAATGAGTGGCATCTCTGTCAAAATAAGCGAAAAACACAAAGAAGAATAAAAAAAAAAAACAAATTACTTGGTCTTTGACAGGATGATTTTATGTTTATGTTTAATATCTTTATTTTTTTTACTAATATTTCTGTTTATTTATTTCAAAATGAAATAATGAATTGAATATGCTATTTAATTTTTTTTATTTATATAAAAAAGTTTTTTAACAAAAGCAAAATATTTTCACTATTTTATGATTTTTATTTATGTATGACGACATTTCAACCTAAAAATTTAAGTTTTTATCGATTGAATAAACAACACAAAAATGGTTGTCGTTTAGATAACAACAACAGCTGACTTTAACGATAGCGAATATCGTTTAAAAATTTTACTGATAATTTTGCTATTTTCTTTTTTTAACGATTCGACTATCGTTAAAAGAAGTTACTGTATCGCGGTACTGAAATGCTATTAATTTCTCCTGAATGGCAATATTTTTTTAAATGTAAACATTTGTTAAATGTAAACATATTTAGTGTTTTTTTTTTTTTTGGAATTTCAACTTGTGTTTAACGAAAAAAATTTATATATTAAAGATGTAATTGATGTTTTTAAATTTAAAATTATTATTTCCGACGTTTTGATATGATTTACTGAAATTCAGTTAATATTTTCTAATTTATAATTTGAAATTTTAATTCCAGTTTTTAGAATTGATATTTTCTAAAATTTGAACGGAAAATTTAAAAAGTGTAATATTGTATTTATGTGAATAATAATGCTTTAGTAATTATAAACAATTTTTAAAAATCAGATATTTTGTAGGTAAAGCAGAATAATAATTCTATATAAGTATGTAAAACTGTTTTGAAAACAAAAAACACATTGATGAACTCGGAAACTCCATTTTGGGAAGACAACAAAATGTTAATATGCCAAACTTATGTTCATATTTGTAAAAGAATAATGAAAAAACATATGAAATAAAAGACCAGCACGAGTATACTCTTAACATTGTTCTGTATGATATCTGGTCAAAAATATTGACATTCATGTTAAAATAGAAATAACGATTGCAAAGCTAATTAGAACAAAAATTGCGGCGCCATCTACTGTGGCATAGCAACACTGTGCGAAATGAAGTTTGATATCTAATTGCAAATGTTGACATTCATGTTAAAATAGAAATAACGATTGCAAAGCTAATTAGAACAAAAATTGTGGCGCCATCTACTGTGGCATAGTCACGCTGAGCAAAATGAAGTGACACTCTGTTAATGCAAAAGAAATTTATTTTCCCCCACAACAAAATATTGCAGAGTTTTATGTAAATAAAATATTATATCGATTTATTCTAACATGTAGTTATTATGGATATAAATACATATATAGAATATATGTATATTATTTGTAATATTTAATATGTGTATATATGTATATGTAAATATTACACACAAAAAATACAACATCAAACGTTATTTTTGTGTTTTTCTCTTTAAATAAATTAATACATAAAATTTTTTTTTTGCTAAATTTAGATTGTGTTTTTTTAATAACAACTACGTATTTTAGCATTATTTGCTTTAGATGCTGGTGAATTTTTACTCCCTTTATATTAACTCTTAGTGTCTGTCGAAAAAATTTTGGGTAGATTTTAACCCCTTTTCCGTGACCCAATCGATCTGAAACTTTGCAGGCGGGCTCGTGACAATGACAGAAATTATCTAATAAATTTTTTTAGTGATGCCAAAACAATGGAAACTTTTAAATTTTTCTACCAGAGTTGATAAAAAAATGTACAAAGGGTTAGTTTTTATTATATTATTACCACAATGACCAAAAAAACAACAAGTCCAGCTATGACAACAATACAACATTTGGAATAACAAGAAGAACAATATGGAAATATCATATTTTTCATATTTTTTTTTACTTTTTCAGAGATTTCCCTGGACCTGTTCCACCAATTTTAATTATTTTTGAAACAGAAATCTTCCTATGAATTCGGTGAATCATTCGCACTAAAAACAATGACCCTAGCTATCCTATTGAGGGCGTGATCGTGACAAGAACAACATAGAAAATTATATTTTTTCAAGACTTTTTTTAGTTATTCATTCATATCTCGTCCCCTAATCGACCGATTTTTACGATTTTAAATAGCAAACTTTTCAGGATGTTAGTGAATCATTTTTTATATCAACGAGCACCCTAGCTGCTCGATTGATGCCGTCATCGTGATTTCCACAGACGGACAGACGGACAGACGGACATCGCTATATCAACTCCGGTTGTTATAAGGATCACAAATATATATATTTTATGGGGTCCAAAATTTTTTTCTAATTATTACAAACGGAATGACAAACTTATATATACCCTCTGCACACTGGAGTGGAGGGTATAAAAAGGGAGGGTAAGTTGTATATTTTTGGAAATATTTATTTATTTATTTCAAATATATTTTACAAACATAATTTGCAAATAATTAGAATTGTTATGCACCGCTTCATAACATAATATTAAGAATTTTTCCCCAATTAACGGTTTGAGATTATCAAAAACGTTCTTCACTGAATTTCTTAGAAAAGTAATGGCTAATGAAATATATTTTAAATTTTTTTTATATTTTTAAATAAATCCATTATTGGGTGAAAACATCAAAAAGTTTTGTGAAAAATCCAAATTTTTATTTTTGAAATCAAATATATTCTAAACCAGAAGCTACAATAGTTAGATTAGATTAGATTAGTTTAGATTCGATTAGATTAGATAAGATTAGATTAGATTAGATTAAATTAGATTAGATTAGATTAGATTAGATTAGATTAGATTAGATTAGATTAGATTAGATTAGATTAGATTAGATTAGATTAGATTAGATTAGATTAGATTAGATTAGATTAGATTAGATTAGATTATATTAGATTAGATTAGATTAGATTAGATTAGATTAGATTAGATTAGATTAGATTAGATTAGATTAGATTAGATTAGATTAGATTAGATTAGATTAGATTAGATTAGATTAGATTAGATTAGATTAGATTAGATTAGATTAGATTAGATTAGATTAGATTAGATTAGATTAGATTAGATTAGATTAGATTAGATTAGATTAGATTAGATTAGATTAGATTAGATTAGATTAGATTAGATTAGATTAGATTAGATTAGATTAGATTAGATTAGATTAGATTAGATTAGATTAGATTAGATTAGATTAGATTAGATTAGATTAGATTAGATTAGATTAGATTAGATTAGATTAGATTAGATTAGATTAGATTAGATTAGATTAGATTAGATTAGATTAGATTAGATTAGATTAGATTAGATTAGATTAGATTAGATTAGATTAGATTAGATTAGATTAGATTAGATTAGATTAGATTAGATTAGATTAGATTAGATTAGATTAGATTAGATTAGATTAGATTAGATTAGATTAGATTAGATTAGATTAGATTAGATTAGATTAGATTAGATTAGATTAGATTAGATTAGATTAGATTAGATTAGATTAGATTAGATTAGATTAGATTAGATTAGATTAGATTAGATTAGATTAGATTAGATTAGATTAGATTAGATTAGATTAGATTAGATTAGATTAGATTAGATTAGATTAGATTAGATTAGATTAGATTAGATTAGATTAGATTAGATTAGATTAGATTAGATTAGATTAGATTAGATTAGATTAGATTAGATTAGATTAGATTAGATTAGATTAGATTAGATTAGATTAGATTAGATTAGATTAGATTAGATTAGATTAGATTAGATTAGATTAGATTAGATTAGATTAGATTAGATTAGATTAGATTAGATTAGATTAGATTAGATTAGATTAGATTAGATTAGATTAGATTAGATTAGATTAGATTAGATTAGATTAGATTAGATTAGATTAGATTAGATTAGATTAGATTAGATTAGATTAGATTAGATTAGATTAGATTAGATTAGATTAGATTAGATTAGATTAGATTAGATTAGATTAGATTAGATTAGATTAGATTAGATTAGATTAGATTAGATTAGATTAGATTAGATTAGATTAGATTAGATTAGATTAGATTAGATTAGATTAGATTAGATTAGATTAGATTAGATTAGATTAGATTAGATTAGATTAGATTAGATTAGATTAGATTAGATTAGATTAGATTAGATTAGATTAGATTAGATTAGATTAGATTAGATTAGATTAGATTAGATTAGATTAGATTAGATTAGATTAGATTAGATTAGATTAGATTAGATTAGATTAGATTAGATTAGATTAGATTAGATGAGATTAGATTAGATTAGATTAGATTAGATTAGATTAGATTAGATTAGATTAGATTAGATTAGATTAGATTAGATTAGATAAGATTAGGAGATATCACATCCAAATTTTTAAGATTAGAAAATTTTTTAGTTAACAAAAGCAGATTAAATATTTTTTTTTGTTGAATATTAATTTATATAATATTTTTTTCTGTTTGTTTTTCACTTCAATAAAAATAAATAGTTTTCAAATATATGTTTCAGTAAAAAAAATTTTTTTTTTTGGTACAATCAAAATCGTTTTAAGAATAATACGAAATTAAAATTTAGAGAAGTCTTAATATTTTTAGTTAAAACTTTTGAATCCATTGACAGCTGTTGTCCATTTACAAAAATAAATTATTATTTACAATTATCGTTCTTTCTCTCCCCCTCTCCCTTTCTGGTTGTACCTTTGTAGGCTGTAATCCATCCACAATTTTTGTCAACTTTGAAATTAGAACTGTGAATTGCACTAACAATTTCTCTCAATTACAAACGGAATGACTTATAAAACCCTCTGATGTGAAGGGTTGTTAAACAAAAAGAATATGTATTTTGTTTGTATAAAATTTTATAAAATAGTTAACAAATTAAAAAAATTCACCTCCCTCTATCCATGCCGTCGTAATCAAATAATTAGTGTAACACAAAGTTGATTATTAAAGCTTTTCTAAACAAACATGGAACACGAGTTATGAGTGTGATGAGTATTGCTATGAATGGATTATTAATGAACAATGAACGTTCTAATGAATATGTATCAGCAACAATTCCTAGAATTGTAAATCGTTATAATTAAATGTGAATTAAATTAGAATTAAATATATAAAATAGTTATGTCTCTCATGCAGAAATACATAAAAAATATTATAAAATCTTTAAATTAACCTAAGTATCAATATCTAACCTTAAGTATCAAATAACGGATTGTAAAAGAATCGTTACTGACAATAGGTGTTAAAAGACATAATAAATAATAAATTTTAAATTCGAAATAAGACTTTTTGTAGTAGAGCTGTTGACTGTCGATTGTATAAAACTTATGCGAAATATATTTGAGGGTTTGCCGGGAGGGATTACTGAGAATACAATGAATTTTGGATATATTATAGAACACGACAAATAAGAGAACCTCCTTAAAACCTATTTATTTTCCCTGTTAGAAGCTATAGTGTTGTTTGTGCAGCCACAAGGTGCCGGTTTCTCTATTTCTGGCTAAAGCCAGAAAATATTATTTCTTGACGATCTGTCAATACCTGATTGACATTAAAGAACTTCTAAAAAAATTTCCAGCAATTTAATCGCTTTGTCTCACACATAAAAATCCATATTAAATTGTGGCTTTCCTAGTTTTGTAATAAGAAGAAAGTGGAATCTTCTCTGTATCAATGATAATTACGAACAATATTATTATTATTTTAATGAAATTGAAATTCTTTATCTGCGTTGTCTATAAATTACTTAAACTGAGCAAAAATTATAAAATATTAAAATAAAAACAATTTCTACTGATGCAGCATAACTTAGAGCGTTTAAAAAATGTTTTTATTCTTAAATGTATTAACAAAAATTCAGTTTCTAAGATTCTTAAATTTGTGATGCTCCCATATAAAAAAAACTAATATTATTTATTCTTTTTCATAAAACAATTTAATATATATTCATTGCTTATGTATTATGAACATAAAATTTCACAGGCATTACATTTATAAGAACTTAAAAAAACATTCTTAAAATATTGAAACTTTTAAGCAGTTTTAGTATTTCATTAGAAATAATTTCTTATTACATTTCAGACTTTTAAATTTAGCTAAGTCTATTTTTTATACAAATTTATTTGTGAAGTAAAGAAAGATTTATATGGTTATTCTAGAACTTTTATCACTCTTTGCTGAAATCTGATAAACTCATATGGTAACTAAAATAAAATGAACATAACATAAAAGAAATTGAAAAAAAAAAATCATGAATTATCCTAAGAAAAATAGTATTTTTTTGATAAACCCTAGAAGTATGTTCCTTTTTTTTTCTTAACAGAGACAGATTTAAGAAACTGTTGAAAATGTTAAAAATTTCGTTTGAAATCTTGGATTTTTAAGTTTACCTAAGTCTGACTTTAATAAATACATTATTTATTTACAATGATTTATAGTTTATTCTATGTATAAGAGTTATCAGTGCTAAAACTTGTTAAGTTAAAAATTTAACAACCTTTAAGTTCTTAGAAAAATAATTATGCATTTCAAACATTTTTTGATAAAGCCTAAAAGTATGTTATAATTTAAAACTGTTTAAAGAAAATGTTGGTTTAGCACACCTATTTTAATAGTCTTTTTAACTTTAATGAATATATTATGTATTAAGCTGTAAAGCAAAGTGAAAATTATAATTAAAAAATAATCTCTTTTGTGTCTGAAACAAAGTTGTAGATATTGAATAGGGTAAAAAATAAGCGGAACAAACCTACCCGAAAAAAGTTCATCCAGTGGATTAAAAATTGCAAATATGCCCATTTCCCCCATTTTGAACTTTTTTTTGCTAAATAACTGGATTACAAATCCACAAATATACTGTTTTTTTCTTTATAAACTTTACTGTGCATGAAAATAAAAATTCCGATTCATATTACAGCTATTCTTACACAGAAAATATGAGATTTTTATTTGCTATCTATGCATGGAAACAAAATTTAGAACATTTTCAATTATTGTCAATATCCATCCTCGTTGAAGTTGACGGTTGTGGTTTTGATCATCTTGTTTTCTTCGTAGGTTGTTCATATTCATGGTCTGAGTCTGCATCATCATCAGAGTTAGACATATTATTCAAGGGCATGTTTCCTTCAGTGAGTCCAGCAATTTTTAGTGTCAACTTCATCTTCGGTGCAATCATTATTAAACTGCATAATTTTAGAACTCCACCAACAAACCTCCGCAAGCAATGCATCTAATAATTATCAGATCTACACTTGTGGACATATAATTACTTTACTCATTCAATATATTTATATGCTTTAGCTTAGTTTAAATTGACAAATTTTGTCAACTTGCGCTTTAAGTCAGTCATTTTCAAGAAGTCAAATAAATAAGTTGTGTGCTGTACATACATTTTATTCTCGTTGTTTTTATTTGAACTTGTCTGTGAAAAAGATTTCAGGCACAAACAGTATTTTTTTATAAAACTACTTTTTTTATAATAGGTCCTTTTTTTAAAAAGTACTGTTTTAGGAAAGGTTTTTTATAAAGGTACTTTTTTCTAAAAGGTAGTTTTTTTAAAAGAGGGAACTTTTTTGCATAAATTGTACTTTTTTAAGAAAATTTATTTATTTAGAATATGTTCCTTTTTAGGTAAAGGTATTTTTTTAAGAAAGGGTACTTTAATAAGGAAGGTTAATATATATTAGAAAATATACATTTTTAAGAAAAAGCAATTTTTGAAGAAAAGGAACTTTTTAAAGAAAACCTTCTTCATTTAGAACAGGGTATTTTTAAAGAAAAATGTACTTTCTTATAACAAAATTGTACTTTTTTGAGAAAAAAACTTACTTTTTAGAAAACGTATTTTTTTAATGTACTTTTTGTAGAGAATTAGAGTTTTTGAAAAAGTACTTTTTAAAGAAGAAGTGTTTTTTTATAAAAGGTACTATTTTTATAAAAGGTACTTTCTTTATAAAGGCACTTTTTAACGAAAGGTACTTTTTAACAAATGGCTCTATTTTTATAAAAGGTGTTTTTTATGTAAAAGGTTCTTGTTTATAAAAGGTACTATTTTTATAAAAGGTACTTTCTTTATAAAGGCACTTTTTAACGAAAGGTACTTTTTAACAAATGGCTCTATTTTTATAAAAGGTGTTTTTTATGTAAAAGGTTCTTTTTTATAAAATGTACTTTTTTTATAAAAGGCACTTCTTTTTAGAAAAGGTATTTTTTAAAGAAGGTACATTTTTATAAAAGGTACTTTTTTCATAAAAGGTACTTTTTATATAAAATGTACTTCTTTTCATAACAGAGACTTTTAAAAGATATTTTTTTAAAAAAGAAATTATTTAAGAAATGCACTATTTTAATAATAATTTAAGAAATGCACTATTTTAATGCATTTTTTGATAGGCGCTTTTTAAAGAAAAATTTTTTTTTTAAGAAAAGGTATTTGTTTAAGGAAAGGAAAGGTACTTTTAAAGAAATGAAAGGTACTTTTTAAAGAAAGGCATTTTTAAGAAAACGTACTTTTTTATGAAAAGGTACCTTTTTAAGAACTGGCACTTTCTTAAGAAATAGTACTTTTTCAAGATGTGTAAGGAAATGTGATTTTTTAAAAAAGATATTTTTTTAAGAAAATTAATTTTTTTAAGAAAATGTTTCTTACTTTTATCACTTTATATTAAGGTCTGTTTAACTAACATTTAATGTTAAGTAGTATAAAAATAAAACACACGTTTTGGGCTTTATACCATTTTAGAGTTTCTTAAATTTTGATAAACCCTAAAAGTATGTTGCATTTTTAAATCTATTAAATTGTAATGTGGCCTTTACATAAATTACAGGAACTGACAAAAGTTATTCTATAGCTTGTATTCAAATTAACATTCTGTAAACGTCTAAAAATACTTTTAGGGGTTATCAAAGAAAATAAATCTCTTAAAATCTGTTTTTTTTTTATTAATGTTTATTTTCATTCCAATATATATATAATTAATTATATATATATTATTATATATTATATATTATTATATATTATTATATATATATAATTAAACTATAAATAAACAAATAGTTAAATGAAGTAAATAATACACTGTCCCTGAATTGGCTCTCAAGTATAAGTAATATTATAATGAAATTTTATCCATGTTACAGATTTATTTCACCAATATTAATATATAATATTATTACTATTTTATTCTAAAGCAGTGAAAAAATGTTGGAAAACCATTACTTCGAATCTTAAAAGTAAAATAAAGGGATAAAGAAATAAGAGAAATTAATCATTCGGTGAGCTACCAGAATGTGTTAGTATTAACATTTGGAAATATATTTTTATCCTTAGAGAAAATAGCAGTGTTAAATCTACTGTTTTCTATTGTTAATTGTTTATCATAAACCATTTTATTATTTGCTCTCCTATAAATATGATAAATAACAGGTATACCACTGTTGTTTTGGATGAATCCATTTCTATCGAGATATAAGAAAGCTTCTGGCGGAACGTACCCACTAATTGGGAAAGAAATTATATAATTCTCGTTGCAGTAGTATGGTGCTAATATTAAATTGTTTGTTTCGCATTCCTTACATTTTATTATATGGTTTCTTATTAAATGGATAATAAAGTTATCTATTCTGCTTATTTTTGCAGTATTGTATAATTTTAAGTTAGATATATATTTCATATATTTGCTGCTAGGTGATCTAAATAGGGACAAGCATGCTCTGATACATTTGCGTTCAAAACTACGATACTTTTTCATATAAGTATTGGTATTGGTATTGGTCTAATAAGAGTTTGATTACTGTAGATGTATATGATTATTGGAATATAAGAATTTATCTAGGTATAAACCTAGATATTTAACCATTCCTTTGTTTGGGATGTTAACATTAAGAATCGATTTTATACCAAAGGATTTCCACTTCGTTTTAATGTTAAAATTGCATTCATTGACTGGTGGACGGAATAGAATTGTTTCGAATTGTTTGTTTAATAACGTTGATTTAAGATTCCAATTAAAGGCATATTTTTCTACTATTCTGAAATAAGTTTGTATCTTATTATTTATTTTATCCACTGTGTTATTAGCCTGGTAAATTATGAGGTCATCAGCGTAAGCAATGATCTTTTCTATTTTTTTCCAATAATTCATCTAGGAATAAATTAAAAAGAATTGGCGAATTGACCATACCTTGTTGCAATCCGTTAAAGATATCAAATGTTTTTTCACTCACTTTACCCATATTACTTATTTTAAATGATTTATTACATAACATGTTATGTATTAGAATCCTAAAGTAAAGGGGCATATTGTATTATTGTAGTTTGTAAATCAGACCTGCTATCCAGCACTATCAAACGCCTTTTCATAATCTATTAAGCAAGCTCCAGTATATTGTAACCTATTCCAATTCCAATTAATGTAAGAAACTAGTAAATGAATTGCACGCGTTGTTCAATGTTTATATTTAAAACCAAATTGCCTTTCATTAAGATTTCGGTTCTCGCAAAATTATATTTATATATATATATTATATGCTTATATTTATATATATATATACATGCTTCAAAAACTTTGCTTGTATACGGTAGAAGACTAATTGTTCGCAAATTTTTTAACATACTTGAGTCTTTATCCTTTTTCGGATTTACTACGATCATAGCGGTTTTCCATTCCCTAGGGAAATATGAATTATTTAGCATATTATTGAATAGTGTACACTATTCACGTACTAGCGCATTTGGGATATGTTTGGGAATAATATTTGTCTATGCCATAATACAATTTGCTATTTAAGCTTTTGAAAATATACTTTAAGGAGTCTAATGTGATAAAATAATTTAGCTCATTTGCTGTTTTGTTATCATCGAAATTTGTGATTGATAGGTGGTTTCCCTCATATTCCGATTTAGTGTGTAAAAATCGTAAACAGTCATCATATTTTAATATATATTTTAAACAGAGTGAATTGGTTTCGAGATACGCTTCAATTACATTTAGTATTTGGCCTTGCTCCTCTACATTGTATTCTTCTGCTTCTATTTCTAAATCATTCTTATTAATACCTGCCTTTCTAAATAAAAATTCCTAATTTCTAGAGACTTTTATCGTGTTCATATTTATTGAGGTTATTCTCAATTGTTTTCTCATTTCTCGAAACATTGTATCCGAATTTTTGTTACTTCTATAGTGAAATTGTCATTGATGATTTTTTTTTATTAATTTTAATTTTGCTTTCATAACGTTAAACTCATTTATTGTTAATGATGTTTGCAACCTATTGTATTTTTTAATAATGGTAAGTATTTTGCTTTTTTCCGCTACTAATTTTCTTACGATCGGGTTATCAAAAATTGATCAAAGATCTTTGAATATATATATATATATGTATATATATCAATTTCAGGGTTTGTGAGATTTCTATTATTAGGTATTGATTCCAACATGTCAACTTCTCTCAGTAAATTTGTATTAAATTTTTTCCAGTTGGTTGTTTCGAAATTGAATTTAAGCTCCGGTACGTTTCTGAAAAAGGTGAAGGGATGTTCGAGCTCATCCATTGAAACTATAATTTCTATGGCGTTATGGTGACTATCGTAATCGGTTGTTTTAAGGCAATTTAGAGAGGTATTTGCTTTTTCGATATTTAATCGAGCATCTATTAAACATGGAAACGATGGTATACGATTTAAGGACGAAAAAAGTTGATGTACTTCATCCCTTGAATATACATTATTATTACCAGATGGGTAACATGCTCATATTATATATAAAATCTTATTTGAGTTAAATTCTGTGGTTTTGAACAACATTCAACTTTCCTTATAATATCTAATAAAAAAGCACATGATCCTAATATATAATAGGAATTAAAAATTTATATCGAGAATTGCAAAAAAAAAAAGAAATAAAATATCCTACCATATATTACTAGCATGTTCAATTCAATAATAACTAAATCGACGTATCCCACTCAGTGGAAACACGCTAAAATTGTTCCTATACCCAAAATGGAAAACGAATTTCGTTCAATAGCTATACTACCCTTTCTATCTAAAATACTTGAACGTTTAATGCACAACCAATTCAGTAGATTTATTCAGGATAACAACTTGCTTACTCCCAGACAATCTGGTTTTCGTCCACAACACAGTTGCATATCTACTTTGATTGATGTAACAGAATATATAAGATCGCAAATTGATGATGACAAAGTTGCATTCTTAATTCTTTTGGATCATTCTAAGGCATTTGATACTGTTAACAAGGAAATTCTAACATTAAAGTTAAATAAAATATTTAATATGTCTACGACATCCACTAAGTTGATGAATTCATATTTAACAGAAAGATCATAATCGGTTTTCTGTGGTAAACAAATGTCAAGTAGGATCGAACTTACAAGAGGTGTACCACAAGGTTCTATCTTAGGGTCATTGCTGTCTAAGCTTATGCCAATGATCTACCGAATCAATTACAATATTGCAATGTTCAAATGTATGCGGACGACGTCCAACTCTACTTTAGCTGTACAATATCGGAAATTGATGATTGCGTACGTAAAATTAATGTTGACTTACAAAATATTAGGCTCTGGGCTACAACCAACGGGTTATGTCTCAATCCAAGTAAGTCAAAATGTATGTTAATTACTAAAAAAATCAGGTTATTCCAAATATTTCTGATATTATTCTGGGTGAATCAAAAATTAATCTTGTGGATAAGTTAAAAAATCTTGGAGTCACATTTAATAAATATTTACACTGGAATGACCACGTTATTATTACAACCGGAAAAATATATGGTATGTTAAGAAACTTATGGTGCACTCAGTGGTTCATACCACTACAAGTCAGAATGCCAACTTTACCAGTATGCGTAAACTAAACGTATCTTTTAATAACATTGCGCGATATATATTTGGCATACCACGACTTTGTAGCGTATCTCTCTACGCTAAACAAATTTATGATGTCACTTTTGAAAACCTTTTGAAGTGTAAATCACTAATATACTTGCATAAAATTATTTACTTAGGCCAACCTAAATACCTTTACGAAATATTAAACTGTTTAGGTCTGAGAGAGGATGCCGTATTATTCAAATACAACATAAGGTCCAACTTTCGGAGTTACACTTCTATATTAATGCCATACGAATTTGGAATCGACTACCCCCTCAACTGCAAATTATCAGCAACGCAACCAAATTCAAAAATAAAATATATGAATATTATAACTAATTTTTATTTTATTTTATTATTTTATTATTATTATTTTATTATTTATATATATGTTTCTTTTTTTCTTTGTTTTGTTAGTATTAGGTAGTATTTTATTATTTTATTTTTTTTCTTGTACATTGTAAAATATAACTATAATTAGTATTCAGTACTCTATATAAGATTAATTCTTTGTACTGAATTATAATTTATGAAATTTAATTAATAAAATAAATAAATAAATAAAATAAAAAAAATAAAACGAATAAAGAAATTTATATGGCAACAAATTCCATTGATATTTAATAGGCAAAAAAGTAAAAAATATATACAAATATTTATAGCGAAAAGTTTAATGATAGAAGGTGCAAAAGAAACAATTTTACAAATTATTCAAGGAAGATACCTGATGTGAAGAAGTAATTTTTCTTGACATACTAGGTCAAATCTACTCCTTCAGTCCTACGAGAAGTCCCTGCCAACTTTTTGGAAATGAAACTTCATATGGATCGCTAGGAGCTAGTTCACTTTTTGGGATGCTCTTCTTTTGATCATTACCAGTTATGTAATGATAACTGTTGTCTTAAAAAACTTATAAGATTCACCTGTGGTGTACACGATCCATAAAAATTCATTAAGAATTTATTTATTCCCAATGGGTTAAGATAAATGGGTCTGTGTGCATGATTTTGCGCATCTCTGTTCACTTATAGCCCGTACATAATATGTGTATGTTAATAAAACTCAAACTCATTTGCATAAATAGTATTCATACAGAGTGTTATAAATAAAGGCCTACATAAATTTATCTATCAGATAGCACGTAAGTAAGTACAATAGACGAGTATTGCGTATACGACATACGAGTTATTGAACAAAGTTGTTTGCCATTCCAAGTACTGCATATAAACAACTTTAAGCTATTGCCTTTTTCATAGTCCTTGTCAGGAATGTAGTGTTGGTAGTTAAAGCTGTACCTAAAACTACGGCAGTTAAATGAAAAAATTTATACCAATAACGAATTTGAAGGTAAATATGTTTAAGATAATTTTTTTTTAAATAACATCCCAAGAAACTCGTTGAAGATCTCGTGTGATAGTTAGTGGGACGAGTTCGAAAACAAGTTCATTGTATGATTTATTTCAAATTTCTGAATAATAATTTTGTTTATTGACTAGAAAAATGTATTAAAAAACTAAAAATCAGCATTTTTTTTTTGTTTAATCTGCTCAATTTCGAAAATTTTTAATTCAGTTCCAATGTGTTCCTTATTCTTAATGTTCCTTTTTTTTTATATATTATTAAGTTAACATTTTATATTTAACATTTACAAAAGTTTAGTATACTTTTAGGGCTTAGCAAAGAGGGCAAAATTTTCTGTTCTACTGTGATTAGATCTGACGTAATATTATATTATATATAAAACAAGATATATTTTCAGGCTGATTTCTTAATGTTACTTTTACGTTTATAATATTTTCAAATTTTCTTTTTTCCTATTGCTAACTATTCAGTTAACATTTTGTTTATAGGCTTTACAGAAATGTAACATACTTTTAGGGCTTATCGAAATATTTTTTACCTATTAAAAACTGCTGATATTTATGTGGTTATTCAATAAATTTTTTCGCCTGTTGTTAGTGTCTGTTAAGTTAACGTTTAATGTTAAGCAGTATAAAAATAAGACATAGTTTTTGGTCTTTTATTTTCTTCCCAATAAAAAAAAATTAAGAGAACCCCTAAGTTTAAACGAATTTGAAAAATAATAATTTAGGATATGTAAGAAATTTAAAAAAAAAAATAAATTAATTTTCTCGAAAAAACACAAAGGAAATTTTATTATTAAATTCGTAAGAGTGAATAAATATATACAAACATATATACATTATAAAAGAGAATTAGTTATTTTGAAAAATATCTAGAAGAGCCACATTATTTTTGCTAGCTTTGTACATATTATGTACATAGTACCCAAAAGTTAAGCATTCAGTTGGCATTAAATATTTAATAAAACTAAATTGGGTAATTGTTGAATTGTTCTTATTTGCCAAAACATCTGGATGGATTATTTTTTGTAAGAGGCCAAAAAAGAAATCTTTTAATCGCAAACGATATTTTCGCTTTGGATTAAATTGAAGCAGTGTGTCATTTTTCCTGCAAAGATGTCAATTTGTAATGAAGCTCTAATGCTTCCGCTTAGTTTATCTGTTTTTGCTGTATTTTTATTTGCAATCAATCTATAGATAGCAGAATTTTCAATTTGCCTTTTGATGCTATGAAAAAATCAACCAATTGTTTCCCAGATTATAAACTCTAATTCTAATTATAAATTCCGTCTGATTCCATTATATTTTGTATAGATTTAGCTTCAGATTTTCCACTTACAATCTCCATAATTCTCTACAGTGTTGTTATGAAGGTACCTTTTGGCATATTGAAATACTTAATCATAATACAAAGTTTTTCCTGCTGTTTTTTTTTTTTATCACAGCAGTACATTTAGTTTTGTGGAGTCGAATATCCTTTAGACTTTTTGATTCTTCTCCTAACTAATTGTTTTATTACATCGGTTAGATGGTCAGCACTATTGACAGAACAATGTTCGGATGCAAATGGCGCAATTCTTAGCTCTGTAATTTTTCGTGCATATGTTAAAGTAGGTTTAAAAAAACTTGTAACTGCTACGAGCAATTCACCATTTTGGGAAACAAAATTTTCGTGTTTTTTTTTTTAAATTCTTATGCATAATAAGATCTTTTTTGTGGCCGTAGCCAATCTAAATTTAAATAATACTAGAGGCTTCACTTTTCTTTAAATGTATTTTTTTTTTCAAAGTGAACTGTTATTTTTATTTTTCATAATATACATTTTTAAAGTTTGGTTTGGTCATATTATATAGTAGGAGTAAGAAAATATTTTTCTAAACAACAACTGTTAAAATATTCCGCAAAAAGTACCCTAAATATATTTTTAGCCCCTAAGCGTTACTCTAACTAATGTTTACCCACTAAAATTCCCCCCCATGAAAAAAATGCCCTAAATCTAGGGGATAATCAACTAAACTGGCAGCACTGATCCATCAGCCGGTCTTGCAGATATTAGGGAATCTGGGTGATTTAGGACACGATCATAGCGGAAAATCTTTTTTTCTAATTACTTCTATTTCTTGTTTCCTTATTCTGTTTTATTACTTTACTTACAATGGGTAATATGACCATTGAGTTTACTCTGTTGTTATTATAAACAAAATCTTTTCATGGACTGGCAAAAGTGTGAAATTAAATGAAATTATTGTTCTCCCTATAAAAGTTTGATTTATTTTTATGGTGCTTAAATTAAAATATTATCTTTACAAAGGATAAAAGAAAGTGCCACTAAAATGTTAACCAAACAAACGTGTTCTTTACATGCTTATTTAAACAAACAATAGTTTCGGTTTTAACTTCGGTCAAATTTTAGGCCGATTAAAGCTCAGCGTCGTATATATATTAATTTATGTGATTATTCTAAAAATTTTAGGGGGTGCCAGATCAAAAAACGTAGAGCAAATTGGTTGAAAAAAGTTTTTTTTTTTTCTCAAAATGGTGTCTTATTGAGTTAAACGAGGCTTAGGTGCGTGCACTACTTTGCATTTGTCATTTTCATTGAACTGATGGGGTGGGTAGTTTCGTTGATGAAGGTGCTGCTACGTATGGGGCTCGTTGATAAAGTAGTGTTCTTTTCAAAGTTATTTGATATTTATGTTGTGCCATATTATTGTTGATTGGCCTTTTGTTATTTTTTTTATCATATTTGGCTATGAATCTATAGATTTCCCTCAAATGGTAAAATATGTGTGTAGAGAGACTAACAAGAAAATAAATTTTCATATTATTAAAAAATAAAAAAAAAAAATAGAAAAATTTATTACCAACCATTGTTATTTAAAATGTTCATCTCTTTTTGGGTAGCTAAACGAATATAAAGTTTGAGGTTTTTTCTGTTCAATCTTTAGTTTAGTTTGTTACAGAATATTATTTTTTTAGCTGTTTTTTTTAAATATGTAGTTCCGTATTATATATTGTTTGAGATTTTTTCTTTTAACTAATTCAATTTTATTTATTTTTTATTCATTTAACTTTACTGCAAGTAGTACGTAAAAGGCCTGTGTAATTTTTTGCTCATTATTTTTAACTGTTGTGCCTAAAAAATTATGTAAAAAGAAATTTTGTTTTAGTGCGTTTTTATGGAGATTTGTCTGAGGGCTGTTTTCAATTGTGCACCTTTTTGAATGATAAAATTTTTTTTTTTGTATATCCCCTAAGGCTTGTAATTATTTTTGTATGACTTATTTAAAGTTTCGAAAACTAGGCCTAGGACAATAACACAATTTTATGAAAAATATTATTTTTTTCCTTTCATTTTGCATAAATTTATAAAAATTTAATTGTTTCTAATTATTTTTCATGGCTTTTGAAAATGTCTCTTTTTTCACTTTGCCACAAATTATAACGATATGATGTCTCAACAATGGCTGTCTAAAGCCTTAGGGATTCCAAACAATTTACATCGACAACTTCATCTTCAGTTCCATAGAATTATAAATAAATGGGGGAAGAAAAAAATTTTGTTTTGTAAAAGTTCAACATGTTTGCAGACATCTGTCAATATTATTATCAACACTCGTTACGCTTCTATAAACATTGTATGGAGCTGTTTTTTTTATAATTTATATATTTTAAATATCATCAACGTCATCCTCATTTAATTTTAACGTACGAGCACGGATTTCCTTTTAATGTATGAACAGAATCATATAAAATTCAGTTGCTTGATTAAAAGGTTTTGGGGCAAAAAAAAAAAAAAAAAGTTATTCAAATAAAATATATTTCCATACACTCTGATATTTGTATATGCATGTATAACAAATATCTCTGAAAGGTGTGTGTTATTTTTTTTAATTCCAATTTATGTCTTTTCATAATTTTTATCAAGCTTTTTTGTGGCTGTGTAATGTGGTGTTATGCAACTGATACATTTCTGATCGAGCAATTAACTAGGAAATGTAATGGAAAGTAATGATATATACTATGGTCTGAATTTGGCCTTAAGCGTATGTGAATTATTAAATTGGTTTAAATAATAATAACACCAAGCAACTAAGAATTAAAAAATACCTGCATTATGTTTTATCAAGTATTTTGGCCTACTAAACTCGACATTAGCGATCAAAAATATTGTCATGAACAAATTTTTTTCATATTTTTTTTCAAAAGAATTTTGCCTCTTTCGGTTATGTCTTGAGTGAATAACAACGAAACTGTTTCAGTATGAAAGTAATGAAAATTAAAAAAAAAAAAAAATAAAATAACAAACATTTCAACATTGCTTTCAAATCAAATTAGTATATGAAGTATAATGTGGGCAGAAATATGAAACCAGATTTCTTTTTGACTAAATTTAAATATTAAGAAATGCGAATAAAATCGGTAAAAATCGAAAGCAAGAAATCTCACGCATAGCCTGTATCTGCAAAGAATACAAGATGTCATAAGCGAAAATCTTTCAAGACTCTCTCAAGTTATTACCAATTATGGAAAACTACAAAAATTTAACTTTTCATAATAACTTTCGCTAACCATCGTTCTCAGGTATCGATGCATTTTAAAGAAGCTCGGTATATAGGCTTTTGATAGCGATATTATAGTTACTTTTCAAGTTCTGACATAGACCCTATACAATGTCCCCTATGGGTATGTGTAAAATACCGTGACCGGATTTGGTTTATATTTGTTTATGATATCCAGAAATAATCAATCCAAAAATAAAAAGTGTAAGACTTCTTTTAGTCATAGTTTCCATATAAAGCCGCCACCTGATATTCACTTAAATTTAAAAAAAATGTCTTACTGGAATAGCATATTTTACTCAAATTTGGCTTGTACACAAGTATACAAGTATGTTAGGGCGATGTAAGTGACATTTTAAATTATGCTTTTAATGGGACCATTTTTAATGGGACCATTTTGCTTGTTCCCAACTCCACAAACGGTAATTTTTTAGAAAAAGTTATTTTTTAAGAAAAAGTACTATGTAAAGTTATTTTTTAAAGAAAATTTAATTTTTTTAAGAATGTTCATTTTTTAAAGTTAAGATACTATTTTAAGGTACTCTTTTAAAGCAAATGTATTTTTTTTTTCCAGAAAATTTTATGTTTTAAGAAAAGGTAATCCTTAGGAAAAGGTACTTTTTAAGAAAATGTACTTGAATAAAAGAGGTACTTTTTTTGGAAAATAATACTTTTTATGCAAAGATATTTTTTTTAATGAAAAGCTACCTTTTTAAGAAGAGGTGCTTTTTAAAGAAAATCGTTTTTCAATAGAAAATGTACTTTTTTAAGAAAATTAACTTCTTAGGAATAGCTTGTTTTTAAGAAAAGGTACTTTTTAAGGTATTTTTTAAGAAATCGTGCTTTTTTAAGAAAAGGCAGTTTTTTAAGAAAACATTATTTTTTAACAAAAGGTTTTATTTTAAGAAAATTTATTTTTAAAATGTACTTTATTAAGAAATGTACTTTTTTACAGAGGGGTAAAAAATGTAGATAAAATGTAGTTTTCTTAAAGAAAAGTTTACTTTTATTACGAAAGATTTACATTTGAGAAGATGTACCTTTTTAGTAAAAGTACTTTTTTAAGAAAAAGGCTTTTTTGAGAATATATGTATACATTTTAATAAAAGTTAAGAAAAGTTAGGTTTTTATGAAAAGGTATTTTTTAGGAAAGAGAAATTTTTTGTGAATAGGTAGTTCATAAGAAAACAAAGGAAGTAAAGTAAAAGGAATTTTTTTTAAATTATCTTTTCTTAAAATTACTTTTTGTTATAAAAAATTACCTTTCAAAGAAAAGGTAAATAGAACAACTATTATTTTAAGAAAAACTTTTTATTTAAGAGCAGTTCCTTTTTTTATTTAGTAAAAGTTTTTTTAAATAAAATAATTTTTTTTTAATAAAAGTTAATTATTTAAGAAATTGTACTTTTTGAAGAAAAGGTATTTTTTTTAAGAAAAGTAATTATTTTTGGAAATTTTAGTTTTTTAAGAAAAGGTATTTTTTCTTTTTAAGAAAATGTACTTTTTAAGAAAAGGTAATTTTTATGCTTTTTTTTCCTATTTGCTCGTTTTTGTATCGCAAGCCGTTAATATTTTTTCTCGGTTTGCGTCTTTACCCCAAATATTTTATTCCTAGATTCATTTGGTTAGATGATTTCGCTTTCTATCCAGTAAGTGCCTAGTGGATTTTTACGAGCGTAGATTGCTAGCTGCAAAAAAAAATTCATCACAAAGCGTCACACAGTCGGTCAGTAATGAGTGTAACCATATACATATACCGTTCAAATTTACCTCCCGTGATATGTAATTAAATATTTTAGTTAATATATATTCATACAAGTCGCAAGCAAAAAAAAAAACTTAATTAACGGTACACTAAATGAAGCATTTCCTGGAAATTTTTAAGTAAAAATGATATTTATTAATTTTTGGATTTCAGAAAACCAAACCATAGACGTATGATTACGATAAATTGAATATATCACAAATCTTATTACTCATACGTCCTCCAAGCAGCGACATTTTGAATGTTAATTTCATTGCCTCCCTCAAAATTCTATCCTTTCCTCTTATTCAGCTAGAAAATAAATTTAATTCATGTTATTCATTTATGCTTAACACAATGCTTAAACTCGAGGACATTTAAAAAAAAATTACATGTACAATATAATAAAAAGGTACAAAAAAAACCTCTTCACAACAAAAAATTAAATCTCCATTTAATGAAAAACATAATTATATTATACCTCATGTAAGCAAATTAAGTTATCCTTTACACCCCCGCTACAACTTCTTTACCATACAGCTGTGTACATGCAAAAAAAGAACATTAACTCGCAAAAAAGGCCATTAAGAGGTACTTTGAGTTTAGCAAAAAAAGAGGCTTATTAATGAATATGTGAATAAATGCAAAATAATTTACCTCTTTTTTTCTTCACATTATCCAAACTAACACATCGACAATTTTAAACTAAGGTGCTGGTTATTAGGCAAAACATATATACAAAGGGGACTAGAGCAACAAACGGCAGCACTAGTAGTAGCAACAACAAAAAAAAAAAAAGGGACAGCTGCAAATGGCATGTTCAGATGCCATGCATAAGCCAAACACGCCAAATACTTATGTGAATTTTTTTATTTGACTTTTTTTTGTTATAGATCCATTATAAATGTCATGTTGTTTAGCATGTTATTAAAGTTTATAATGTTTCCAACGCCTTACACTCTTATAGAAGTAAATATATAATAATATATGAAAATTTGTTAAACATTTCTATAAAATTCTCGTACTGCTTGTGGCGGAAGAAGTAGTAATTTTTTTTTATGGTTGCTTGAATTCTAACATTAATTTTATGCTACACTTACTACCATGGTTTGTAAAGTTCTGTATATGCAAAATAATAATAATAAACGTTTAAATGTTATTTCAATATAATTTTCATTTCAAGTAGGTACATGAATTTCAAGTTGTGAGGAACTGAAAGGACTATAAGGATATACAGCTTTAAAGAATTTTTTTTTAAATAAGCAAAAATAAAATTTAATCCATATGAAAAGAAAAATCGTCTTGATTTTTATGAATAAGAAAATTGAAAATTCAGGTCGTCAGTAATGACTACAAATAACCCCTAAAATTTGACCGGTTCTGCAAAATTCATAATGAAGCTTTACTACCTTATAATATTTATTATTGCTCGAAAACTTTTCTTAAAAACGTACAATTTTTTTAATAAAGTACCTTTTTCTTATAAAAATACCTATTTCTTAAAAAAGTACGTTATATTATCTTATCTTTAAAAAGTTCCTTGTCTTAAAAAGTCACCTTTCTTAAATAGGAGCCTTTTCTTAAAAATGCACGTTGTATAGTAAATTTTCTTAAAAAACTTACCTTTTTCAAAAAAAGTACTGTTTATTAAAAAATTACTTTTTCTTAAAGAGTAATTTTTCTTAGAGTAATTTCTCTGAAAAAAAGACTTTTTGGTAAAAAGAGTACCTTTTTTAAAACGTAAATTTTCTTAAAAAGTACATTTCTTCAATGAGCTTTTTTTTTTTTAAAAAGTACGTCTTACTAAAAAATATAAATTTTCTTAAAAAAATTCGTTTAAAAAAGAAAATTTTCTTAAAAAAGTAAATTTTCTAAAAAAATACCATTTATTAAAAAATTACTTTTTATTACAGAGTAACTTTTGTTAAAAAAATACCATTTCTTGAAAAGTACCTTTTCTTAAAAAAGTAAATTTTCTTGAAAGAAAGTGCTTTTTCTTTAAAAAAACAAGCAGTTTCTTAAAAATGTAGATTTTCTTAAGAAACTACCTTTTAAAAAATTTTTCTTAAGAACATATCAAACCTTTCAAAATAGTATTTTCTTTAGAATTACTTTTTTTTTTAGATAAGCACCTTTTCTTTAACAAGTTCCTTTAATTAAAAAAGTACCTCGTTGTCAATAAGTTCTGTTTCTAAAAAATGTAGGTTTTCTTAGAAACAGACCATTTCTTAAAAAAGT
Source organism: Cordilura impudica (assembly GCA_963682025.1). Lineage (NCBI taxonomy): Eukaryota > Metazoa > Arthropoda > Insecta > Diptera > Scathophagidae > Cordilura > Cordilura impudica. The sequence continues at coordinate 190,345,875 of OY821520.1, read as the reverse complement.
ATATATTTTAACAAAGTACATTTTCTTAAAAAAGTAGAATTTTGTTAAAAAAGTATATTTTCGTATTCTTAGAGAAGAAACTTTATTAAAAAAGTGCCTTTTATTAAAAAAGTATATTTTTTTTTAAAGCACCCTTTCTGAAGAAAGTTAATTGTGCCTTTTTTTTAAAGTACGTTATCTGAAAAAGTACAGTTTCTTAAAAAGTTAGCTTTTGTGTAAAAAATACTTTTTGTTAAAGTAGTACCTTTTCTTGAAAATGTACCTTTTATTAAAAAAGCACGTATTTTTTTTTAAGGAGAACTTTGTATTCAAAAAGTACCCTTTTTAAAGAAGTTCTTTTCCTTAGTTAAAAAAATTTAATTTTTTAAGAAGTACCTTTTTTCTTAAATAAGCACCCTTTAAAAAAAATTGTTTTATTAAAAATGTTAGTTTGCTTACAAAAATGCTTTTTCTTAAATTACTTTTTCATAGAAATAATCCTTTCTCAGAATAGTACGTACCTTTTATTAAAAAGTATGTTTTAATAAAAAGTACATTTTTAAATAAAGTACCTTTACTTAAATAAATACCTTATCTTAAAAAAGTGTCTTTTCTTAAATAAGTACCTTTTCTTAAAATACAAAGTTTACTAAGAGTATAGTTTTTTGATCAAAATACTTTTGCTTAAAAAAAAAACTTTTTCTTAAAAAATACTTTTGCTTAAAAAAAAAACTTTTTCTTAAAATATTATCTCTCCTAAAAAAAGTACTCTTACTTAAAGAAAATAATTTTTCTTCAAAAGTTCTTTTTCTTAAAAAAGTACCTGAAAAAAGTAAATTCTTGGAAAGTTAATACAAGTAGGTTCCTATTAATAACTGGCAGAATCTGTCTGATGAAGATATCCATGTTTAAGAATGAATAATAATTTTAAAACTTATTGTGGTTTGTATAAATATTTAATTTTTGTTCTAGTGAACATATTTAGAATAACTCAATACCAAAACTCTTTTTGCTTAGCTGCGGTATTGGGCAATGTGTACTTATTATTTCTAACTTGTCAACTGTTCTCTTTTTATTGACGGCTTCCCTTTGTTTGTTACAAGACATAAAGTTTCTATTACAATTACTTTTGTTTTCCATCATATTTACTTTGATTTCATTTCGTTTTTAATTGTTTATATTTGCTCAGGTATATGTTTTTTGTAACTTGTGACTTACCATGACGTGCTTCCTCTCCTTCAGGGGCATGTTGTGTTATTGTATTCAGTTCCTCTTCCAAATCGACATGACAATCAGCTACGTCCCACGAGAGAAAACCTGCAAATGACACGTAAAACAATAGAGAAAATTGTGTGAATTAGTATGCCAAATTATTAAAGGTATAAGGTATAAAATATATTTAGATATTTCTTTTCCAGTTTATGCCACAAACTAAAAAAATTCGTTTGAAGTTTAGTAAAATAAATTGAAAAAGTTTGACTTTTTGCAATATCAAAGCTGTCACTATTTTACTTTATGTATATATATTTTTTTTTTGGCAGATTTATAGTTTGACATAGATTGAAAAAAGCAAAAAAAGAAAATAAATAAAAATACGGTTTATAGTTAACAATTGTGATTTATAATATATCTACCAAACCTTTTTAAATATTAATTTAAAACAATCAAGTGTTTTTCATTATTGTTTTCTATCAATGCCTAAGTTTGGCAAATATTAAAATTTTTTATTCACGATAAGAGATTATTATTAAATGAACATTTCCCTCAGTACTTTCAAATTAAAATTCTTCATCTTTGAATAAATTTGTAAATTTTCTACAGGTCCATTTAACTAGTGTCTGGTTCGAATTTTGATGACAAATTGTTTTTTATTCCACAAACGTTTTTGAAAATATCATGTCTAGAATATTATTGTTTTCGAAAGGTGCAATGTTTTGCATTAATTCTATATATAAAGCCTCGGAATTAAGAATACAGTCAGATTTTGACTATCATTCTGTAGATAAAATATTCAGTTAATATATCTTCAAAAACTAATAATTTATTATAAAAGAATAATTTTCATATAGAAAAAACTGTCTGAAAATTTTTTAATGGAGAAAGAGTTTCAGTTTCGAAGAATTTTTCTACAGAACACAAGTTTTTTTCCATATTAAGATTCTGATAATATTGAAAATAAAAAAAATCAGATTATGAACATTTCTCTGAAGAAAAATAGTTTAATATCCTGACAATATTTCTATTGAAAAACTTTTTCGGATTTTGAAAATTTTCCACAGAAAAACAGTCTGAGATTCAGAAGTTTTTTTTTGTAGAAATCTAGACGCAGATTTTAAAAATATTATAATAAATTACTGTCTCAGAAGCAGATTATTTTTTCATGGAAAAGATTCACATTCTGAAAATTTTTTTATAGAATTGTAGACTCATATACGGAACATTTTTTTTAGAAAAACTGTCACAGATTCTTAAATATTTGAATAGAAAAGCAGTCTTATATCTTAAAAATTTATTATTGAAAACAATCTGTAGAAAAACAGTATCACATTCTGAGAATTTTTCGATAAGAAAATAGTATCAGATTCTGAGAATTTTTCTATAGAAAAACAGTAATATAACCTTATCATTTTTTAAATAGAAAAACAGTATCAGCCTCTGAACCTTTTTATTATAGAAAAATAGTCACAGATGCTGAAAATTTTGTAACAGCAAAACAATCTGAGGTTTAGATATTTTTCTATAGCAAATCAGTCGCAGAGTCTAAATATTTTTCCATAGAAAAACAACCTTAGATTCTTATAATTTTTTTTATGTATAAAAACAGTCACAGATTCTGCAAGGTAGAAAAAGAGTTTTTTAATTTAAAAACTTTTGTATAAAAACGTCTTGGATACTGAGGAGTTTTTTAATTAGAAACATATTAAGATTTTGAAAATTTTTCAATTGAAAAATAGTCTCAAATACAGAGAAATTTTGTATAGAAAAACAGTTTCAGATTATCAGAATCTTTCTATACTAGATTCAGACTGTGAGAACTTTTCTATAGAACAACAGTCTTATGCCGTTTTCTTTTCTGACAAAAAAATGTCGCCCTTTTTTGCCCTTTTTTTGAAAAGTGTATTTTTTTATATATTCTGAATTAAGAGCAACCTTATATTATATATCAGTCGAAACATCTCAAAGTGCTCTGTTCATAAATGCAAAAAAATTATTATTATTATTCTCTTGGAAGTCATAGGGTGAAAATATTCAAAAAAAGGGGAACAATGGGGAAATATTCTCACACTATGACCTGAAAGAAGTTAATGGCTGGAAGTTTTTGTAGTTTACGAGGGCTAGACTTTGAGACCTTTCGATTGATGTATAAGATAAGGTTGCTTGGCAAAAAAGGCGACATTTTTTGTCAGAAAAGAAAACGGAATTAGATTCAGAAAATATTTTAATTGAAAACCAGTCTCAGAACCTGAGAATTTAAAATTCTACGAATATTTTTTATAGATTTTGAAAACTTTTTTAAAAAAGTATTTACAAAGTTTTAAGGCGAATAAAAGAAAAGTTTAGAGAAAAAATTCGATCGTATAATAAATATTGAATTGAAAATATTATATATTTTGAAGTTTAAATTTTAAATATATATGCCATTTTTATTATAGTAAATAAATATTTTTACAGTGAGATAAATTATTTATCTCCATCATTCTTTTGTATACAACAAAAATATTTCCAAATTAAAAAAAATCCTGTTTTAGAATTTCGTTTTTTTTTTCGAAAATAATTTTTGAGGTGAAAATAAATTTTTGAGGAAAAAACAATTTTAAATATGTTACGCTTAACAACTAAAATAATCAGATGAAAAAAGCAATGATAAAAAAATATTTTAGGTATAGCAAATTTTAGAGTAGCCAAAAATATGTAGGATGAAATAAATTTTTTCTTTTTAAAACAATATTTTTTTTTATATTTATATCTCCTGATTAAAAAAATTCTGTATAAAACAGCATGCATGTAATTTTTTTAAGGTAAAAAAATTATTTGAGAGAAAAAAAAATTGTAGATAAATAAATAAAGGTTTATAGTGAAAAAATATTTTAGAGTTGAATTGAGACAAATTCCCTGTTTAAAAAAAATTTTTTTTAGGTAAATTAATTTTTAAATAAAATAAATTTAAATAAATAAATTTTAATAAATTGTTGAGATTTTTAAAAATAATTTTTGAGGTGACATACATTTTGTATTTGGAAAGCTTTTTTTTTATATCTCCTAATAAATAGAATGGAGGGTATAAGATATTTTGAGGGAAACAAATTTTCTTGGAGAAAAAAATAATTTTATGGTAAAAAAATGTTTGAGGTGAAATATTTTCAGATGAAACAATATTGAAGTGAAAACTTTTTTTATTTTTTTTTATTATTTCCTCATTACATTTTCACTCATTTTTGAGATGATCAAAATTTTGAGGTGAAAACCCGTTTTTTTGAAATGAACATTTAAATGATATTTGAACCGTTATGTACTATTATGTATTAAAGTTTTTGAATTTCTCTTCTCACATTTTCACTAATAATTTTTATTTAAAAGAAAAGAATAAAAATAAGGAAAAAATAAAGCTAACATCTAAACAGTAATGTGAAGGGTATATCAGCTTCCCCCAAGTTTCTTTATTAAAAAAGATCTTTTCCCTAACAGTTTTCAACTCAGGCGTATATTTATTAAAATCAAAATGTGTCTTCATTAAAGAGAATGAACTGTTTCTATTTGAGTTAAAATTAAAAATCCTCATTGCTTTATTTATTTGCCACAACTTTGTTACGATTATTAATTAGAACAGTTGTTTTTTTTTTGCTCTAATTAAAAGCAGGCGCTTAATTAGCACTAATTTCTGTCATCTCATTATAACTCGTATTAATGTGTGTAAGAATACTTCCTAATAAAAAAAAAAATCATTTGAAATTCTTAATGCCACACTTAACGATTTGAGATAAGTTTTCAAAAAACATTTTGTTTATTAAAGAAACAAGCGATGCAGTTAATTATTATTTCAATTGCTTATGAATAACGATTTATAATTGCTGAAGATTTGTTATTACAAATCTCTTCTCATTGAGTGTGTTTACATGAGGCAAGTAAATATCTCAAAATCTTTTGTTCGTTCACATGTACAAATTTTAATCTCTAGTAATTGTGTAGTTGTGCTTTAATCTTTCTAGTAAATAGTAAATTTAAAACAATTGTTAGTAAAGTAAATTCTTAGTATAACATATGGTTGTTTGTGTTCCATGATTATTTGTTTAGTTCATAACTATAGTGCCGAGAGAAAAAAAAATAATGGGAAAATAAACAACTTAATCCTTTGATAGGATATTGTAGTATTGTTGTGGTATGTCTGTAGTTATGTCATGTTTAGAAAATTCCTCATTCAAGTTGAGTGTTTGTGTGGCTGTTTTGTTTTGTGGTAATAAATTGTAGTTGTATTCATTTCTATAGAAAATCAGCTAAAAGATTTATGAAACGTTTGCTGCAATGAAATTAAGTGGTACAGGTTCGTTTTAGTAATTTCAATAAGATTTTTCATAGATAACAAAAAAAAAAAGAAAAATTATTTCAAGAATACCGAAATTTTAAAGTATGAGTTATATATGAATGTTGCACGGCCTCACTTGCGAAATTGATTAACTTCACTTAGGCGTCAATGCTTGATTGACGCCTAAGAAATTTCTCTAATAATATGGATAATAGTTTTGGATAGAGACAGTTAGGCACCTATCAAGTGCTTTTTTAATTAAAAAAAAAATAAATAAATGGAGTCAATCGATTTGGTAAGTGAGGCATTCATATGGAGCAAAGTGTCAGCCTAGTGGATGTTTTATCTATAATAGTGTATACGGTTTCTAACCATGTACTGACATTTAGGTTATATTGAAAATAATTGCTTCAGTTTGGAATCCTGGCATTGCATGTGGTTCTTTTTTATGTAGTGTTCGTTAATATGTAACTATCGTCGGATTAATCTTGTATACAAATTCTAAACTGAAGTCATGGTTATGGTTGCTTATAAGTTCTTTATCCTCTTGAAATAGAGGCGCAACAAAAATTAAGAACTTAATACTGGAAATTACTGAAAAAATTAAAATATTTAAAATTAAAATTTATACATTAAAAAAAGGTAATATATACACTTGCTAACATTAAAGGAAATGTCAAAAAGCGTTATTTTGGATGAGTGAGGTAAAATAAGTAAAGAGGATACTTTAACTCCTCTGTTTGTGAGTTCCCTGGGAACATATATGATTTTCAAACTCTCACAACTCCTTAAGGTTTTATGGGTTGAATACCCGAAACATGTGCTGAATCGACTAAAGCTGATTTTGAAGCGTACCTACGTACCTTGTACTATTATTAGAAGAATTGCTAATGAGTTTTGGTGAATTGCCTTTTTTTTTGTTACCTGTATTTCTTTTTTTATTTGAATGCCAGTGAAAGACACACGTCATTCCTACGCCATATTCCGCACTCTCATAGCCGAAGATATGGCCTATGTTATCTTACGGGAAATGGGAAATCGTAAAGCTAGGGAAGTAACAATTGTATGTAATTCAGTATATACTGCGAAGAATAAGGAATGGAAAACAGTCACTCTAAAAGTGTTCGATGCATTTTTGGCTATCGTTTGTATGTTGGGCTATCTAAATCGAATAATGAGCCTGCATACGATCGATTTATGCTCATAAAAAAAAATTCGCTTTGATAACGCAAATACACGATGGGTGCGATTAATCAACAGTAAAACTGCTGCGATTGACTATGTTTGCCAAATGCTGCAGCCCAATTTGGAGGTAGCATACATCCTGAAAGATTTGCTGATCATGGAGGAGGCCAGCCAAGTACGGAATAAAGATATGGTAGCTGTGCGATTTGAAAGCAGTTACCCCCGAAACGAATGACTTACTCTGGGAAGTTGTCTGGTTAAGAGCGTGGGGTAATTAATTAGTAGAAAGATGTGTGAATATAGGTCACACAGTTTCTGTTAACATTTTTCTCCTCATTGGATGTGGCGCGTACATTTATGAGGCAGAAAACTGCATTAGTTGAAACAGTATGCTAAAACAAAACATTTGTGCCACGTGATTCCTGCGATGTAAGGCGATGTATCACTATGCTTATCTGTTCCGAAGAAGAATAAAGCGGTAATTTTGCTGTGTACAATGCACTATATTTACGATGTAAACACAACAGAAACAAGTAAGAAAATTATAGTCGGTCTAGACCGACTATACGATACCCTATACCATGCGTTTAGAGACCCTATCTCTCAGGCCCAACCAACTGGATATAGAAAATAAGCATAAACCCGATTTGAGTGGGATTTAATTTTTTTTTTTTGGCTGCAGATATGAAAAAGTTCATATCGGATGCTATATCTATATGGGGACTAGGCCCAAAAATGGACCGATCCTGACCATGTTTAGTAAGGTCTCTTGTATTTTGCAAAAATATATACAAACAAAATTAGAGAAGAATCAGTGCAATATTTTTGTTTTTTGATAGATTTAAGTGAAGATCGGGAAGCAGCTCTATATGGGGCCTATGACTAAGAGTTGTCCCATAGGGATCATTTTTGGACTATTGATTAATGGATGTAATAAACACATACAAACCCAATTTGACTTAGATTTATATGATAATTTGAATCTTTTGGCAATTTAAGTCGATTTTATAGGGGTCATTTGTATTGGGGCTAGGTCTGAATATGGACCGATTCTTACCAATTTCAATAGCGTTCATCATATGGCCGATAATAGCTTATATACCAAATTTCATCAAAATACATTCATATTTGTATTTGATTACAAGCTTTACATGGACACACAGACGGACGGACAGACGGACATCGTTAAATCGAATCAGATAGTGATTCTGATTCGATCGGTATTATAAAAGATGGGTCTAGGTCAAATATTTTTAGTAGCACAAAGTCATTATACCTAAACCACATAGTGGTATAGGGTATAAAAAGGAAGGCCATGTTATTCGGGATTATGATGCTTATAAATCAGGCGTGGATACAATGGATCAGATGCTCGTGACATATTCTTGCAAACGACTAACAAACTGCTGTACACTTGCAATGTTCTATAATAACGAAATTAAGACAGTAAAAAACCGATAAGCGACGTTAATTTTTGCAACTGCTCACGACACAATTAGCACTGCCTAATATTGAAGAACGAGCCACCAATGAAAAGTTATAACGAGCTATCCTAGGATTCGAAGTGCTATGGAAGCATTCACTGTAAAGTTAAAATAAAATATTTTTGAAACACACAAAAGCGGAAAAACCAAATATTTTTTTGTCCTTGTAGGTGGTACCACGACAGACAGCGGGTGATTTACCTCAATCAAGTGGGTCTTCGTGTCCGTTATGTCGCGTGGATTACGGACGCTATCACTAAACCAGAACATATTGCTTAACTTGCCACAAAGCAGTTTGTGCTGAGCATTCAACATTGCTACATCGCTGCAATGCCTGCACACTCAAACTGGAAAATCACTAATCACTGTTGTGATGAGTTATTTCATTTTCTCATGTGTTTTAATATTAAATAGAACCGAAATTGTAAAAAAAATTTCTTGTGCCTTTCTGTTACTTTATAAAATCTAAACTTAACAATCAAAACCATCAAAACACACCCCATCAAGCAAAATATTATGCAATTTGTTAAAGGTCCCTGTGGACCTTTTCACTATTTTAAGGCCAACGGGACACTCAATAATCGAAAGTTTAAAATACCTCAACACCTCAACAAAAAAATATAATAAATAAATAATAAAATGAAATAATAATAAATCTAAATATGGGTCACTCCAAGTCAACCTGTATGATTTTCGTTAAAATCTAACTTTGAAAAATTTGTTTAGTTTGGAATTACTTGGAATTACTCATATGTAACCTTAATCTTCACACTTAAGTTTTCTATTAAACTTTTACCCTTAACATAATTCCATAACTTAAATAATAAATGTTACATAGACAAATTTACGCAGTTGTATTCATTTGCTTTAATATTGTCTTAGCTAACTACTACATGCTTAAGCATGTTTTTCTCTCTCTCTCTCGCTCCTTCGAAAATCACATGAATAATTTATAATAGAGTATCTTTTATTTGATGTTGATTACACAATATTATACCTGCCATCTAAATTCTAATAAAAGACATAAAGGAAGAAATATACAAAAAGAAAACACATAAAATTAGAGTTCATAACTTTTTTTTTTATAATAATAATACACACAAACAAACTCGTACATATTGAAAGGGTAATAAAATACAATTTTATGTCCCTAGAGATCCTAATCTTGCTCTTTTAATGTTTTATTATAAATCAAGTAAAAAACTTTTAGTATATCCACGGAGATTGTACGATACCATTAGTTGCGGTAAAGGGTCCTAGGTCCAACCATACTTGGTGAGGACAATTATGTTTGTAAAAAAAATAGGCATAAATCAAATTTATGGAAGATTGTCCTTAATTTTTTGCCAATAAATATTTTAAATGTTATATCGTTTAATATTTTTATATCCTCCATATCATTCCATTTGTAACGCATTGAAATTTGAATTTGCGACCGTATGTACAACGGCCGAGTTGATATAAGGATGTCCATGTGTCCCTCTGTCCGTCTGTCTGCTAAAATCACGTTCATACTTAAAATAAACTATGTACTTCGGTAAACTTAGGTTATATAAAATGGAGTAAATCGGTTATCATTGTGGTAAGATTTGACCTAAAATATGGAATCACCTTTTAAAAAAATTTTAAAAATTCAGTATGTTTGTTGCAGAAGTTTTTATACCCCATACACTTATGTGGTCTGGGTATACCAAAAATATTTGACTTAGACCCATCTTTTATTATACCGATCTACTCAGAATCATTTACTGAGTCTAGTTAGCGATGTCCGTCTGTCCGTCTGTCTGTGTGTCCATGCAAATCTTGTAATCAAACTACAGGTCGAAAATATGAATATGTTTCTATGAAATTTGGTATATAAGCTTCTATTGGCCATATCACGAACCCTATTGAAATTGGTGCAAATCAGTGCATGTTCAGACCTAGTCCCCATACAAATGTCCCCCATGAAATCGACTTAAATTGCTATAAGATCTAAATTATCGTATAGATCTCGGTCAAATTGGGTTTGTGTGTGTTTATTATATCCATTAATCAGTAGTCCAAAAATAAAACCCATGGGACAATTCTTAGTTATAGTCCCCACTTAAATCTATCAAAAAACAAAAATATTGCACAGATTTTTCTTAAATTTGTTATTTATATATTTTTGCAAGAAATAAGTGATTTTTACCAAATATGGTCAGGATCGGTCCATTTTTGACCTAGTACCCATATAAATATCGCATCCGATATGCACTTTTTCATATTCAAAGGCAAAAAAAGGAATAACAATGCTACACAAGTTTGGTTTATGCTTACTTTCTATATCTAATTCTATATCTAAGCGATAGGGACTCTAAACGTTAGATATAGGGTATCATATGGTCGGTCTAGACCGAGTATAATTTTCTTACTTGTTTTTATTAACTTTATATTATTTACATTTCAAATATTTTGTTTACATTTGTTATAAACTGTGTAAGAAGTCTAGATATTAATGTAAACATAATACCCAGGTGGAGAGTATCAAAAATTCGGCATAGCCAAATTTGACAATCGTACTTGTTATATAAAAACTTGGTCCAAAAATGGTCCCATCAAGATCTTTTTTAGTACTGTTCAAAAAGCATGTACAATCCAAATTGGGGTGAAATATGTCCTACTTGTAAGTCCTTGCATAGATTTAAGTTAATATCACTAGGCTGCTATATAATATAAAATATTTGGTTACCAGATGTTTCCTCTGAATAATGCAATGGACTGAAATAAAATTAGGATACAATGGCACCATTAGCTGCAACGCTGACTAGCTTTTGAATCGGTACATAAATTTTTTCAAGTACAGCATCAAGGGCAGTTTTTAATATCTGTTCATGTAGGCGTACAGAACAGAATTAATTTTAATTACACTGTGGAACATTTTCGGGGACGGGAGTATTAGGCCAGTATAGTAAAACCTTCAAAGGGTTTGGTATTCTCAGGCCAAACCTTTATATCTGTTTTCCCTATTTCGATGTTGGTTTGCTTAGTTTTTCAGCTTTAACTCAAGAACCATGGTGATTTCTCATTTCATTCATCAGAAGAATTGAAGCTAAATTTTTTTCAAACTCTTCCTTTTAACTCATACTCTCTGTCTGTCTGCCATGGAGCAACCACATTCCCCTCATCCAATTGATCTTAAACTTGGCCTATAGTCACGGAATGCTTTAAAACCCGTTTCCGTTTATCCAATCAATCTGAAACTTGTTCTATGGACTTGCTGTGACAAAAGATTAACTTTGACATAGTCACGCATAGCCACGGAGTGGTTTAAACACAATTTGTTCTCATCCGATCGATCTGAAACATGGTCCATAGATTTGTTGTGACCAAAGGTTAATTTTAAAATAGTTACGTAAAGTCACGCATAGTCACGGAGAGATTCAAAACTCAAAGAAAGAATTTTAATAAAAACTTTGTTTTTATGTGTTAGATTATTATTATTATATCCACGTAGAAAATAGAATAAGTATATACTGATGTATTTTTGAATGCATATTAAAAATAACAATCATACGTATGTATACTTTGTTCTACTCTGATACACTTAAACCTCGTTTTTTTTATGCGAATTCGAATTTATGCGGTTTTTAATTGTTATTTCTTTTGCGTCATTATTAGATTTTTTAATTTAAATGGCCGAAAATAGGCAATTCTCAGCTTCAAACTTTGTATGCACTCTTGCAGAATTTGTTCGCAATATAGGGGAAATCCCTTTTAAGTAATAGTACATATATCAACACGTGTGATTTTATTAGATTGCAAGTTTCTATGTTGTAGTGAAATACATACATACATACATACATACATATAATATTTAAAAGTGCATTTAATGTTTTTTGTCGTAAAAGTGAACAAATTACATATGAATAGAATATTTATCATTTAAAAGTTGTGCCAAAAATATTTGCTTTTTCAGAGAGTAACATGGACAAAAATTAAAAAAAAACTTTTTTTTTTGTTGACTTTTTTATGCAATTTTGTTTGAATTTTAATGTATTGATTTGAGTTTATGCGATTTTTTTTAACTCAGGAGCGATTCATTTGTTTTCATATGGAACTACTGAGGTTTGGTCACAACAAACCCATGGACAAAGTTTCAGATCGATGATATGAGGCGAAATGGGTTTTAAATCACTCCGTGACTGTGCGTGACTATGCGTGACCACTCCAAAATTAATTTATAGTCACAAAAAGACTACGGGCCAAGTTTCAGGTCAATGGGATGAGGGGGAAAGGGGTTGGACCATGGTAGACAGACAAACAGACAGAGAGTATGAGTTAATAGAAAGAGTTTAAATTTCATTCGATAGAAATAACTTAACTTGATTTGCTGAAATTATTTTCTGTGGAACGGCTTTTGAGTTATAGCTGAAAAATTTAGGAAACCAGCATCAAGATAAGGAAAATACATAAATGGTCATAAAAAAGGTCTGGTCTAAGAACACCAAACCCTTGACTTTGAATTTCTTATACAGGTATCCCTTGACTTCCGCGGTGCGTTAGGACTTAACTTGTGTCTTGTGAGTCTTCATCATTGTGAACGTCTACAGAATCTTCGTCCGATTATCGCTTTCATCCATTTCAAAGAAATCTTTTATCCGCTTTTTATTTGTGACCGTTCCGCTTTTTTTGTTGAACATTCAAATAAGTCTGATCGATTTCTGAGGGGATCGTTATCAGTTGAAAACTTTATTAAATCATGAGTCAAAACTATTTTCGTCATTACACTTATTTTCATTGGATTCATCAGTCTCTGTAGCAAATCAGATCTTGATTCTGTCAATTCTGAAGCGTCATTAATAATCTCCAATTTATCGTCTTCCAACAAATTTGCACAAAATTCAGATGTTACAATTACTCGTAATATTTGAGAAACTTCTACTGATAGGGATGTTACAAAATTGACCTTAGCAACAACGTTTGGCCACAGTTTTTTCCAACAGCCATTAAGTGTAGAATATTTTAATTCTTTTATAGATTTTGATGTTACATAAATACACGTTAAAATAGAAAATTCCTTCAATAAATCTGGGAGAATTAGGTGTGGTTTTTCTTCCATTAGATCCAACACAAATTGTAGAGACATTTTTATATAATACGATTAAAGTGTTGGTATTATACCCTGATCCAATGGTTGCAAAATAGATGTTGGGCTAGGGACAAAAATACTATTTCAATGTTTGGATGCACTAAACTTTAAGATGGCGTTATCAATTAAAAGCAAAACTCTAAAAGCTAAGTCTTTAGTTGTCATATAAGTTTCTGTATCTTTTGCGAAAATACGCTGAAGCCAGTCTTCAAATATTTTAGAAGTCATCCATGCTTCATGCTCGGGTTCATGAACTTGTTTAAATCAGAGTTCAGAAAAAAATACACACTGAATAAAAAACTCGTACATATATGTAAACAAACATAACTTAGACCGACACACACATATTTTATTTTCATTTCAATTATGTTTGTTTTTAAATTTTCTTCGGTGCCCAACACAATCATGACTGTGTTCGTTTCAATATTTCGTTATTTACACGAACATTTTTGTATCACGTATTTTTGTTTCAATCACATATAAACCACACATTTTTGAGTGTTGCTTTATTTGAAGTTCACGTTCTGGTACGTGTACTGAAAAAAAAAAAAAAAACAGAACATGTACAATAAACAGGTTCGAGTTCAGTTATATTTTAAGTCGTGTTGTCGTGCTCAAAATATAACTGAACTCGAACCTGTTTATTGTACATGTTCTGTTTTTTTCTTAGTACACGAGCCACAACACGACTTAAAATATAACTGAACTCGAACCTGTTTATTGTACATGTTCTGTTTTTTTTTTCAGTACGCGTACCAGAACATGAACTTCAAATAAAGCACCACCCCAATATGTGTGGTTTATGTGTGATTGAAACAAAAAGTACGTGATACAAAAATGTTCGTGTAAATAACGAAATATTAAAACGAACACAGTCATGGTTGTGTTGGGCACCGTAGAAAATTTAGAAACGCACATAATTGATATGAAAATAAAGATATGTGTTGTTTGCTTTTGAACAGAACATTGTGTGTTTCATGTGTGTATTTTCTGAACCTTGGTTTAAAAACAAAGTTTTCATTAAAAATCTTCTGATGCATTAGCGCACATCAAAATTGTTTCTCTCTATCTCTTTGGACTGTTTATGGCTGACAACAGAAGAGTTTTTCTCTAAAATATACGATCAAAACAGTTTCGTCTCCATTAAACATTTGGTGGGGATGATAAACACCATTGTTAATCAATTGGAGGAATTTAGTAGAATCATTAAGGTCACCCAATGAGGAGTCTCCCTGTATTAGTAGACCTCTTATGCCAGCACGTTTCTTGAAATTTTCAAACCATCCAAAAATTTACTTTTGCACGTTTTGTCACCTTAGTTTTCTAAACAATCATAAATTTTGAGTCCTCTCTGTTTGATAACATTAGAAAGAAGTAGGATGTGTTTTTCAATGGCATCCTCAATCCAAAGTATTAACGATTTTTCCATTTTTTCTGCCAAACCATCTCGGATGTAGGATACACGCTTTGCTGTATCAGCAGCTCCAGCAACAAACACTTGTTCCAATTTTTTTCTTAATTTTTTTTTGTTGATGCATTGATATTCAACGATTTTGCTACAGACGTTACCTTTTCTCCCTTTTGTAAACGGTTCAAGATATTAATTTTATCTTTTAATATTTTAATTCGTTTGTGTAGGAGGAATTTCTGAGAATAAATAATATTTAAAATATTAAAACAGTGAACTTGATATTATTTACTACCGACAGTGCTATTTAAATTTAGCCTGTTCTTTTTAATGAAACAGCTGATAATTTTCTTCATCATCATTATTTTTAAATCGCGTTATATCAAAATCGTGTAAAAAAAGTGTAAACAAAAAAATTGTATCTGTTATCTAACTATATGATATTGAAAACTCGCAATTAAAGTACCGCGTAAATGAAGGGATACCTCTATATAAATAACTTTTTTTCTTTTCTTCTATTACCGACTGACGAAGAAATATCATAGTTGTAGGTTTTTGTATTTTATTTATTTATTTATTTGAATTTCTACACATATTTTATGTTTTATTTTGACGATTAACTAAAAGTGATGCTACCAAAACTAAAGTAGTCTATTTTCATAGAGTGTGGTGTACAAAAAAATCTGCAAAGCATATGCCGAAAAAAACTTCCCCAATTTCAACTTTTCAAGTGTTGTAGGCTTTATGACAGCTAATCAGCTGTTGCGTTTATTTGTGAATATGGAATACAATAGAATAAAGAATTTAATAAAAATCTAATAGAAAAGAGTATAAGAAATGTACGAGAAAGGTAAATAATATAAGTTTATAACGCGCGCTATACAACTTGCGGTATTGGAAACGTAAAACGCTTTGAAAGCCTAAAAAGTTTTGCCGTCAAAACGTGTGTTTTGTACTTTCACCTTAACTAACTATATCACTAGCTCTTTTTAAAGCTTTTCATTTCATTGTAATTTAGCTCTTTTTAGTGCTTTTTGGAAAAAGTTGTCATCGCTGGTTCTGAATTCCGTTTCTTTTAATTTAACTGCTGCCATACATATGTTGACGAGCTCTTATGAAGTTACTACGAGAATGTTTGTCATTTCGCTCTTGATGTTGAAAATTTATTATTGTCAACTTCAAAGTTACAAGAGGTCAGCGAAAAGTAGCAGATATTGTCAAATGGTGTAAAATATCATTAATATAATTAAAAATTAAAATCGAGGTAACTACAATGCTAGACTAAAGCTTTCCTAATTTATTTCTTAATTTTTAACCTACCATTTTTCTACGACTTTCCATTGAATCTCAATTATTATAAATCACTCTAAATTCTTGTTATACATTGTCTGCGTTTTTTATTTTCTTTATTTTTCCACTTTCCTTATTTTTCCATTTTCCTTTGGTTTACATGTGTCCTTCTTATTCACTGAACTCATACTCTTATATTTGTTATTTTGTTGTCATACGATTTCCCTAAGAGGCTACCATTTTCTAACATTGCTTTTAAACAGGTACACACATAAAACTTGTTATAGAATCTCATTAAAGGACCTTTTTATGCTTTCGAATATTATGGTTATTATAACGTCTCACTTATATTTATTAACGTACATACGTTCATGCCACAGCATAAACTTTGGGCTCTAAACAAACCTAAGTCTTATTTCGATGAGTTTGATATGAGTTGAGGGTTTAAAAAGCAAGTAAAACAAAAAAAAAAACAGAAAATTATTAATAAGAAATAATACAAACAGTGTTTTGAAAATTTTACAAAAATATACATTTACTGTAAAAAGTATTCGTACACTTGAAGATACAAATTTTAAAAGTTAATAAAAAACTTAATTAAATGAAAAATGAAATTAGAAAATTAAAAATTCAAACTCTAATGTTTCACAATCGTTGCATGTGATTTGCGTATTAATACTGTTCCTTTTGGTGTTGATGAAGACTTACATCTGTTATTTGATACCATTTGTAAGATTCTTAAAATTTCTACTCCGCCAGTGCAATGTATCCACCGATTGCAAAATAAAAACAACAAAAACGTTGAAAATTCCCCTGATGGTGTTATAATTGCTAGGCTGATGACTCCGTATGATAAAAATTTTGTTCTAAAAGCATTAAATGAATATAAAAAGAAACACAAAAATTTATTGTTAACGTAGCTTGGGTTCCAACCAGATGATAAAAATCCTTACTTTTTCATACATGAAAATCTAACTAACGGGAACTACAAAATTCTTAGAGAAGCATCTACCCTGAAGAAACAAAAACTACTGCAATCTGCCTACTCATTTCGGGGACTTGTATATGTCAAGCGTTTGAGTACTGATAAATCATTTTGTATTGAAAACCTTGATGCCCTGAATAATTTTTTTCGTGCTAATGATAATCTGTACTATGAAAATAATGAAGTCTTACCTAATAATGTTTCTACGTAACCTGTTACCTCTGTATGCCAATTTTTTAACTTTTATTGTAATTCCTTCTTACATTTTTATTAATTTTTATAATTTTAATTTTCTCAAATTTAAATTAATTTATATATTTTTTAGTTATTCTATCAACAACTTTATTTATATTAAAACATATTGCGTTGCGTTTAGGATTGGTTTTTATTGTGACTCTAATTTTATATTTTATTTGAATGAATAATCGAAACAATTTAAGAGCGAATTCCAATGACGTAACAATTAACATGGTGAAAATACTTGCCAAACAGAAAAAAGGTGTTCAAATTTGTCACTTAAATGCTCAGAGCTTAAAGCCTAAAATTGATGAATTCAGATGGACCTTTGAGAACTCGAATATTGATATTGTATGCGTCTCGGAGACATGGTTAGATAAGTCAACCCCGGATGGGCTTATAACTTTACAGGGCTATAAAATATTTAGATTGACTGGAGGTGGCGGTGGTGTTGCAATATATGTAAGAAGTAATATAACATGTAATTATTGCTCTAAAAATGCAGCAACGGACAAAATCGAGTATATTATTCTTGAGATTTCATCTTTAGGAAGAAAGATGTTGGTTGCTTGTGTATATAGGCCAAACAACACTATTGATTATACTAGTTTCATCATAAAAATTGAAACTTTAATCATGCCATACAACGACGTAGTAATAGCAGGAGACTTTAATTCTAATCTTCTAACTGAATCCTCGTTCAGGGACCATATGGAATCGATAGGTCTTACACCGACTAACACTACATTACCTACTCACTTCATGATATATAATAGCACGCTACTGGACCTTTTGTTCGTGGGTGATCCATCTAAAATATTACTTTATGATCAAATTTCTGCATCATGATTCTCCAAACATGATCTGGTTTTTGCATCATATGACTTCTTACTCGATCAAAGAGATCAAACTTATTCTTATCGCGATTTTAAAAACATAAATTATGCCCTTCTTAATGAGAACTATCTTCGAGTTAATTGGAATACAATCTACGACTTGATTTCTGTTGATGACCAACTATCGTTCCTAGAGTATAATATTCTGAAGCTTTATGATGAAGCAGTCCCTTTGAGGACAAAAACAATTTCGGCAAAAAAAAAACCGTGGTTCAATTTTTCTATTCTAAATTCAATACAACGAAGGGATTTAGCATACTCTAGATGGAAGCGTTTTAAAACACCAGAACTAAAAGCAGAATTTCGTTCTGCTCGGAGGGATGCTAATAATCGAATTAGAATGGCCAAAACTGAGTATTACTCTAAGCGATTCGGTACCGCTCTTGAATCCAAACACACCTGGAAAACTATTAGGGACATTGGTATTGGAAATATGGATAAAAGCATGAACTGCTCCATTAATGTTGATGAACTCAACAACATATTTACTAATACTTCGCTTCTTGTAGCGACGGACAATATGGCACAAAGCGAAAATTCTCTTTATAATGACAATGATACGCTTGACCAGGACATATTTGAATTTTCATGTGTCAATCAATTTGATGTTTTCTCTAGTTGTTCTCAAATAAAATCCAATGCAATAGGATATGATAATCTTGATCCTAAGTTCATTAGAATAATTCTGCCATCTATATTGCCGTATATTACTCATTTATTTAATACCATCATCACAACTAGCTATTTTCCTTCGAAATGGAAGCATGCGAAGTTAATTCCAGTTCCTAAATCAAACAGTGAGTACCGGCCAATATCTATCTTAAGTTTTCTTTCAAAAGCTTTAGAAAAAATTTTACACCACCAGATAAGTGTTCACGTTTATGAAAATCACCTAATGTCTGACCGACAGTCAGGTTTCCGACCTAATCACAGCTGTGTAACTGCTTTAATTGACGTATCGGAGAGTATAAGGCGTGAACTAGATGATGGTAAGATTAACTTCTTGGTGCTACTCGATCACTCCGAGGCTTTTGACACAGTTAACCATCAAATATTATGTACTAAGCTAAGGTCACATTTTAAATTTTCATCAACATCATCACAACTTATATCATCTTACCTCACTGACCGCATTCAGTCGGTATATTTAAACGGCATTGAGTCCAATCCCCTTACACTAACAAGAGGCGTACCTCAGGGATCTGTTCTGGGGCCACTACTTTTTTCTATTTATGCTTATGATTTGCCACAACATTTATTTCACTGCAAGATTCACATGTATGCAGACGATGTACAATTGTATTTAAGTAGTCCAGTTCAATCTATCAGAGAAAACGTTAATAAACTCAATCATGATTTAAACAACATATCTTGTTGGGCATCAGCAAACGGCCTGTGTTTAAATCCAAGAAAATCCAAATGTATCGTAATTCACAAAAAAACGTTAAACCCAATCATTCAAGATGACATCATTATAAACAACGAGAAAATTGATATTGTACGAACGGTAAAAAACTTGGGAATAGTGTTTAACAATAACCTAACTTGGTCAAATCATATCAATACTCTGGTTGTGCAAATATATGTCAAATTAAGAACGTTGTGGTCTGTGCAGTACTTTACGCCGCGGCGCGCCGTTAAAAGTAAGAATATGAATTGTTTTCTTATTGTGATTCCATAAGTAAGAAAAAACTTCAAGTTTTATATAATAATATTATACGATATGTTTAAGGACTTAAAAAGCGAGATCAAGTATCGTCTTATTCGAAGACTCTCTATGGAGTTTCGTTTGAAAACTTGTTAAAGATTAGAACTTCAATATTTTTTCGAAAAATTATATACTCTCAAAAACCGAAGTACCTTTTTCAAAATATACGCTTTGCTAGATCGTCAAGAGGCAAAAATTTCATAATTCCCAAATTCCGATGTCTCGTTTCTGAATGGCAGTTCTTTGTAAATGCTACTCGTCTTTGGAATGCTCTTCAACATAGCCAACAAATAAACAGCAACGCAATGAGTTTTAAAAAAAGTCTTTTTAATTATTTTAGTTAAATACTCCTGGTAGTTTTTCTTTTATAGTTATTTATATCATAATTATTTTTTTATGTCCTAATTTTTAATAACTTTAATTTATATAATTTTTTATATCATTATTTATTCCTACTCCTGGTAAAATTTCATTTACATATATATACATATTTCTTTTTTTGTAATTTTTAATTATTTTTAATTTAAAACTTTTTTTTTAAATATTCTATGTTATATTTTATTAATGTCACAATTTTATAAATTCTTATGTTATTCATATTAATTTTTATATATTAGTTAGTTCTAAACGTTTTGATACATTGTATGGCAACCATAAGTGCCAGAAAAAGTATTCGTACATTCAAAATTAGGGAAACCCACAAAAAAAAAAGGCGTACAGGTCTGTTACATTGATTGGATTTAAATAGAAGACAGACAAAATTTTCTTCGACTTAATTGCACTTCTTTTGGAAACTACACTTGCTAAAAAAAAATATCAGCACACTTGGAGATGAAAATTTTAAGTATTAATAAAAATTTTATTAAAATATTTTGCATTACAAACTTTTCACTATTGACTATTGGGAATTTTACAAGTTGTGCAAAAAACTTACAGAACGTTTTTACTTCAATTTTTTGGTGTAAAAAGCAACAAACTCACTGTGCCAGAAAAAATATTAGTACACTTACAATTAGGGGAATTTCACTTTGCGAGTATATAAATAAGACTTCAGAATTTTTCAGATGAAATCAACTTTTGTATTTTCGGCATTAAAGGAAAAAAGTTTGCTTGGCGAAAGAGTGGAACTCCATTAAATAGAGAAAATCTTATGCCAACAGGGCAGGCAACAGAGTTGGTAAACTCAGCGATGCCATTTTTTTTTTCAATCAAAAAGCGCTAAATTAGAATGAAACGAGAATCACTAAAAGACGCTGGTATTTGATGGTAATTTTTAGGTGTATATCAATAAAAAATATAAAATACATAAACAATAAATATGTAAAATTTTCTTCCTAATTCTTATATAAAATTTTGATTTGCAATTTTTTTTTTTAATTGATTTAGTTTTAGTAAAATTTTTGATGGAATCTTATTATTCCGATAAAACGTTTAAATAATTGACAAAGTTATGTATTAAGGAATTAAAAAAAAAATAATATTAAAACTCTTTCGTCTTAAGTGTTTGAGTATGAAAACTTAATAGTTCAAAAAAAGGGTATTCATTGACTGACTTTTTAAAGTTAAGATTTTCAATTTAAAATAAATCAGTTCTGTCTGGATTCCATTCACTTAGTTAGGATATTTTTCGTACTCAACGATTTCTATTTTTCCTTTTAAAAATTCTTTTATGAAATTTGTATCTTAAAAGTTTTTGTTTTTAACTGTTGTAGTTAAAAAAGGTTAAAACCACTAATTTCGTTAACACAATTAAGCTATGGAATGCCCTTTCCATGCACATTAAACAGATATCGGCAATAAACAGTTTCAAGAAAACCTTATTTGAACATACAACTTCCAATAATTAGCTCTTTTTTTTTAACATATCAATAGTTTCATTTTTTTTTTCTTAATTTATCTTTCATTCTCTCTCTGTTCTCAAAACTATATAGCCAGCTCATTAATTAATTTTATCATTTTGTTAATTTATTGTTATTGTCTTTTATTTTTCTATAGAAAAAAACTATTTATTTATTCATTTATTCTTAATAATGACTTTACTTATGTAATTCCAATTCAACCACAAAAGAATTATATTCTTAAGGTTCTAATAATGAAAAAACAAATAAATAAAATCTAAATCTAAATCTAAAAAAAAAAGCTCCAGTTCAGCGCTTATTTTAAAGGCTTTAGGAAATATCGCCCAAAAAAAAAAAAAAATGAAAAATCGCCCAAATGAAATATTGCCAAATAATAAAAAAAAAAATGGAAAAATCACCCAAAAATAAAAATACGAAATTTCGCAAAAAAAAAAAAAAAAAAAAAAAAACAAAAAAAGAAACGAAAAATCACCAGATATGAAAAACGATTTTTTTTGCCCAAAATAAAAGAAAAATCACCCAAATTATGAAAAATGTTCTTTATTTTCAAATGAAAACATTCATTGCTTCTTCAGCAGCTGCGCGACAGTATGGACAGAAGTTCTGGTTTAAGTCTCCAGCCAACTTTTTGCCTGCAATTTAAGTACGCACTCATTACAGTATTTCAATTGACGGCAAGGTAACAATACTATATTGGGAGATTGCGCCTAATTGCTTGTTAGAAATGAGACCAGCAACCGTAGTGTTTTGCGTTAGGAATTTTTTTTTAAAGAACTTTGCAATGCAGTTTCAAAGTCGGTCATGAAACTGTATGCCTCTTAATTAAATATATTATTATTTATGTAATTGAATAGATGGTCGTAACACTTTTTGGTTTTTTTTTTTATCCATTAAAACAAATATGAAGGGAAATATCTGTTGGGAAAAAACAATTAGCATTTTTAAAGTTATTTTTTAACAAATTCTTTCATTTTTAGTGTTTGTTTTTAAATTTCTTTATGCACTTTTTTCCTGAAAAATTTTTAATTTTGTCCAAAAATTGCGCGATTTTTTTTAAAATTTTTCATTTTCAGTTTGTTTCTGTACATATAGTTTATGTCCAAAGTATTTACAACCAAACAAAACTAATTTATGGATAAAGACGTACTTACCTTTTCATCAGCATGAATTACCAATAGTTGTTTGAAAACTCCAAATGGAACAATTTTGGGCAATTTTTCATATGTTTTTTTTTTGACGATTTTTCGTAGTGAAAAATTAAACAATTTTATTAAAAGAAATTAAGACCAAAAATAACGAAAAAAAATTCCAATAAATTTGGGTGTTTCTTCATACGAAATTTAACCCAAGTTTGTATGGAAATTTTTTGTGCGATTTATCATTTTTTCTTTTGGGCGATTTTTCCTACCGCCATTTTAAAGCGCTTTGGGTCGTCAAAAGGCGCTAATTTAGCGCGAAATTTTTCTACTTAGGGCGGCCATGTGGCATAAACCTGCGTCTAACTTACATACACTCGTAATTGAACTTTTGGTCATGCGCTTCAACGCACTTATCTAAAGTTAGTCCTACGAGCTGTGTGATTATGAATTAGTTTTCGTACTATACAGCTTTTACTTCCTATTAATTTTAGAAGCTACAACACGTATTTTTAAATTTGTAGATTATTACTATTTTGTTTAACATAAACTGCTGTATTAAAAGGCACTAAAATCACATAAGCTAAATAGAGAAATTTGCCAATTTCAAAGGCGATAAGTCGTTAAAAGGCGCTCACATCTCTGGTTTTTCTTATGATTTTTTTTTCTATTTTTACGTGTTTTACCAGCAGAAAATTATTGAAAGGCAATAAATCTTAAATAAATGAAAAAAAAAAACAAATTAATTGCTCAATAATTTATTAGATTTTTTTCAACTTAGTTGATTTTTGTAATTTTTTCCATAGTATAACAGTTAAAATTTATGGTGTACGCATATTTTTTCTAGTCACTGTCAAAACAATGACAATGAAACGTAAGACGTATACGTGATATTAAATAATTATAAAACACTTATGCGTATGAGTAATCTGCAGAGCTGTGTCAAATATTTGATAGAGTCCTGAAGAAGTGTTGTAAAATAAAATACTCAGACCTGGCCAAATAACAAAATTTCTAGCAGGAATGTTTTACTTTTATTTATGAAAATATTTTGTCATGCTTTGCAAAAAATATACTTATAAATATTCCTAACTAGTTTTGTTTAAACATTCTTCATTATTTTATTATTTTCTATTTTCGCAATTATAAAAGTAAAAAATCTGATTTCCATCTGTATCGTTTTAATGATTGAGTTAGAAATTAATCAAGCTGAATATCAAATGTTTATACTTTTATTAACAATCTTTATTAAAAAAAGACTAGCCCAGCACTCGAAATTCGAGTGCAATTCCATTTTATGTTTTAAATTATGCTGCAAAAGAAGAAAATTCTAGCAAATTTTAATTTGTCATTCAATAATTCATTATATTTTGAATTTATACGGAAGGTATATAAATGGGTTTGTTAATAAATAAATTTATAAGTGCCTAAAAGTATGCTAGTCAATTTTAGCCAAATCACAATTCAAATTAAGAATTTTAATATACGCACACACATTTTGTCTTAATATTCATGAAAATGGTGTGAAGTTTTCTTTCTTCCTGCTTCTAAATAAATCAAACAATTTAAAATTTTGTAAAGACAATATTGCACTTCACTCTTTTTACTTTTTATCGAAATATTCGGTGATCTCTTATTGAGTCAAATGCCAACTGGCCCCAGTAAGGAAATGTAGGTCAATATATATCAGTCATCAGCACAATAATACTAAGCATAAAAGTTTCTATTTACCTTTTATTTTTTATTTTATTATGCTGCATTCAGTAACCGCTAAGAAATATTGCAGGTAGCGCTAGAAATATTGCAGTATTAGTTTCTAAAAATCGCATTTTAAAAATTGAGCTAATTTCAAACTTTTTTATAAAGTCTTTGCTGATATTATAATCATATGCCATTAACTTCTAATAAATATTAATAATACGCCTTAGGTTTGTTTTTTAATACAACTTTTTGACTTTCTTCTCTTTTTGATGAATCGTTAAAAACTTTGATTATTTTGATGACCTAGACTTTTACTAACATTAAAGTTTTGTTGGCTAAAATTTTTTCTACTTTTTAAACATATTAAACTTAAGGGCATTTAGTAGAAGTAATGACTTTCTATAACATATGATTACTTAGCTAATATCCTAAGCGAAAAAAGAAAAACGAAAATGTATATCGAAAGAAAAACTTTTAGCAAAAAGTTTTCTTTTTTTTAACCTAAAATAAATCACCTTAACATGACGTTACATAAATAACAAGACATTAAAAAACACTTTGAGCTAAGGTTCGCTAACTTCCAAAAAGTACGAGTATAAATGAAGAGTAACAACTTTTTCCTTTCCTAAAAATAAGTTAAGGAAATAATTATATAGAACAGCTTTCAAAACTTTTTTTTGATGGAGTCTTTATATATCAAGATTCTATTTATAGATTAACAACTATTAGGAAGACGATAACAGCTCGATATTAAGAAAAGTCTTATTTAGGTTTTCTTTCATTATCGTCTCAGTGAAAAGTTAATAGCACACTTCATCCTTTTCTCTTTATAGTATGGACAACTAAAGAATTTATTTTCCGTTTTATTATGGAGCCAATGCTATATGAGGACACAGTACAGTGTCAAAACAGACTCCCATTTCTAAACTTTTTAGAAATTAAAAAGAAAAAGGATATGTTTTTTTAAATATATCAACATGAATCAAATTTTAAACTTTTGTTTAATTTTCTGTTCATTCGAATGGACACGATTTAAACCCAATTTTTTTCTTATTTTTGTCACAGTTTTTTTTATAAAAGTAATTTATTTTCATTTTTATTTTAGTTAGAAACCAACTCCATTAATTTCTAAAACAAATAAAAATTAAAAAGCGATAGGATATTGCAAAAAATGATGCAAAATTCTTAAAATTTAAGAAACATACGAAAGTGTTGATATTTTATGTTGTGACATATGGGAACAGCACAAAAGTTACAATAAATCTGACAACAAAATATGTTCATGACATCAAGTTGGTGACTATATGTTGAAAATTTTTACAAAATTCGAAATTTTTCAATTTAGTTTTTTCGTGCCAAGTTCTAAAGTTATGTATTTTTTTTTGCGATATCACTCTTGGTGTGTCCTCTATCGAAAGATACCAAATTTGTTACAATATATACAATTTAAAATATTAAGTAATGACAAAACCATAAAAACTTTTATACTTCTTTACCAGAGCTACGTGATAACCAACTAACTAAACATAAACCAAATTTGAGTAGCATTGTTATTATTTTTTTTGCCTTCGGATATGAAAAAGCTCTTATCGGATGCTATACTTATATAGAGAAAAATCTGTGCAATATTTTTATTTTTTTTTATAGATTTAAGTGAAGATCGAGAACTAGCTTTATATGAGGGCTATGACTAACTATTGTCTTACCAAGTTTATTTTTTGGAATATTGATTAATGAGTGTAATAAATACACACAAACCAAATTTAAACAAGATATACATGGGTGATAAATGGATCTTATGACAATGTAATTCGATCTCATAGAGGTCATTTATATGGGGAATAGGTCTGAACATGCCCCGATTTTCACCAATTTGAAAAGCGTTCATTTTATAACCGATAAAAGCTTATATAACAAATTTCACCAAATTTATTCATAATTGCGAACCGTAGTTTGATTACGGACATTGCTAAATCGACTCCGAAATTTATTCTGGAAGTTTTTGGTAGTTTATACTATCAGCACAAACTCATTTTACCGTGAGTAAGGAGTGGTATAGGGTATAAAAGGAGGGAAGAATAAGCTATTTTCGAAACGTCAGCCATAGATCTTTGAAAAAATTGTTGATTACAAAATACAAAAAATCTGCTGAACTAGGGATACGATCTCAAAAGGTAAACCCATTACAAAACTGTTTAAAACACTCATGGTTATATGATTCAATGTATTATTTTCTATTTTTTTTTTTCAATACTAATAATTTTTCAAACCTAATTTATTATAATTATTTTTATTTATTAGACTATTCACTTTTTATATACCTTATATTTGGTATTTATTCAGTGCACAAATAAGTTTCAGCCATTCTTTTTTAAATAAAAAATTGGTTATTTAGTGTGAAAGATTGGAACTTTTTTTCATCTTTCTGGCAGCATAGGAGGAATATCTTATATCTTTTGAGGCTATTCAACATGATTATCATGACGTTTTACATCTGAAAATTTTATCATAACCTACTGGTGACGTAATATTTTGTCAAATGGCTGACAGATTCCGATCTAGCATGATAATGAACATGAGAGACCCTCTTTATATGTCATGGTTGAGAATCTTGTAGGTCTATGTAATTTTACTTGACAAACACAAAATTTGTTTTACGTCTCAGACTTTGGTTTAATAAAATAAATCTTAAGACCGAATATTATGTTTCATTGATTTCATTTTCAATAAAAACATAAGATTAATAATGAATTATTTGTTAGACTTAAATTGAACTTTTACTGAAATTAAAGCTTTAGTGATTTTTACACATTATTAACTTTTCTTTTAAGTTTCTCTGACGTTAGAAACTTTGAAAATTAAGGATTGAGTTATAATATTCTGGGATTTTAATATACTAACAAACGTAAGGTTATCGACTTTTACTTCATTTCACAGCCCATGAAAAAGATCAGTACCGTAGCTAGAGACGAAACGGATTTAAAATATTTTCATTTCGTAATCTCGGTTTCTTTAAAATTATTACAAAAGGATTACATTTTCCATGAAGATATATTTAAATACTTCTACTTATGCCAAAATGAAACTGTCAATGTAAAAAGAGGATGCTGGAAACTTTATGATTTTTTTTTATTTAACCATGTCAACCAAAGGCGCTAATAATAATAATGTCCTTTCAAACTTTATGTTGCAATATCTATTGAAATCTCTAATAAAACTTTTTGAAATCGATTGCGTTTATTGCCCAAATCGGGGTTACCGCATATAAAAATTTCGTCGTTATTACTTTATTAGTAAAGAATTATTTAAGTCCTTTCAACAAACATAAAATGATTAAATCGCCAGTTTTTTGTTACGTATGCAAAAATCTAACATATTCTAAAAATATAAAAAGTTGTGAAAGGATATTATTGACCTCCTCTTGTGGTGATATCAGAAAGATTTGGTGTTTCTATTTGAATACATTATCCTTCAATAACCATGGAAATCTCCAATAAAATCTTTTGCAAATGGATTATGTTGATGACTGGAATATGTGGTAACACATAACAAAATTTCATTGCAGTACTTTTATTGGTTAACTGTTAATAAGAATTTTAAATTTAGTTCCACAAACATATATTTCATATATCGCCCATTTTTGTTACACATGAAATATGTTAAGATTGCATAAAGTTTCAAAAGGAACATTATTGACCTCCAATTGTCGCGATAAAAGAAACCAAAAAAATTATAATAATATTGCCAAAATTCAGTTTTTTTATTCGAATACTTTATCCTTCAATATCCGTTGAAATTTTAAATAAAATCTTTTGAAAATGAAATATGTGGACGACTTAAATATATGGTAACACATAACAAAATTCCTTTGTTATACACAGAAAGAAAAATTACCAAAGTAATTGAGTAAAAGAAATTTTTGGCACTTAATTAAAATCTGCAACAATTTTTTTAATTAACGTATATATAAATCGCCATATTGACAATTATTTGTAGCTGTTGTTTAACTATTTCAGTAAAAATAGTAATGTGTACTTTAAGTTTTATAAACAATACCAGAATTTATTATTTTAATGACAAAATGTTCTTCATTAAATTTTCATGTTAGAGTTTCTAAACACATCAAATTTATAACAACTTCAACGAATCGAGAGAATCGAAAGTAAATAGAAGTAGTAACATATGCTTAACAATATATTAACGAATTTGTTCATTTATGAAAAGAAGTTGCAATTCATTAATTCTGCAGCATTATATATTTTAAAAAGAATTTAAACTTGTAACGAAGGATAAAACACAAAAAACTTACAATTATCAAAATATTAATATAAAAAAGGAATATTTTTTAGAAACTGAAGTATTCGCATAGACGCATACATAGTTTAATATGACTGCTCCATATATAAATACCCTTTTTAAACAGTAAAAAGTAAACAAGTTATAGTCGGTCTGGACCAACTATACGAATCCCTATAATATGCGTTGGAAGACCCTATCTCTTAGCTCCAATTAATTAGATGTAGAAAATAAGTATAAACCAAATTTGATTGGCAATGTAATTAAATTTTTTTTTGGCTTTGGATATGAAAAAGTTCATATCAGATGCTATATCTACATGGAGGCTATGTCGAAAAATGGACCGGGCATGACGATATTTGTTGAGATCAATTATTTTTGTGCAAAAACATATTAAAACCAAAATTTGGAAAAATCTGCGCA
Source organism: Cordilura impudica (assembly GCA_963682025.1). Lineage (NCBI taxonomy): Eukaryota > Metazoa > Arthropoda > Insecta > Diptera > Scathophagidae > Cordilura > Cordilura impudica. Next base: position 190,316,654 of record OY821520.1, on the reverse strand, counting down.
ATATTTTTGTTTTTTGATAGATTTAAGTGAAGATCGGGAATCAGCTTCATATGGGGGCTATTGCTAAGAATTGTCGTATAGGGCTTATTTTTGGACTACTGATAAATGGATGTAATAAACATAAACAAACCCTATTTGACCGAGATCTTTATGATAATTTGGATGTTAGTGGCAATTTAAGTCGATCTCATAGGCATCATTTGTATAAAGACTAGGTCTGAACATGAGCCGATTTTCAACAATTTCAATAGCGTTCAACCTATGGCCGATAGAAGCTTATCAAAATATATTCATATTTGCAACCTGTAGTTTGATTACAAGGGTTACATGGACATACAGACGGATATCGCTAGAATGACTCAGAAATTGCTTCTGAGTGGTCGGTATAATAAAAGATGGGTTTAGGTCAAATATTTTTGCTAGTTACAAACATCAGCACAAAGTCATTATAACCGGGCCACATAGCGATATAGGTTATACATTTATATATAATGTTCTATGGTTCATGTGGAACAAAGGGCCGCAGGGTATAGTTTGAACTAATTTTGATACCAATGAATTAATCTATAATATTAATAGGCAAGCCGATTTCTTGTGACCGATGTCACGGTTTTAGTCATCAACCGATTTTAGCAAAAAAATATACCATTTGCAAGGTACTTCCGCTATATTTATAGATTTGCACCATCTGGTAAATTTTTTATAGTTGATAAATACATAAAACACATATTTAAGCTTCAAATAAAAAACTATACAATGTTGTGTGTGTGTTTATTATTTCTGTGGTCACAAGAGATAACCGCCTAAGTCGACTTGAGTTATGTATGCTATCATATTCTATTAAAAACGCTTTATATTTACGTGAAATCCCCATTTCTCTAACACTGTTTAATAAAAAAATATTAATAAAAACTAGCAGATTCCAGCCCCTCGAAATTCGAGCGCAAATTCTAGGAAATTTTGTTTTTTCATTAAGTAAAGACCCTAAAAGCCAATTATACCAATTCACAAATCAACACAAAAAGCAAACGCATTTTTGTGACAAACACACTAACAAATTTAATAAACACACACATAGCATTGTATGTGTTAGTAGCAACTTTAAATGCAATTTACTCAAAATAAAGGAAAACAATAAAAAATCTCTAAATCTGCAAAACGGCTAAAAAGAAAACCATTCAAATAATATACGTTTGGTCAAAATCAGGATAAAACGCTAGAACAAAACATCAGTCAAAAGAAATCGCCTAGCCTATTAATATTATTGATATACTGACCTAAGTCGTAATGGAGCACCGTGACATTTATATAAAAAGTTATTTTTCTCGAAAGCATGATTTTCGACTTAGGCGGTTATTGCTTGTGACAACAGATTTTTCCGTTGAATTGTGATTTGTCTAAAATTTATTAGCATACCGTTAGGCTCTTATAAAGTTATTTATTAACAAAACCATTTATATATCTTCTGTATGTTCAGCAAATATTTATAACGAACTTTAATGAATTTTATTTAAAAATTCGCAACTTAATGAATTTTATTTAAATATTCATATTTTTTTATACATATATATATAGATTAAAAACTATTGAAAGAAAAAAATTAAATGAAAAAATAAAATTTCATAGAATTTGCACCCGAATTTCGAGGGCTGGGCTCTACTAGTTAATTTTAATATTTAAGTGGGTAAAAGATTAAAATGTTTGACAATTTTAACCAATTTCTAAAAATATTAGTACAAATATATAGCACAGTCTAATCAGAAAAAAAAACAAAAATTCGTTTAAAAGAAAATTTAAATTTAGTTCTATTTTTCCATTATACAAATGATTAACTAGCAACAAAATAATTACTGAACATGATGAAGCAATTTTTGTTTAGTTATTGATACAATTTTTATTCAAATACAATTATTAAAATATAATTGTTGACTGCTAACAAATTTGTTGTTCAATATGACAAGCCCACTGTTAAAAAAATTGTTTAATAGTGACAATTTTAATTTTAAAAATTTTAAGTGCCTTTTCACTTAAAAAATTAATTGACAACTGAGTTGTCGTAATATTTTTTTTAGTGTAAATTTATTAGTTTAGTATCAATAATAACACTATGTCACAAAATAAAAAAAATTGCATGCACTTTTGAAGAGACCTAGTGTAGGTTGTAGGCCTTGTTGAGTAGATCAGTTGTCCATTTTTAGAATTTTGAATACACCCTCAAAATCTGGAGTTATGTCCAAAAAACGTTTTTTTAGGACTTTATGGACTTAAATGTTTGTAACTTTTTCAGTTGTGGGTCGATCTTAAATTTTTAAACGGTTTTGGAAAGGTGACTAACTAAGCTTTCCAAATATATATATATGTTTATAATTTTAGCAAACCCATGTGGAAATAATACCCCAAATATTTAAAATTTCCAGTTTTTTGGTGAGTCCTAAAAAAACGTTTTTTGGACATAACTTCAGATTTTGAGGGTGTATTCAAAATTTTAAAAATGCACAAATGATCTACTCAACAAGGCCCACAACCTACACTAGGTCTCTTCAAAAGTGCATATTGACTGTAACACCGTGTAATTAAAGTATTTGTTCGACAAAACTTATTTAATAAAAATCTAAAAAATTATAAAAATGGCCAAAGTTTTGAAAGAATAATATTGACTACCCATTGTCGTGATATGCTAAAGAAAAAATTTAATAAAATTGCCAAGATTCTGTTCTTTCATTTGCCACAAATAATGACACGAGTAAATAGATTTTTTTTGAAATGTAATCCTTTGAGATTTTGTAGTCGTTTTATTTTTTTCGGATGTTATTTATGTTTGTTAATCCTAAACCTATCTAAACTTTTCCAACTATTTTTCATAAAACATCAAATATATTTCAAATGTACGAGTATATCAGAAATTTCAATTGAATTTCGGAAATAATCGAGTGCATTCCAAAGTTCATTTCAGAAAATAAATAGAATTGCTATTTTCTCAAAATCAACTGATATTTTGTGAAATAAAATTGGAAATGGTAAAGTAGTAAGTCTCAAAATATTGTGGTTTTTATATAATTTTTTGCAGGTTTTTGTACTTTTATAAATATTTTATTGTAACTTAAGTTTCTTCGTCTTGTTTTTTTTAAAGAAATAATCAGACTTTGGTATTTAAAAAATCCTTTTATGAAACTTAATTTGTTTGGCTTTAGTATTTATTTTTTTTATATATCTGACAGAAAAATATTTAAGCATCCTCAATTTATAAAAAAAAATTTTAAATATTTTCTGATTGCGACCTCTTTCAATTGTTTTTAAAACAATGTCAATATCACTTAACAATTGTATTTTTATAGTGGGTTTTAATGGCTTAAATTTAATTGAACAAAAAGCTTACACTTCAACTGTTTTTTCTCTCTTCAGTTTAACAATACACTATTTTTTTTCATGCATATTTTGTAAAATAACTAATAACAATTGCTGGTGATTTTTCTGTTGTTTTATGTGTACATAAATATTTTTCATATGTGAAATACAAATAATTGACATTTATTTTATTATTTTTATATATTTACTTAGCATATTAGTAAACAGCGGAATGTTACATGGCTGTATAAAATTTAAATACATGCATAAATACTTCAACACAATATTACCACTGCATAGACACATAAATATTTACATATATACATATGTGGCGGCTGGTAGAAATGCAAAAGCGACTAATGCATAACTTGGAATAAGTAAAACATAAATTGGCTATGGCAGGCTTTGGTTGGCTTTAGTTCAGCTCAGTTTTATCCTACTCAAGAAAACTGTAGTTAAGCCCTTTTGTCTTGTAAGCCAGCTATATATGAGTATTATTATGATAGATAAATTTATCTTTTCTACCCTATTTAAGGAAATAAACTCTTTTGTTTCGTTACTGGTTGGTTTGTTTATCATAAGCAAACACTTGCTAGCTGTGCATGAGTATTCAAATTCAAAATAATGCCATTATGTTTGGATGTATAGGACTGTGTACAGATTTTGTTTTTGTTTTTTTTTTTTTTTTACAAAAAAAGTTTATAAATAAAAATTGTGTGAAAACAATTGCTGACTCATGACAGTTTGACAGCTAACAATATGAAAAATGGAATGTGGAAAATTTTTAGTTGGGTTTTTTGTTTGTTTTTATTTTTCTTTAAATAAATATTATAAAATAAATGTAGAAATTAAATTTACATTTCTTTGATTAGTTAAATAATAATTTTTTTTTTATTTACTTTGAACAATGAGTTTTTGAATTAGTAAATATCAATCATTTTCGCCATACCCGTAATTGCATTTGATTTATTTTCGGGTTTTATTATTATCAACCAAATAAAGAAATTAAATTAACATTTTTTCATCTAGTACAGAAATAATTTAGTTGTAAAAGTTATGAGAATATTCGTGAATTAATTAATATCAATCAGATGACTTTGAATACATGAGATTATTCGTGAATTAATTAGTGTCAATTATATGCCTTTGAAGTTTAAATTGAAAGCGTTGACACGAGTAAATTAAATTCTGTTTGGAAATTAAATCTAAAACAACTAAAGGTATTAAATTCAGCTGTGCAAGTATTTGATGTTACTTTTTAAATACAGTTGCTGATTCTTAACCTTTATATTGTCTAATACCATATATATTTAAAGTTATTCCTTTTTTTTTGACCCGTATTTATTTAAATTTCTTATTGGTTTATTTTATTATTGTTTAGTTTTTTTTAGAAAGAATTGTTTTTTATATAAAAAAAGTTCCCTTATAATGCTATTATTAATCTAGAAAAACTTTTAAGATACCATTCATAAGAGACCATAGAGAATTTTTTTGAAGCAGCCAGCGCACAGTGGCGCCCCACAGTGGTTCAAAACCAAAAAAAAGTGGTAATAAGTCTGGAACTTCTAAACTATTGGTTGGATTGGAATAGTATATTCTAGGCGATTGTAGTCAAGGATATAGGCTTTCAAAATATTTATTTTTGAGATACCCTGTTGTAACACAGGGTGAGCTACAGGGTGCCAAAGTCGACCACCTCGAGGTGGAAAATGTTTTCAAAGCTTGTAACTTTTATAAATATGAAGTGATTTTTACGTTTTTTAAATTTTTCCAATAACCATTAAATTATTAACAAAAAACATGCTTATACTACCTAGTTATCGCTTATGGTTTAAAAAATATTTGATTTTAAAAATCAACATTTGAACTTTTCACCAAATTCTTTCTTGGTTTTTCGCAAATAACATTTTTATTAAAATAGAGAAAAAAAATCTAAAAATATGTAGCGATAGCCAGTACTTTTTAAAAAAATACGCTGAAGTATTTTAGTGAGCACAAAATCTTAAAGTTGACTTTTTGAATCAGGTTCTAAAAATTGCAATTTTTTGCCAAAAAATACCCTTCATTCTTTCACTTTTTTCTCACAACCTTGGTAAAACATGTATATATTTTTCTACATATTTTAAAAGAATATGCTTCAAGAATGGTTGTAAGTGAAATTTTTAATATTTTTGGACATGCACCCTACGTCCAGCATTGGACGAAATTGGGCAATTTAAAAAAAAAAAAAACTAAGTTTTAAAAGTTAATACAAAAATATCCGCTCGATTTCTTCAAATATTTCACCGCAGTATTAAAGCTCCAAATATTTTTATTTATTTGCCGCCGTTACATAAACGTGGTCAGGAGGGCTTAAATGGTGAAAAAAGTCAAATTTTCATACGAATTTTTTTTGTTAACATAAAAAACATATTAAGATTAGCTATTTTTATATTTTGTTTATTGATTCAGAACGGCATTTAAATTATCTAAAATACTTCAATAAATCATTTTGATAACGTTAATAGTTTTTGAGATATTTATATTCAAATTTCAGAAAAAAATATAGAAAAACTATGGCTTTCGTTTTTTTTTTGGTTATTTTTGGTAAAGTGTTCCCAAAATTTTTCAATTTTACTTATTATTATATATATTGTTAAAGAAGACATATTTATCTATTCAACGATATATAACATGTCTATCAAATATATTGCAACATGCTGAAATAATGACCCCAAACCACACTCCACAGGCAAAAATTTAGCTATTTCTCTATTTGTTCATATAAATGGTCATTTACATAGTGAATGACATATTTTTTTTATTGTTTTTTGGTAAAGGGTTGCATACGTTTTTATTACTTCAAATAATTTTAATATCTTTTCAAAGAAATAATTCAAAAAATACTTCAGCGTATTTTTTTAAAAAGTACTGGCTATCGCTACATATTTTTAGATTTTTTTTGTCTATTTTAATAAAAATGTTATTTGCGAAAAACCAAGAAAGAATTTGGTGAAAAGTTCAAATGTTGATTTTTAAAATCAAATATTTTTTAAACCATAAGCGATAACTAGGTAGTATAAGCATGTTTTTTGTTAATAATTTAATGGTTATTGGAAAAATCACTTCATATTTATAAAAGTTACAAGCTTTGAAAGCATTTTCCACCTCGAGGTGGTCGACTTTGGCACCCTGTAGCTCACCCTGTGTTACAACAGGGTATTTCAAAAATAAATATTTTGAAAGCCTATATCCTTGACTACAATCGCCTAGAATATACTATTCCAATCCAACCAATAGTTTAGAAGTTCCAGACTTATTACCACTTTTTTTTGGTTTTGAACCACTGTGCGCCCGTAGAGCAAACGATGTTGCAAAAATCAAAAAAATTAACTGTTTGCTTTGTGTTTCTCCTGGTAAATCACTATTTAAAATCTATCCGTTTTTTCATTATTTTTCAACTTTGACGGAAAATAAAAAAAATCTATATTTTTCTATATTTGCCATATTTTCAAAACATATTCTTTGATTATTTCTTTACATAATTCAAAAGGTTTTATCTGCCCGTACGTGCCCGTTTGGCTTCTAGAGGTAAAAAAGGTTAAAAAGACATGGTTGCAGAAATTGTATGGCGTGCATCCCTTACATGTTTTGACTGACAGTAGTTTGATCTAATAGTTTGAAAATTGCATTTTGAGTCGGTTGTCTACCTGTGAGCCTCTGCCAAAGTCTACTCCCAATATTCTGTTACAGACACAGGATGCACAAAAAACTACTCACTGAAATTCGCAGGTACGCACCTCACTTAAAAATTACTTTGAAGTACAAATGTTCAAGAACAATATTGACTTATGGTCCCTCCAGGTAGGCACAAATCTTATTTAGACACGAGCATAATATCAAAATTGCATAATTCAGCCTAAATCCATATGTATGCAGGGAACAGGTAAATTTTTAGGCATGGTAGCATAAGCAAAATAAGCATAATGCCTGGATTAGTCTACGACTGAAAGTTGGCGCAACAAGTACTGAAACCATGGCATTAAACAATTTAAAATTATTTGAACTGTTTAGAAGGTCAACCACACCAAAGTTTTTCACGGAAGCTGCTTTAGAAGAACTTGATAGCTTATACGGAAATATTGAGAGAAGCGAAATTATAAAAAATAATTTTTATCTGATATATGCAAATATTAAGGCAAAATGGGTGAAATCTAATCGAACCATTCAGAACTTCAACTCCAAATACGAGGACTGGCTTAATGAAGACACCATCCTGGATATATTGGCAGTAGATAAACCCACCACATCAACCAGAGGAGCAAAAGGAAGGCCAAAAAAAAGTATTGAGGAGTGTTCAATTTTCACAAGAAAGAGGAAACTTGCCGATGCCACCAATGACTTGACCACGAAGCATTTATCGGACGCGCTGTCTATTAAATATACAAAGGATAGTGAAAGAGTTAGGTCGCAGATTACAAAATCTGTTGCTGATGCAAGCCCACTGCGACTTAAAAGGATTAAGGAAAGCATTCCCACGTTAAAAATTATGGTTCCGAAGAAGCCTTGGCCTCGGTTATGGACTTACAACTTTCCAAAGAAAAATATGAGATACTACGGGCATCCTTGATGCAACACGGGGCTGACGTTTTACCAGGATACAAGCATATTACGCAAGCCAAAATAAATTCACGACCACTGCATACGGAGTTTACGGAAGTCTCTGTGAAAGCCAATCTGCAAGATCTCATGGGCCATACAGCAAAATGGTTGTTGGAGAGTCTTCATGAAAATGAGGTGAAAATTCTTCCTGAGAAACTGACATTGATCAGCAAATGGGACTGCGATGGATCATCCGGACAAAGCGTTTATAAGCAAAGGATATCTTCCGATGGCGCTACAATATCGGACGGAAATATGTTTATGGCATCTGTTGTTCCTTTGCGGCTAAAATCTGATATTTCCCTACACTGGAAAAATCCACGTCCATCATCAGTGCATTATTGCCGACCAATAATGTTTCAGTTTGCAAGGGAATCGGCAGAACTCATAAGGACCACGGTGAAGGACAATGAAGAACAAATAAGCAAGATTAAGCCTACAAAGCTGCAAATTGGAGAAGAAAAATATATTGAATGCAATTACGAGTTCCACCTGACCATGGTTGACGGAAAAGTCGTAAACGAGCTGACAGGAACAACCTCAACATTGTCATGCCCGATTTGCAAAAAGAGTCAGAAGAACTTTGGTAATTTAAACGATTCTAAAACGAGGAGAATTACGAATATGGAATGTCACCATTGCACGCAAGGATAAGGTGTATGGAGTTCTTGCTAAAACTGGCGTATACTCTACCACAAAAGGAGGAAAACTTGGATGAAATTACATCATTAAAGGATAAGGAAAAGATCAGCAAGAAGCAAATACAGGATACTTTTTTTAAACAAGTTGGACTAAAAGTAGACTGTCCCAAGCACGGATACGGTAACTCAAACGTTGGAAACACTTCTAGGAGATTTTTTGAAAATGATGAGGCAGTAACTTGAATCACTGGGAACGATCTTGAATGTTTTAAACTGCAAAGAAAATGTCAATTCTACAAAATATGGAGAATATGCATCGAAAACTGCATCTCTTTTAGCTGAAATGTATCCACAGAAGAAGTTGACCCCGACCGTCCATAAAATATTGGCGCATGGCAAAGATATAATTGAGTACCAGTCTTTGCCAATTGGAGAGCTTTCTGAAGAAGCACAGGAGTCTCTTAACAAATTTTATAAAAAATATAGATTGCAGAACACATTCAAAGCATCAAGGGTAAGGCAAAATGAGGACCTCTTCAACATGTTGACAGCATCTTCCGATCCACTTATTTCTTCCCTGCGGCATGTGAAGTCACGAATAGAGTTAGAAAATAATTATAGTTTAGAAATATTTAGTCTTTTAGATATACCTTCTCTTACGAATTGTGATGAATATTTTACAGAAAATTGAAAAAATAAATTTAAAAAAGAAGTAATTTTTTTTTAATTTGTTGGGTAATAATTTAAAACATAAAACCCTAAAGAAAAAAAAAATAAAAACAATCTAAATATGTAAAAATAATTTTTTTTAGTTGCCATAAAATTGATTTTTCTACAAATTTTAACTTTGATAACCCATAAGTAGGCCCCTACAAAGCGTAGCACCCTTTCCAAACGCTTATTTCATAGGCTGAACAGTTATCTATCATATGCTGTTTAAACTGTTATGTTATTCGGTTCAAAAGATATGATTTTTGCAACGAAAGAACTCAAATGGCGCCACAACGTTGCAAGGTTTTGAGAACTTAAAAATTATGCGATATTAAAAAAAAAATCAAATAAAAAATAATTCATACATAATTCTGACTAAAAATCTTGGCATTCTTAGTTTTGCCTTGTATCGGTAAAATGTCCAGATATTAACTTTTACAAAAATATAATTGTTAAATACTTTTATCTGTATTAGCTTGTAATATAAATTTAAATTAAAAGTACAAATATAGATCTAATACAAACAATTAAGAGTGCTAAATTCGGCTATGCCAAATCTTTAGTACAATTAATCTGCTTTTTAAGTTCATATTATTATCTGGACTTATTGCACTAATTATAATAAATGTAAACAAAATATTTGAAAAAGGTAACAATATGATAAACTTGATACTAAATTACAACAACAAATATACTGAATTTGTAGCATGTTTTAGAGGTGTCTCCATATTGTAGGTAATATCTTGGCACAATGATGCACAATTTACCCAATTTTAAATACAAACATGTTCGAAATAATGACATACAATATTATAAGTTTACCCTGGAAAATTGTTTATTTTGTGAATCAGCATGATTTCAACAGACAGACGGACAGTCGGACGGACGGACAGATGGATAGATGGATGGACAGACGGACAACGCTCCATCGGCTTGAGTTGTTATATGGATCAAGAATATATATACCATATGGGATGGAAAATTTATTTAACACATGTAATAAGTTAAAGTCAGTCTATTCGATTCAAAATTATACTCTATACTAATAGTTTTGAAAACGATAAAAATTCTAAAAAATAATTTTTGCATGTTCAGATCAATATATTTTTGCATTTAAATAAATGTTTGTCCAATTTTTCGTAACTGTTTTACAAATTTGTACCTTATCAAAACTATAAAGAAAATAGTGACGTAAAATCGACACAAACCGAGTGCTCGATTATCTTCAAAATCAAATAATATTTTTATCGTTACTTCTTTGTGCAAATGTACATTATTTTTAAAACCATTTTCTAAAATAAAAAGCAAAAGTTAATTCATAAAATCCGAATCACAAGTTGTCCGACAAATAATTGAATGTGTAACTATATTGTTTATAAGCAAGGGTTGCCAGACACTGTCAAGTTTACGAGAAATTATTTTGTATTAATTTATCTTAATATTCTATAAGAAGACAATTATTAAAATTTATCAAATATTAAATAATAATATTTAAATAGGAAATGTACTTCAGATACTTAAACTTACTAATCTCAGAGTTTTTTTTACAAAGTAAATATGCAGAATTCGTTAAATAAATTGATAACTGTATAGAAAATATTTGAAATTACGAAAAATTTTAAATATTTTCAGATCAAAAATTTGTGATATAAACATTTTTCTATGAATTAAAATTTAGACTTATTAAAAGAAAAACTGCTGATATCTAAAGTGTTACAAAATAAATAAATTATGAAAACCTAATTCATTTTGCTTTCTATTAAAATCATAAATAGCTATTTATTTTTTTTATAAATGTCTAGCTACTTTCTTAAGAAATTTTACTTTTTTATTATTAGTTTTCTTACATATTGGCGATTTTTTATATTTATTTCGGCATAACGTTAAAAAAGTGTGGCAATATCAGCCTGAACTAATATGACACTTGGAATACAACAATGCATACACACTAATTGAGCAAATGCTACAAAGACAGCAACCACAACAACAACAACAATTACCATACACAAATTACAAAATGTAGAATAACAACAATAACAAGAACATCAATGAAATCTCAGGACCTATTGAACCGATTTTGTTGTTTTTAAATAAGAAACTGCTCAGGATGTAAGCGCATCATTTTCACTAAAGATAAGCAACCCAGCTGTCCTCGTAAGAGCGTGATCGTGTTTTCCACAGACGGACAGACGGACACCGCTATACTAACTTCGCTAGTTATACGAATAAATAATAAATATAATTTATAGGTTCCAAATGTTTTTTTTTTTAGTTATTATAAAACGGGATGCCAAACTTATATATACCCCTTGCACACTGATGTGGAGGATATACAATTATGAGCTGGAAATTTCCGTGGATAACTCTGAAAAACTGAAACAATCATCAAAATTTCTAAAAATTACTGCTAAATCTCTTTCAGGGAATAACCAGCATTTTCCGTTTTTACAGTAAAAATTTTCCCGAACTTTTAGAGATTGAAAATCGGAAAAAAAATGTTTTCTTCTAATGTCTTTTGGAATATTTTTCGACCAAATTTAAAGTTTCAATATTTTTCTAACGTTTTTTTTCACAATCATGGAAGAAATATTTTACTTTTTATTGTCTTCTAATTTTTTTCACGTAGATTTTTTTCATAATTATGGCGAAAGAGGAAATTTTTAGTGTTTTTTTTAAATAATTCTTTCGTATTATTTTCCTTAAATATATTTATGTCACTTAATTAGTTCAACCTTATTCGGCCGATTAATTTTTTGCCTCGAAAAATTATTTTTAAGTTTGTATCTATGACCAATTTAAAAAAAAAATATACCGCTGATTTTAATTTTTTTGCAAAGAGTATTTTTTCGAAATTTTTTGAAAAGTTTTTTTTCCCTAGTAATGATTGGGTTATAATTCCTATATTATTGAATCTTTTATGTACAAATACAAATACATTTGGGCAATTCACAACAGGTGTTGTACGTTGTATTAAAATACACAATACAATTATTTGTTGTAAACAGTCAGTTGTATTTTCATAGTGTAAAACGTTTTCTTTAGTAATTTTCGATCCAACGAGGAAAGGTCGCTTCGTCGCTTCTGTTAATTCGTATAAGAAAAAACACGTGTCAGTGTCTGCATTCAGGTCATAAGATATACCCTGGAATTTTAGTTACGTACCTCTTACATTTTAATTTAGAATACAAAAAAAATATATTAAATGTTTTGGTTGAGACTGAAAGGGAAAATATAAACATTAACTTTTATATAAATAAACTTACCGATGGATTTCCGTTATTTGCATTTTTTTTCCCATTTTTTATTTCATAATTATTTATGCTGTAAAATTATATGTTTTTGTTTTTTCTTTTTCATAAAAACTGGCATTCGCTTGGGACTGATATGTTATGATACAATATACAACATTTACTAAACATAGCAAATGAAGTTGTATCAGATTTTTCAATGACAATAACCAGCAAAAATTTTACACTATTGTAAAGTAATACACGATGCAACAGATACAACGATAAAAGACCAATTGTGAATTGCCTAAATAACAGGCAAAATCTTATTCAGAATTAAGTCACCATATCTGGCTAATTCTAAGGTGTCTCTTCTTCTTAAACGCCGAGGTGATACAATATAGATAAAGATATTTTAGACAATATTTCTATTCAATTGTCAATCACCTGTCAGGACTACTGAATCGGCTGAATCTGTTAACTTATTCCTTAGAAATAAAATGCACATTCGAATTAAGTCTGGCGAAAAATTTCCTTAAAAAAAACTTATGAAATCAAAAGTTTGCGAACCTCTGCTTTAAAGCATATCTAATAATTTTCCTTCTTTAGGGCAAATTTTTCTTCTTCTTTCTCTTCAACATCTTTGAAGCAAAAATTAATGAGCAAATGATATTTCTTCTATACATACAGCGGATGTGCGACCTTTTTCAAAGCAATCATTTGCAATGAAATGAAGCTACTCAGAATATACAGAATACAATATGGTTGATGTGTGTGAAAAGTACCTTATATATAATTCTTTACATAAATACAGATATACGTAGTCAGATATACCTCTATATATAGATCTCAATGTCATAAACTGATGTACAAAAGGGCGTAATTGCATTTTTTTTTTTTTAGATTGATATAAAAATATAACAAAACATGAAAATATTAATATATGAGATAAAATTTTTAAATTACATGTGCAATTGAATCGTGAATTTCAGAAAAGGTTCAGTTCTTAAAATGAAGCAGTTTTTTATCTAAAATAATTTCAGAAAAACATGCAAATATGGCTAAACAGATTTTTGAGAATTTTTCAGCAGTTGCTCAAATACCTTTATATATTTAAGATATACATATACATACGTACATTATATTACTATTATAAATAATATATACTTTCATAAAAAGTTTATTGTATTCAAAAAGTACCTTTTACCAAAAAAGTACCATTTCTTAAAAAATTAAAATTTCTTGAAAAAATAAATTTTTTTAGAAAATACCTCTTCTTAAATAGTGGATTTTCTTAAAAAAGTATTTATTCTTAACAAGGAGTTTTTCTTGAAATAGTACATTTTCTTAAAAAAGTAAAATTTTTTTAAAAAAAGTACCTTTTCTTAAAAAAAAAAATACTTTTTTAGAGAACATTTTCTTAAAAATTTACATTTTCTTAAACAAGTTTATTTTCTTAAGAAATACCTTTTCTGAAAAAATTACATATCTTATAAAAATACCTTTTTTAAAGAATTGTCTTTCTTAAAACACCTCTTCTTAAAAAAAGTCAGATTTCTTAAAAACGTACCTTTTCTTAATAAGTAAAAGTTTCAAATTTGGCTGTGGCGAATCTTCCGTGATCTAAACACAATATTATAAAAAATTTTGTCAAAGAGGATTAAAATTAGTTAGATAATTAACAATAATTTTAGGATTTTTCGTGCTTTTTTAAATGTAAGCAATAATTAAATGCAATGAGCATAAATGTTTGTTTGTTTCTTTATCAGCGATGTGTACACATTTTTGTTCACATGTACAAAAAGTACAGCAACATTAATAAACAAACAAAAATGTGTATACATCTCTGATATACGTACATATCTCTATGCACATGTTAGAATGTAGTCTTTTATATGAAATAAATTTGCGCACATTATTCCGCATCTATTTGGTGTAGAGACTTCAAATTAAATCGCAACTTCTGCGATTTATAAAGGATACTTTAAGTCGCAGACAGACAGACAGGCGGACATCACCAGATCGACTTCTTCTTTTATAAGGATCAAGAATGTGTACAGTTTATGGAGTCTTCAGAATTTATTTCGATCAGTTACAAATGGATTGACAAACTGATATATACCCTCTGATCAGTGGTGTGGAGGGTATAAAAAGTACGTTATCTTTAAAAATAGCATTTTCTTAAAAAGTACATTTTCTTAAAACAGCACCTTTTCTTAAAAAGTAGTTTTTCTAAAAAAATGAAATTCCTTTAAAAAATGCCATTTCTTTAGCTTATCTTAACAAAATAATTTTTTTTAAAGAAGATTTTCTTAAAAATTAGCATTTTCCTAAAAAAGCGTATTTTCTTAAAAAATTTAATTTTATAATACAAGATTATTTTCTTAGAATTTATTTCGATCAGTTACAAATGGATTGACAAACTGATATATACCCTCTGATCAGTGGTGTGGAGGGTATAAAAAGTACGTTATCTTTAAAAATAGCATTTTCTTAAAAAGTACATTTTCTTAAAACAGCACCTTTTCTTAAAAAGTAGTTTTTCTAAAAAAATGAAATTCCTTTAAAAAATGCCATTTCTTTAGCTTATCTTAACAAAATAATTTTTTTTAAAGAAGATTTTCTTAAAAATTAGCATTTTCCTAAAAAAGCGTATTTTCTTAAAAAATTAAATTTTATAATACAAGATTATTTTCTTTGCTTAAAAAGTATATTTTCTTTAAAAAATGCGCATTTACTTAAATGTACTTTTTTAAAACGGTACTTCAAAAAGAAACTAAATTTCCTTAAAAAGTTCAATATCTCAAAAAAAAAAAAAGTTAAATATCTTTAAAAAAAAGTAAGCTTTTTCAAAAAACTCCATTTTCTTAAAAAAGTACCTTTCCTTAAAAATTTGCGTTTCTTAAAAAAGTACATTTTCTTAAACCGTACTTTTTCACAAAAAAAGTTATTTGTTAAAAAAAGAACCTTTTCTTAAACATGTAAATTTTCTTAAAACAGCACCTTTTCTTAAAAAAGTATGTTTTCTTTAAAAAATTATCTTTTGCTGAAAAAAAGTACGGTTTCTTAACAAGTATTTTCTTTAAAAAAAAGTATGCTTTCTTGATAAGTAAATTTAAAAAAAAAAAAGTAAATTTTCTTTAAAAAAAAGTACGTTTTCTTAAAAAGATACTATATCTTGAAAAAGTAACTTTTCTTAAAAAGTATATTTTCTTCAAAAAGTACATTTTCTTAAAAAAGTTTTTTCTTAAAAAAGTAACTTTTCTTAGAAAAGTACGTTTTCTTAAAAATAATCTTTTCTTAATTTTCTTCAAGGATCAAAAATTATATTTATTTGTAAAAAAGCAAATTTTGTTCTGAAAAATTACCTTTCGTTAAAAAAGTAATTTTACTTAAGAAAAAGTAGGTACTTTCTTTAAAAAAGGGAATTTTCTTAAAAATTCACTTTTCTTAAAAAAACCTCTTTTAAAAGAGGATCATTTCTTAAACAAAATTATTTTTTGTTGGGAAAATACAATTTCTTAAGGAGTAATTTCTTCCGGAAAAAAATTAATTTTTCTTAAAAAAGTAATTTCTAAAAAAGTAATTTCTTCCCAAAAGAAGTAATTTTTCTTAAAAAAGTAATTTTTTTAAAGGCAATTTTCTTAAAAAAGTTTAATTTCACAAAAAAGTATATTTTCTTAAAAAACGTAAGTTTTCCTAGAAAACACATTTTTTAAAAGGCATCTTTAAGTGACCGTAAAACAGGCCAATAAATAGAGAAAATATATAAAAATTGTTAGCGTCAGTGGATTTGTTTTCGAATTTTAAAAATCGTTGAATTTAGTTTTTCAATAGAAACGAAAGCATGAATTTTGCATTCCAGAGAATGTATGGTACTTTTCCAGGGAAGCCAGAACTTTTCAATTATCCCTCGCTGCTTACATTTAATAGAACAAAAAAAAAAAGCTAAAAATTGTATTTGTTTCTTTAATAAAATACTGATGGCCTATAGATTTTACCCTGAGAATCCGTCTTTAGTGTTAATTTTTTAATTCTCTTATAGTTTGTTTTTCAAAAACCTCCAGAATATTTATATTTTTCTAAAGGAAAACATTTTTAACAGCCAAAATATTATTAAAAGGGATTAAAATATTGATTTTATGTCGGAAAGTTTGACATTAAAAACTACGAGTACTTTAAATAAACTCATATTTTTTTGGAAAATATGTGTCTAATTTATTAAAATATTAACAATTTTCTTTTAGAAATTTCAGTCGTTTAGGTTGTCTCTGAACATCTTTATAGATTTTGAGTACAGACCAAAATGGTTTTATTAACTAAACGATATTCATAGGGTGTTTAACTTTAAAAATATTATATTTTAAATATTTATAGCAAAGTGTAGTTATCACCTTTTGCCACTTAATACATAGTACTAAAAGTCAAGAAGAAACAAACAAACGAAAATTTATCTTAAGGGAAAGTCTTTTTTGTTGGAATAAATATGCAAAAAAATAAAAAACAAAAAAGGGCCCTGGTAACTGAAGAAAATTATTTTTGCATACATTAATATCTACCGGATTTTATTTAACACTTGATTTACCGAACAATAAATAATATAAAAATATATTTTGTCTGTAGACCAAAATTTGAAAAAAAAATTACAGAGGTACGTTAGGAACTTATAGATTTTAGAGAATTTAAAAAAAATTCTAATTTGCCTTAACAAAATATCGGTTATTACAGTGTTAATTTTATTTCATATGGGTTTTTTAAAACGAAACTTCTATTCAAAGGGAAATGAAAAATTTTAAATTTGAATACGTTTTGGTGCAGATTGTCTGATTTTTTTTTTATTTTGCTTGAAATTTATTTTAATGAATTTTCCGTTTGTGGAAAAATTCATATATTTTTATGAGTATTCAAAATGTAAATGTAAGGTAAAGGATTTTAGGCCTTAACATTGCTTGCTTTTGCATTTTAGTTGTTATCATTGTATACGTGTCTTTTGTGTTTGTTCTTTAAGTAACCATATAATAAATTCTCAATTCTCCCCCAGAGTTTAATTTTAATATAAAATCAAACGCATTAAATATGTTTATTAGCTTTGGATTTGATGTGAATGTGTAGGATGTGTAATATAAGATATTCATTAAATGTGTACACATTATTTAGCTAAAATAATACAAGAAAAAATTCCAACTAAACTCTGTTAGAATTCCGTAACGAAACATTCGAAAATCTTTAGGTAATTTGCAATTTATATTAATACTCAACGAACCCTCTGAGAATTCATTGAAAAATTTACGCAAATGTTTAGTTAAGTAAACTAAGAAATATTCAAAGATGCTTCCACAATAAGGTGACATGAAAAGAAAAAAACATAAATAAGGTTATTTAAACATTTTGTTCAGGTATTAGAATAGTTTTCATATTAAATGGACCGATTTTTTTTTTTGCCAAATGTCAGAGGTCAGTATGGCAAAAAAAAATATGAAAAATTGTAAAAAATTGTATAAAAAACACTTTGTGGACTTTATTACCTACTTTATTATCTACACCTTTTCCAATTGTATTTCAGAAAACATCAATTGATTTTCAGAAATATTCAATAGTATCATCAATTGATTTTCAGAAATAATCAATTGTATTTCAGAAAACATCAATTGAGTTTCAGAAAGCATCAATTGTATTTCAGAAAGCATTAATTATATTTCAGAAAATATCAACTGTTTTTCAGAAAACATCAAATGTATTTCAGAAAGCATCAAATGTATTTCAGAAAATATCAAATGTATTTCAGAAATTATCAGAAAAACATTTAGAATCCTATACAATATTTATAATGCACTGTATATGTAACATGTATTGAAATTTCCAAGGTAACTTCATTTATCTTCGTTAATAAGACTTATTCTTAATGTTTTGGAGAAGTAACATCTTTTTATACCCTATACCACTATGTGGTTTGGGTATAATGACTTTGTGCTGCTGTTTGTAACAACCAAAAATATTTGACCTAGACCCATCTTTAATTATACCGATCGAATCAGAATCACTTTCTGAGTTGATTTAACAATGTCCGTCCGTCCGTCCGTCCGTCCGTCTGTGTGTCCATGTAAAGCTTGTAATCAAACTGCAGGTCGCAACTATGAATATATTTTGATGAAATTTGGTATATAAGCTTTTATCGGCCATGGGATGAACGCTATTGAAATTGGTGAGAATAGGTCCATGTTCAGACCTAGCCCCCATACAAATTACCCATATGAAATCGACATAAATTTCCATAAGATCCAAATTGTCATATAGATCTTACTCAAATTGGGTTTGTATGCGTTCATTACATCCACTAATGAGTAGTCCAAAAATGATCCCTTTGACCCCATATAGAGCTGCTTCCCGATCTTCACTTAAATCTATTAAAAAACAAAAATATTGCACTGATTCTTCTCAAATTTTGTTTGTATATATTTTTGCAAAATACAAGAGACTTTACCAAACATGATCAGGATCGGTCCATTTTTGGGTCTAGTCCCTTTATAGATATAGCATCCGATATGAACTTTTTCATATCTGCAGCCAAAAAAATTAATAAAAATCGCACTCAAATTCGGTTTTTGCTTATTTTCAATGTCCAGTTAGTTGGGCCTAAGAGATAGGGTTTCTAAACGCATGGTATAGGGTATCGTATAGTCGGTCTAGACCGACTATAATTTTCTTACTTGTTTTGGTATGTATTTTGTGTACATAGAGATTTTAATTCTTGAGACATATTTGTCTGCATTTGCCTATATACATGTGTATATAAACAAAAGTACTCTTAATTTATATTTATTTGTTGTTGTTATAGTTTCGTTAATAAAATTTGAATTATTTATTTATGCAATGAACATTGTTTATTTTTGTGCATAAAAAATATATAGAACTGTTCATAAAAAAATTCTTTCATTGCAAATCACTTATGGAAACACTAATAACTTTTTGGTATTGTAGGTTGAACTACTTTTTGATTCTGAAACTCAATTGATGTTATCTAAAATAAGTTTGATATTTTCTCTAATAAATTTGATAATTTCTGAAATACATTTGATATTTTCTCAAATACATTTAATATTCTCTGAAATACAATTTATGTTTTCTGAAGTACATTTGATTTCATTATATAAAATTGGTTTAATTATATAAAATTGAATTTTTGTGGAAGAAATATATGCGATCCCCATTTAAAGTTGTTTTTGTTAAGTTTTTGATAAAACTAAAAGTTAGAACTTAAATCAGGCTCAAGATCAAATGTTTTTACTTTAAATAAAGCAACAAATATTGGCACATTTGTTTAAAAATTGTATCCATATTCTGCATGACAGATTATACAGCTGTTTCGGCCGAGTCACCAAACGTTATCAGTAAAATTTTTAAAATAAATAAATTATATCATATATAAGTTATAGTATTTTTTTTGAATAAGTTTGCGTAAGTTAAGCGTATAGAGTTATATTTACAACTTTGATGTGTTTGGTGATCCTCTCTGAAATTTTCCGACAAAATTTTCGTAAACCTGATTTGGCTGCGCGAAATAACGGTTATATGGCTAAAAAGTTCGGAATGTGGTTAAAGCTGAAACCATTGGCCATACCGAAAAATATTACCGAATATCACAAAATCACGACTAAATGTCTAAAATATATTAGAATTGGAAAAAAGAAAAAAAAAAAAAAAAAATGAGAGATAAAAAATGTGCCCAAATACAAGTTGCGTCATCTCTTCCGAACATACTTCTTCGCAAATTTATAATGGAAAATGTATTGCAGTTATTCAAAAATTGTCCTTCCAGATACAATAAAGATATGTACGCAGACTATCTCTAGAATGTGTATGTTTGAGTCTGTCTATTTCCATTGTAGTTCTACTTCTTTCTTTGAGGAATCTAGTACTCCTCACACTGCAATATTCAGCCAATCCTCTACTTCCAAAGCCCTTGACGATATCCCTGTTCAACGTCAACGTTTATATAATAACAAGCGAACGATATCGGGTTCATTTATCCGACTAGACAATAACAAAACTAAACCACGGTCCTCATGAGCAATAAGTCGGAAGTATTGAAAACAAAATAATCCGCGATTCTCGTGAATAATAAGTCGAAGAACGGAAGGAGAATAAACTATGATTCTCGACAATAAGATGTCGAAGAACTGAGAAGAATAAACAACCTTTCTCGTCTTATAAAACTGAGACTAAATACAATGAGAATGAACCGCGGTTTTTGAGTTTAAAGTTAACGACTTACTGCGATAACTAAATGCTGTACGTGTACGAAGCAAGATTCGGGTAACAGATCCGGTAACGCTTCCCTCCGGATCAAAGCGTGACACGCTCAGTAACTTGGCTCTGGCTTGTTAGTTGTAAACAAATTCTACAACAATATGGTTCTAATTTTATTGACCAAATTAGAATTATGAGAACAACTATTGGGTATAGGCAAAATCAGAATATTGTGTATGGAAGGAAAGTACATTTTGTTAATTTGCACATTTTGAGCGACACGTTACAGCATGAGGATATTTGAATCAAGTCTTTGGCGGTTTTGTATAGATTTTAAATTGATCCATCATTTTACTGCTAAGTCAAAGGAGCAGTCCCAATAAAGGACTAACGTAGAGAATCAGAAGATGAAAACTATTTCGTCTACTGGTAAGGCCAACAATTTGCTTTGTTGGAATAATAAAATGAAGAAAAATTGGTCAGCAAAGAAGTCCACTAGTTTTCACATCCGCTATTGAGATAGCTAAAATTAATGATTTAAAATTCGAATGGATTCGCCAGATTTAGTCTCCTCGAATTATTTTCAAACTAGAAAAAAGGATTGATGGTGTAAGACTCGTCAAGTAGAAAGAGGTGAAGTCGGCTGTTGAATGTTGTTACAGTTTCTCGAAGTATAGAATATCGCTTGGAAAAGTGTATGGAACCAAACGGGGCCTATGATGAGTAATTTACGCTTTTAACCCTCACCCCCATTTTTTAGAGTTTTATTTATAAGGTCAGGTTGTTCTGAGTCACCACCCTTGTCTTTGTACATATTTTCCATCAATTTTAATCCCTTCATGTCTGCCAAAATTTTCCCTACCACATATTAATTGTATTTTCTAAACATTTTGTTAATTGTTGACGTAATCTTTGAATTGTTTGTATATATGAGTCGGACAATGTGTGCCTGAAGTTCTAGTTTGGTAAACATACGGGCTTTCGTAGCCAATAGAATTTTCAAAACAAACATAAGAAGTTTTACAGCATTTTGATTTTGATAAATTACGTGAGATTGAAACAATGACGATTGTTTGTGACCTCAATATGTGGGTTGTTGATTTCTGTGGTAAACTTGCTTAAACATGTTTAAGCTTGCAAAGAAAAGTTTTTCGGTTTGCTAATGTTGATGATGAGATAATGGTATGGATTATTGTAATTAATTTTGAATTATGAAACTTGTGGGTTGAAAGGGTTGAATTTGTCAAAAGTGATGAAAGGTTTGGTTAGAGATGACAAAAGTGAATTAATTAAACTTTTTTTTTTTTAATTCTGATAAATGGAAATACATATATATGATATGATAAGATATTTTATTAAAATGTAGTTTATTTACAGAAGAAATTTAAAGATTATTATTGTTATTATTATTATAATTTTTTTTTTTTTTTTTTGGAAAATTTGTCTTAATTGAAAACTAGAATTAAAGTCCACAGAGAAAATTTGTTTAAATAGAACATTAAAATTGAGAAAATTTTAATAAAATTTGTTAAAAATTAAAATGAAAACTATTCATGAGAGAAATACGAAAATAAAATTATTTAATTTTTAATGGTGCGTGGTAGAGTAGAACAAAACATATATTTCTAAAAATCATAACTACTCCGTATTCTCAATCAGACCGGTTTCTGTTTAATATAATCATTAGTGATTATATGCCTACAGAAAAAATTGTCTACAAATAATTAAAAAAACATTTTGATGTGTAAACATCTATACGCGCAGGGGGGTAAATTTCTATTTCACAATATAATCACACAAACAGCGTAACATATGAGCTCTCATGTTACGCTGTGAGCCGTAAGACAAATCGGTGTGACTTACGATTGTATTGGTGAAAAAATTATGATTTAAAATTGTTTCAGCTAAGTCAACAACCCTTTGCTGTAAAACGACAAAAAATTCACAATATAAACGTATATCATATACATAATTCAACAACCCCACAAGTATAACCAAAGTCCCTGCAGTTGTTTGCTATAAGTGATATAAGATAACGCTTTCTGTTTGATTTTAAAAAAGTGACATAAAAAATCTTAAATTACTAGATGTTTACACATCTCCCCTGTGATCGAACTCACATGATTTTTTTCAAATAAAATTTGAATAACTAAAATTTGTCTTAAATGTTTGTCTATCAGCCACACATTAAATTTTTAAATGAAATAAAATTTAAAAAAAAGTCGAAACAAAATTATTTAAATTTCCTGTAAATAAATTTATGCATGACATTTTCGATATAAAATAAAAATTTATAGTTTATTTTATTTATTAGAAAATTTTTACCTAATTGAGAATGAACATGAAAAGTCTACAGAGAAAATTAGTCTACAAAGAATTGAAACTAATTTTTGGTTTGACTAAAATTACATTTTATCCCAAAAATTAAATTTTATACAATTTAATAAAATTAAAAAAAAAAGAAGAATTATACAAATCTTTATTCATTAATAGTTTTTTTTAAGTCAAATTTGACTCAATTCAGAATGAGAAAATTTTTCAATCTAAAAAATGCTTTTTTACAAAAATCGAAAAATTTGATAACGCAAAATTTATTGGAATTACAGGTTATTAGTCCCAAATTAAAATTTTGAAATTAAATAAGTTTAAACAAAAAATAAAATAAATAAGAATTAAGTACTGCTCTTAAAAAATTAAAAAAAAACAGGTACCGAAAATAACAGTTATTTTGAAATTTTTAAACAAAATTTTTAAACGGAAAACTGATTCAAATATACCGTATTCATCCTTATGATCTAGTCTATGATAAAATATATTGATTTTTAAAATTTTGATTTTTATTTTTTCGAGCGAAAATAACAGTTATTTTTGGATTTTTATTTTTTCAAACAAAAATGACAGTTATTTTTGATTTTTATTTTTTCGAGCAGATATAAATGTTATTTTTTGATTTTTATTTTTTACAAGCAAATATAAAAGTTATTTTTTTTCGTTCTTTATTTACAATCTATTTTACAATATTAAGCAAATTTGATAAATATAAAAATAAACTAACATTAGTTATTGATCTTCATTAAGATCAATAACACTATAAGTACATACGAGGGATCATAGTTCATTTATTTCTAATTAATATTTTTACAATAGTATATATATTTATTATTTTTACAATATGTACAAAAATCTATATGTAATAAATTACATTTTTTGAAATTAAAAATTAAGTTCTGAATGGCAGATTTAGTCTTCTGACTTCTTCGCTTTCATCTAACAGCGATATGGCTAAAGGATTAACATGATCGCTTAATCTTTGTAAATATCGTTGGCTACAATTTCCTATTTCAGTTTTTACTTTCGGGATATCAAGGTCATTGTGTATAGTATTGTTAGAAACAAACCAAGGAGCATTCATAATTATTCTTAAAGTTTTTGATTGAAATCTTTGAATAATTTCAATATTGGAATTACTTGTAGTTCCCCAGAGCTCAATCCCATAAGTCCAAACAGGCTTCAACATTGTTTTGTAAAGCACAATTTTATTTTCCAAACTCAATTCTGATTTTCAATTTGTTGTCAACTTGAGTTCTTTTCAAATAAATATTTTTCAAAATTATTATTATTACTATTATCATCATTATTTGACTTAATTGAGAATTTCAATCAAATTTACCGTTTTTCACTATCAAACCACATTTTGAAAAATAAAAATTTTTCATTTCTTTCTGTCTTTAATTTCCTTACAACTATCAATTTACCAGTTAGCGATCAGTTAAGCTATGCATGCATTTTTAAGCCTTTAAATCCAGCCAGCCTACCGATATTATTTTGTTACCCGCAATCTATACGAAAATAAGAGGTGATCGGTTAAATTTTTTTCTTAGTATATTTTTCTGAAATGAATTTGTTTAAAAATAAATTTTTTTAATCAAACATTTTTGCATCTTTTAGTCTTTCGGTTTAATTATTATTTAAAAATTATAGAAACCTTATAAAAATTCACTTTAAGAAATAATCTTTAGCACATTATCTAAAGCTTGACACACTTTCCGTATTACAATGCAATGCAATACAGATTGAAAACATCTACAGATACTACAACACAATCCTTTTGTTAATGTGGTTAAGTGCGTATAAATGAATGAGCCCTAGACAAAAACCTTAAGAAATTACGATTGTTATAATGGCAGCAACTTATGGAAAACAAAAGTTTCGCAACACAAAACATTTTGTAGTGTTTAACATCAACTGGATAAAGTTGAACCCAGCAAAAAAGTTTATTAATAAAAAAAGTAGTAAATTAAACATAAATAAAAAGGATAAGGCAAATTGTTTGAACATTTTGAAGCATTTATTAAAAGCTCTCATTATTCTTTTTTTCTCATTTTATTTTTTTATATTTGCTGGTTTATACTTATTAATCTATATGTAACGAATTCCATCTGTTTTTCCAAACAATAAATCTTGTTGCGGTGCGTTTGTGCTTGGCAAGATAATAACAGAGATTCAACTTAACAATAGCTGTGCAAAGAGGTCTTCTTAAACACGCTGAATTGTGTGAGTAGTTAAATATTAAAACAATGAAGTTTTTTTTTTTAATTTTAATATAGAGAAAATAATTTAAAATGAACTCTGAGGTTAATTTTTGTTTCTTAAGGAAAGAAATAAACAATTTATTTAAGAAATTGAAAAACCACCATAGAGAAAGGATAATTGATATTAAAATAGAAAGAACTAATAACACGGAATATTTTCGGGATCGTTGTCTGGGGGGTGCGAAACTCTAAATCACGGTTAAAGGGCTAGGCCAGTATAGTAAAACCTCTAAAGGATTTGGTATTCTTAGGCCAAACTTGAGCTTTTATATATGTTTTCCTTATCTTAATGTTTATTTATTTCAGATGTATCTCATTTCAGTACTTTCACACTGACTAGGATTTTCTCTCCCCCCAAAATGGCTGTTGCACTGGGTAATAAGTTAAGTAATAAGTTATTAAAAATATATAATAAACAAGTTTGAATTGATAAAAGTTCCATGATATACTTATAACAAGTTAGAAAGTTATAGTTACTCTTAGGTAATAACTGTATATAGAAAATAGGCATAAATTAATTGGTATTAATTATTGACATGCAGATATGAAGAAGTTCATATATGATGTTGTTTTTCCATGGGGACTAGGTAAAAGAAATGAAGCGATGGTGGCCAAATTTGTAAAGTCGTATGGTATACTTCTCAAAGACATATATAAACCATATTCAATATGTAGCATATATAATTTTTTTTATTTCATATGGGGACTGTGACTAAAAATAGTGCCACAGGGTTTATTTTTGGACTACTTGTTGGTGGGTATAATACACACATAATATATATATGATAACCTGGATCTCAAAACATTTTATTCGATCTTTATGTACTAAGTTCCATCCAACCATAATCATGTTTTCGACCTGTAGTTTGGTTACAAGGTTTTCATTAATACAGATACAGACGGACGGACGGACAGACGGGCGGACAGACGGACGGACAGACGGATGGACGGATCTCGCTAAATCGACTCAGAATCAGAATTACTTTCTGAGTCGATTGGTATACTAAAAGGTCTCACTTCCGAGTAGTATAGGGTATAAAAATGGTACTAACAGACCTATTTTAGAGAAGTGATTCACCATTACTTGCTGAAATGTACTTCACTGGATCCACAAAAGAGAACTACCATCCTGTGACATTTTTACTGACTGATGCGTCACATTCTGATCCCAAGCATTGCTTCTATTTCACATCTTTGAGTAAAATTTTTTGCTAGCAACTTATTATTTTATAAAATTTTAATTATTTTATGGATAGATTGTTTTCGATTATTTGCCTTAATGTAATTTTTGGATATTGAATTCCTGTACTTTAAATATAAGATTAAATCTTGTTGTACAGGAAATGGAAAATAAATAAATAAATAAATTTTATTTATACCCTATACTACTATGTGGTTTGGGTATAATGACTTTGTGCTGCTATTTGACCAAGACCCATCTTTTATTATACCGATCGAATCAGAATTACTATCTGATTCGATTTAACGATGTCCGTTCGTCCGTCTGTCCGTCCGTCCGTCTGTGTGTCCATGTAAACCTTGTAATCAAACTGCAGGTCGCAAATATGAATATATTTTGATGAAGTTTGGTATATTAGCTTTTATCGGCCATAGGCTGAACTCTGTTGAAATTGGTGAGAATCGGTCCATGTTCAGACCTAGCCCCCATACAAATTACCCATATGAAATCGACATAAATTGCCATAAGATCCAAATTGTCATATAGATCTTACTCAAATTGGGTTTGTATGCGTTCATTACATCCATTAATGTGTAGTCCAAAAATGATCCCTTTGACCCCATATAGAGCTGCTTCCCGATCTTCACTTAAATCTATTAAAAAACAAAAATATTGCACTGATTCTTCTCAAATTTTGTTTGTATATATTTTTGCAAAATACAAGAGGCTTTACCAAACATGGTCAGGATCGGTCCATTTTTGGGCCAAGTCCCCATATAGATATAGCATCCGATATGAACTTTTTCATATCTGCAGCCAAAAAATTAATAAAAATCCCACTCAAATTTGGTTTATGCTTATTTTCTATATCCAGTTAGTTGGGCCTGAGAGATAGGGTCTCTGAACACATGGTATAGGGTATCGTATAGTCGGTATAGACCGACTATAATTTTCTTACCTGTTTATAATGATAAATACTTTATCAAACAATTTCTAGCAAAAGTTTCGGTTTTCTCTTCTCTCTTATGGATCCTATCTATGAACATCATTTTGGCTAGTGCTTAGGAAGCCATGAAAAAGCACTTCTTCAGAATAATCTTTTTTAACGATTTTTATGAGTACTTCGTGGCACTTTTTAATTTAAACTTTTAGTTTTCAATATAGATCTTACTTTTATTAATTCAAAATTAGTGCTTCCTATTTTAGTATTAATTATCACTTTCACAATATCAATTTTGTTTTACATATAAATTGTTTCTTTTAATTAATTTTTTGTTTTCTAGATTTCTCGATATAAATTTGTAATTTCCCATATCACTTGGTTTACTTTCAATTTATATTTAGTATTTTTTGGACTTGAAAGTATACTCTTCTCATAACAACTTTATATTAAAATCTTTAGAGGCTGTTTCAAATCACAGCAGAAGAAGTTTTTCCTTTAAAGCAATGAAAATGTGTTTCTGCAATGAAATTTGACCGGCTGCCGCCCAGATCTCCAGATCTGACCCCTCCGGACTTTATTTTTGTGGGGTTATTTGAAAAACAAAGTATACGCCAATAAGCCTCAGAATATTGACGAGCACAAAGCAAACATTCGTGTAGAAATCATCGCTATAACGTCCGAAATGCTCGAAAAAGTTATGGAAAATGTAGCAAAAAGGGCACACATTTTGCTGTAACTAGAGGCAGATATTTGAGTCATATTATGATAAAAAAGTAGTCTAAATGAATTGAATAGGACCAAGTTAGGCAAAAATATCACACTTATAGAAATATTGCTCTTCTTTAAGTTATTCAATATTCACATACCGCCATGAAAGATAACGCGGACTGTATATTTATTCATTTTTCATAGAATGTCCCCTCTGATAGAAAGAAATATAAAAAATTAATTTAGTGTTATCTTAATGTCCCGTGTCATTACTCAAGGCAAATATTGTAGAGGGTATATATCAGTTTGTCGTTGCCACTGTAACGCATCGAACAAATTTATTTGCGACCCTATGAAATATATATGTTCTAGCTAATTATAACAACTCGAGTTGATATAGCAATGTCCGTCAGTCCGTCTGTCTGTCCGCCTGTGGAAATTTCGCTCATTCAGAAAATAAACAATTTAGCTGGTTAAAATTGGGATAATATCGTTTGTCGTTATTTCGAACAGGTTGATATTGAATGACGTACAAAAATGTATAGATACTCTGAAATGAAATTTTATATAAAAAACTAAAAATTGTGAAAAATATTTGTACATAACAGAACACGGAATAGGAGAATAAGCAAGTTGGTTATGCTCATACTCTCGTTAAAGAAAAAAAATTATTGTATCTATTTTCATTTATGCGGACTGAATTTAATAATTGCTTTCAAAATAAAAAAAAATAAAAATAAAAACAAGAAACTACCTAAAATTTCTGCTAATTATCATATTTATTTTAGACATAGAAGATCTAGCAATTATAATGTGAAATCTCGTCATTTTTGTCGAATTCAACACTTTCTCTTCTTTATTTCTTAGTTGTTTATGGTACAACATTTGTATCAGTTTTTATTAAATTGTAAGGGGTGAGGTAGATTGGTTTGATGATTATAAATAGATGCTCCTAAATATAATATATTTTATTTATTTCTCGACACTACTTACAAGGATGGTTTGTGGAACCCTTAGATCGCTTTGAAAGTTTATTTTCATATTATTTTTAAAATGTGGTAAAAATTGCTAAGTTTATTGAGTATATTAAAAATAATGGAATTGGGAAATTAAATTTACTTTTCACTAATTTTCACAGAGTAAAAAAAAACTAACCTATAAAAATAATTGATTAACTGAAAATTACATAAAAATTACATAAAATTACATAAATATACATACATAAATAATTGATTGACTGAAAATTACACATTGTTGTAAATTTTAAAAAACTGTTTTTCGTATCTTCCAAAATAAAATTTTTTAAACGAAAACCTGTTAAATCATTTTTACGTCGCCACGAGTCTGCCTGCAAAGATTCAGCTCGACTGGACCATGGAAAAAGAGTTAAAAATCGATCAAAAGTTTTTTCGGCAGACAAAAATACACTTCGAGTTAAAAAAAAGGGATTAAAATAAGATTAAATAATTATAACTATACTAATTAATTTTCCAAAGGGATGGTTATATTTTCACAAAGTAAAAATAAAACAAGTAAGAAAATTATAGTCGGTCTAGCCCGACTATACGATACCCTATACCATGGTTAAGAGACCCTATCTCTTCGGTCCAAATAACTGGATATAGCAAATAAGCATAAACCAAATTTGAGTGTGATTTTTATTAATTTTTTTGGCTGCAGATATGAAAAAGTTCATATCGGTTGCTATATCTATATGGGGAATAGGCCCAAAAATGGACCGATCCTGACTATGTTTGGTAAAGTCTCTTGTATTTTGTAAAAATATATACAAACAAAATTTGAAAGGAATCCGTGCAATATTTTTGTTTTTTAATAGATTTAAGTGAAGATCGGGAAGCAGCTCTATATGGGGCCTATGACTAAGAGTTGTCCCATAGGTATCATTTTTGGACTACTGATTAGTGGATGTAATATATGCATACAAACCCAATTTGACTAAGATTTATATGATAATTTTGATCATATGTAAATTTATGTTGATTTCATAGGGGCCATTTATATGGGGGCTAGGTCTGAACATGGACCGATTCTCACCAATTTCAACAGCATTCATCCCATGGCCAATAAAAGCTTATATACCAAATTTCATCAAAATATATTCATATTAGCGACGGACATCGTTAAATCGAATCAGAAAGTGATTCTGATTCGATCGGTATAATAAAAGATGGGTCTATGTCAAATATTTTTGGGTATAATGACTTTGTGCTGCTGTTTGTAACAACCAAAAATATTCGTCCTAGACCCATCTTTAATTATACCGATCGACTCAGAATCACTTTTTGAATCGAAATAGCAATGTCCGTTCGTCCGACCGTCCGTCCGTCCGTCTGTGTGTCCATGTAAGCTTGTAATCAAACTACAGGTCGCAAATATGAATATATTTTGATGAAATTCGGTATTTAAGCTTCAATCGGCCATGGGATAAACGCTGTTGAAATTGGTGAGAATCGGTCCATGTTCAGACCTAGCCCCCATACAAATGACCCCTATGAAATCGACATAAATTGCCATAAGTTCCAAATTATCATATAGATCTCAGTCAAATTGGGTTTGTATGTGTTTATTACATTTATTAATCAGTAATTCAAAAATACTCCCTATAGGAAAATTCTTAGGCATAGGCCCCATACAGAGCTGCTTCCCGATCTTCACTTAAATCTATTAAAAAACAAAAATATTGCACAGATTTTTCTCAAATTTGGTTTGTATATATTTTTTCAAAGTATAAGTGACTTTACCAAATATGGTCATGATCGGTCCATTTTTCGACCTAGTCCCCATATAAATATAGTATCCGATATGAACTTTTTCATATCTGCAGCGAAAAATATTAATAAAAATGCCACTCAAATTTGATTTATGCTTATTTGCTATATCCAATTAGTTGGACCGAAGAGAGAGGGTGTCTTAACCATGGTATAGGGTATCGTATAGTCGGGCTAGACCTTACTTGTTATAATTATATTAATCACATTATCAAAGGTCATATTAAATTCAGTTATCCCATGTCGTTACTCAGGCCAAGTATTAAAAATTAAAATGCAAGTTTCCAGTATTTAATTTGTTTAAATAAAATAAAATTATTTGTGATTTATTATTTTCCATTTTTACAAAAATAAAAATAAAAAATCGAGCTCAAGATCAAGATTAATTTCTAACTCGCTCATTAATTTTTTTATTATTTTTTTTTTGTCAAAAGCGGATGGTACCCTTTGAAAAAATTACTAATATACAATAATTTATTTAAAATATATTATATACCATCCTACTACATAAGTTTCTTTATTTTAAACTAACAAATTAGGATTGGGGTTTCCTGCAAAATGTTCTAAAAGCATTTTTCTTTGACCAATCGTATTTTCAGTACAGTGCAATTTTACCTTTTACCTCTCTAACTTATCCGCTTATCCACTTATCTCTAACATATATTTTTTTGCGTTTTACTTTTCAAAACCTCATTATGGTTTAATGCTCTTGTTTAAAGTTGTATTTAATTCTTTTGTACAAAACAAAAAAAAATTGTTTCATTAAAGTTTTTGTTTTGTTTTCATGTTTTTCAGCCAATTTGACACTGTGTTGGTTTTTCTGGTTTCTCTGCGACATGATACGAGTATACTTATTGATATACTTTCGAACAAAACCAACAACCACTGAGTAAGTACATGTCCGATATTACTAAGTATATAATGCTAAACTTTTTGCAATTGCAAACATTAAATAGTTACAAACAAGCAACTTTATATTTGAAATGAAAAAGGTGAAAGATTTAAGGTTATTGAAGGAGATAATCGTAGAAAATCATAAAAACTAAACTTGAAACCTTTTAATATAAAATATTTATTCGATGCAAATTTCGAAAAACTTTCTAACATTGTCAATTTTGCTTCGTTTTCATAAAATTAGATTTAAGGCAAAGTTTGTTATTATTAATTTTATCAGTTTTTCTTAGTGATTTGATTTTTGATTAAAAGTCTTACTCAAACCTTAATCTAGGCCATTAGTTGCAGTACATACCTGAAATTAAAAAGAAAATAACATTAATTGATTAGAATTTTTTACATTAAATTTTAATGTTATAGGTAGCTATTATAGAGATCATTTCAATATACTAATTATGTTTCGCAAAAATACATACAGTGAGTGACAATAATGTAAACTTTAAACCAAATATACTTTTGACGGCTTGAACTTTCAATAGCAAAACATTGGATCGTAATATCAAAAACTCTTATTAATTTAAAAATTTTTATGCTTTATTTATTTAAAAAAGAAAAAATAGAAAAACTTAAAAGAATTAATTTTTTATGCTGTTTTTTTATTTATTTTTTATTTATTTATTTATTTAAGTCTATAGATTATACATCCTTACAGAGTAAGTATGGAATACAAAGAAATTAAATGAAGTATTCAAATGTAAAATAACTTTTCTTTTCACAACATCAACAGCAATGGAAACCTTTACTATACAATAATTGAAAACTTTCCCTCTATTTTGGTTTCAATATTTTGTTGGGTATCCATTTTATAGTCAATTAAATTGTTGATGATATCCATTGAAATTTTTTTACCACTCTTAATTAACCCTTTAATGCCCGATGTTGCCTATAGGCAACATTGTAAATTTTAGCTTATAAGTCCCGTAATTTTTAGTTTTTTCCTACGGTTTTTTTTTCTCAGAGTAGCTTGATATATTGTGAAAGCCTAATTGCAAATATTTTATTGTATTGATAGAGATCATTTGAGAGCTAATCTTATTTGATTATTTGAGTTTACAAATAATCAAAAAAAGTAATAAAGATATTTAAAAGTTTAAATTTATTTATTTTTTTATATTAACCACCAGTCAGGGGATGCCCCTTACAAATGAAGTGCATTGTGTTGATTTCAGGAAAATAGGCTGTGGGGAGGACGAAAGAGAGAGTAGTGTTTGTGGATATTTGACTTAAATTTTATTAGATTATAACTGTCAGGAAAGACCTCTGCGGGAAAGACCACATACGGCTAGTTCGACTGATAAACTAATTGTCTCTGTAATGCATTGTGCGGTCAACTGGCCAATAGACTACAAACGGATGCGATCTACTAGAGAAGCGGGTAGAGCGAACCGAAACTCGGGCACTTGGAATAAGTTTGCCTCCGACGGTGTTCCAATGAGTCAATAGAGTTGGATACCCTACTGTCGTTGATGAGCGCCAACGTCCTCCTTTGCAAAATAGACTTTGAAGCTCCTGCCCATATATGGGAGTTCTATTCCATCTTCGGTCGGATGTAAGTGGCATATATTTTAAGGAGATCAGAAGGAGTGAATTTTTGCACCGTTTTAGAAAACCAAGACACTTGAATGCTTCTTTCGACACTTGAAAAACATGCTCATTACAACGAACATCACATTGAATTCTCATGCTTAGAACATCAAGAGTATCCGATTCCTCAATACCTATACCACCCATATATACAGATGACATTGTTGATTCCATGGCCCTATGGGTCAACATACAGCATTGAGTCTTCAGCGCATTAAAAACAACCCTACTCGCTTTACCCCACTCGGAGATTGTTAACAGGTCTTGATTGAGTGTGTAATTCATTGTCCGCCTTCTGCCCCCCAACCTCCAAGAGGCTTGGCCTACAATTAAAGGAAAACGAATGACAAATGCTGCTGTCATCTGCGAAAGAGTAAATAGAATTAATAGTTTGACCAAGAAGGTCGTTCAGAAAGATAAGGAAAAGAGAAGGAGAAAGAACGGAACCTTGGGGTACCCCTGAATTAAGCTGGAACTCATTATATGAGACCCCACAATAACAACACGTATTGTTCGGTCTCTGAGAAAACTCATGCACCGTGCCACACACGATCGAATGCCTTGGAAATATCTAGAACAACCAATTTACTTTCGCCAAAATTGCAAATGGATCGACTCCAGCCGCTCAGAAAGTAGAGCTAACAGGTCTCCCGTGGAATGATTTCTACGGAAGCCATACTGTCGATCATTAAGAAGTGAATTGGCCTCTAAGTAGTTCACAAGATGGAAATTGATCATACTCTCCATCACCTTTGAGAGCGCAGATTGCAATTTTCAGGGTTATTAGCTGCACGCTTTTTAGGAATTGGTTGGACATTAGCAACTTTCCAGCAAGAGGGAAAGACTCCCTCACGGTACGAAAGGCTAAAAAGGTTACCCAATAGGCTAACGTCGAAGAACACTGTTTCAGTACCAGTGCTGAATCCGGTCCCGAAGACTTATTAATGTTGAGATCCTAAAGAACCTTTTTAACTGCACGTGCTCGAAAGAATATTTTAGGCATAGTACAAGATACACTTTCCAGTTCGGGCAGAGGTTGATCGCCATCCGGCAAAAACGAGTTTTTTGCAAAAAGTTCAGCTAAGAGGTTAGCCTTATAAACCGGTTCAGTTAATATTTGGTCATTCATTAAAAGAGTTGGGATAGCAGAACTAGCATTGCTCTTTACCTTTTTAACAAATGACCAAAAGCTCTTACTACCCCGAGGAGCAGAGAGAACTTTAGCACGAAGACGCTGATCGTAAAGAAACTTTTGGCGCCTTAGTGTTTTGGCACATTCAGTTCTCGCCTGTTTGCGTTGCAGTTCAGTGGCGGAATTTTTATTTTCACGCCAATATCTGAATGCTTCCTCTCTGGATCTGACTGCAACTCTGCAAGTCTGGTTAAACCATAATTTTTGATTTGGTTTAGCTGAAATGTGCTT
The DNA here is from genome assembly GCA_963682025.1 of Cordilura impudica. Taxonomy (NCBI): domain Eukaryota; kingdom Metazoa; phylum Arthropoda; class Insecta; order Diptera; family Scathophagidae; genus Cordilura; species Cordilura impudica. Next base: position 190,281,669 of record OY821520.1, on the reverse strand, counting down.
TGATGGAATGAATAATCGCATACCAAGCACTATAATTTTTTCCACCATTTTCGCAGCAGCATCAACATTTTTATCCAGGAAACAAAGTTTCCAGTTGAAATACTTGAAAAAATCGTTGAGCTCAGCCCAACGAGCCTTTTTGTAAATAAAAATTAAGCGCTTCATAGCTGGTGCTGAAACACTTTAAAGTACAGAATACGAAAATGATGCGGAAATGGTACAGTGATCCGAATTACCGAGAGGTGCAAATATTTTAACTTCATACTTATCAGGGTGTGAAGTGAAAAAAAGGTCGAGAGTATTTTGTCGTTGCCCTTCAATGCACGGAATGTGCGTTGGTTGATTCACTAGTTGCGCAAGATGGTTATGCGCCGCGAAAAGCTCAACGTAACGGCCTTCGGGAGTTGTTTGACTCGAATGGTGAAGCCATGTAGAGTTATGGATATTAAAATCACCAGCAACAACGATTCACTATTCGGGCAACTCTCTAGTATTCTAGAAATGGATTCAGAAAGGGCGTCGAAGCCATTATAGGTATGCTGCCTTTCTGCATTTGGGCTTCTATATAGAAACCCGAAGTGCAAAATGTGTGACCTGATTTTGAACTTAACCCAAAGTGAGTTAAATTCTGCATCATTACAGTTCAGATGTTGCTGCTGCTGGTACACAACATTGTCGCGAATATACATAACAAGGCCCCTATGAAGAATAAAGAGGGATAGAAGGTGATAACCAGGTATGTGAAAAACCTCAAAATGTTCAAATATATTGTTTAACGGTAAGAAAATTAGAAAAAAAAAATAATTAAAAAATACTTTTACATGTTGGTCAGTAATTTTTCAAACACAATGTTGCCTATAAGCAACATTACATAACGGCTAAACCAGGATACATAGGATTTTGAAATTGATATCAATTCATTTAGGTCTAAACTAACAACTACATAAACTTGAGTCTTTTTTCCCTTTGGTTGGCATACAAATGTTTTTCCACCATGGCCTCTTAAATAAAATTTAGTCTTGTTTGAAAAAACAACAGTGTTCCAATTCCGCCTTGACCAGATCATGTGCTTTTTAGCAAAATTTTTGCAGTGGTATCAGTGGTTTCTCCACAGGACAGTAATAACCAAGATCAGCCTCAATTGCTCGTCGAGAAACAGCTCGTGTACAGTTTGATTGTTTATGAGCTCTTTAGGTAGCATTTTTGTAATTTTTTTAAAACTCTCTTGCCATTCAATAATCCTGTCTTTGACTCGTTTTACTGGGCCTGCCGCCTAAATGTGGAAATGGTCGCTATACTTCTTTCACGATATTTCGTGATATTTTAAATGTAAAATGGGATGTAGCAGCAGTTGATATGCCTACAGCCTCAGTCCTGTCACATACTTTCATTCTCCGATCGGTGATAGATTTTTTCCGTAAAAACTTTATGGGCAGTCGAAATTAATTTTTTTTATATATATATGTAAAGATTCTTGTGGTCGTCTGCTTTCAAAGACTGTTAAGCACAAACTAAATGACGCAGCTTATTCAAAATTTTACAGTGGCCAATTAAGAGTGGACCGTGGACAACAGCAGTGTAAGTTCAAAAAGTGACGGGGCCGTCAACCTGCCCGCATATATATAATGAAAGCTTAACGTCAAAAACCGGTCCGATTAAGAACACAGAGTAGTAATATTTTTTTTTTTTAGAAATATAGCTTTCTTCTTCCCTACTGGCAACATCTCTAATATGTAGAAAGTGCAAGGTGAAGAATGTACAAACTACAAATCAAATATGGCAACTGTTACAAAACTGAGAATAGTGGAAATTAGAAGTAAAAATTTATAAATAATTTAAAAATAACGTTTTCGTATGTTTGTTAGTGTTGTGTCTTCTGAGACAAATATGAAGTTAGAGCTGTATGGTATGCAAATGATTCTTAACCACACTGCCTGTAGGCCTGACTTTAGGTGAATGTGTTAAAGGGCATGGCCAAATACTGCAGGTTCAAACCTCAAGTTCACCCTAAGTAGAATATTTCATAAAAAGACAAACTTATCAATTATAACGTAACAATTATTACAATTTTTAGATTTATGGTCATTTTTCAGACATATTGCAATTACTACTGCAGTTAATATGCAAATTTTAATTTTGTTTAAAATGGTGCATGGTAAAGGAGAAGAAAGCATAAATTTCAAAAATTCATAACTGCACTGTATTCTTAATCGGACCGGTTTCTGGCATTTCAGCCTTCATCAGCGAATTATTGCAAATTGTGGTAATTGTTATGTTTTTAATTGAATAAATTGTTTCTATATGAAAATTTTTCTACTTAGGGCGGCCGTGAGGTTTGAACCATGAACCTTTACACTCGTACTTTCACTTTTTGGTCAGCGCTTTAACACACTCACCTAAATTCAGGCTTACGAGCAGTGTGGTTAGATTCAGTTTTCGTACCATACAGCTTTACTTTGTATTAATTTCAGAAGATACAACTCTGTCCAAACAAACAATCGTTATTTTTGAATTTTGAATATTTTTTTTTTTTTTGCATTTATTATTTATTATTTTTTTGCATTATTTATTACAATGATTAATATAATCACTGATGAAGACTTAATGCCAGAAACAGGGTTGATTAAGAGTCCAAAATTGTTATGATTTGTAGAAATATATGTTTTCTTATTCTCTACCACGCATCATTAAAAACTTCTTTTCATTTTAAATTTACGTATTATTAAATTCAGTCTTAAAATTTGCTTTAAGTTTCTTTCATTAATTAAAATAATTTATTAATTTGTTTCGTACAGATTTCATATATTTTAAACTTCTTTTTCATTATAACTTTTACTCAGTTTATCATCATAATATTTCCATTTTCTTTGCGTACTTAATCAAAAAATAATATAAAAAAATAATACCAAATCCTTTTTATACCCTATAACACTACGTGGTTAGGGCTTAATCAGTTTGTGCCGATGTTTGTAACTACCAAAAAAAAAAATTGACCTAGATACGTCTTCTATTATAGCGATCGACTCAGAATGGCTTTTTGAATATATTTGGCGTTGTCCGTCCGTCTATCCGTCTGTCCGTCCGTCTGTCCATGTTAACCTTGTAATCAAACTACAGGTCGCAAATATGAATATATTTTGATAAAATTTAATATATAAGCTTCTCTCGGAAAGAGAATGAACTTTGTTGAAATTGGTGAAAATTGGTGCATGTTCAGACCTAGTCCCCACATAAATGATTCGTCTTAGATCGACTTAAATTACCATAAGATCCAAAATATCATAAAGATCTCGGTAAAATTGGGTTACGTATGTTCATTATATCTACTAACAAACCCTATAGGGAAACTTTTAGATGTAGCCCCATATAAAGCTATTTCCCGATCTTCACTAAAACATCAAAAACAAAACTATTGCACAGATTTTTCTTGAATATGGTTTGGATATGTTTTTGCAAAAAAGAAGTGACTTTACCAAATATGGTCAGGATCGGTTCATTTGTCTATCTAGTTCCCATATAAATATAAAATCCGATATCAACTTTTTCAAATCTGCAGGCAAAAAAAATTAATAAAAATTCCACTCTGCGTTGGTTTATTTTTATTTTTTATATCCAATTTGTTCAATTTTCTAAACGCATGATATAGGGTATCGTATAGTTTGTCTATAATTTTCTTACTTGTTACTTATTAAACTAAAATTCTTAAGCATGTACAAGTCCTGATTTGAAGTTGTGTTCAATTTAGTGCAATTATACCCTAAAAGACTTTTAAATTAATAAATAGTCTGAAGCAGCAAAAGAAATCTCTTTCCTTAACACTTTATAAATTTGAAAGAAAGGTTATGCAAACTGAAAAAAATAAAAAATATAATGTAAAAGTCTTGTGTTCTTCCGTTTTCCTTTCTCACAATTTTTAGTCTTTGTGCGAGTTTCTTTATAGTTTTCTATAGAGAAGTTTATTTTTCGTATTTTATTTATTTTTTGTTTTTTGAAAATCTTTAGCCTTAAGCTTTAATAAAGAATTTTGCTGCTGTGCTAAAGTTTCTATCCTAATAATCCTCTTAATTTCTAATAAGTATTTTAACCACGTACTTTCCTACAAATTGTTTATCTTTTCTATACAGTCTCTCTTCTATATATTTTATAATTTTTTCTTTTGCACAGAGTATCATGTGGTTTGCTGAGTAAATTAAGAGTAGCCGGACTAATATTGAGCAGCATGTTTTGTTTCATTTTACATTTTGTTCATAAATTAGCGGTAGCTCTGCAATGACGTGTCTGTGCAAAACGTTAAATGTTTCGTTGTTGTACATTCTTATTTACTCAGTGGGGAAAATCATTTAATTAGTTTGAATGTTGTTTTAAAATTTGCAATCAATACAGTTTTCCAAAGAAAATTAATATTTAATTGTAGTTTTAAAAGCTAATTGAATACAAATGAAGTCTAACACAAAAATAATTAAATCATTTTGGTTAGATAGACTTAATACGACTATGGAAACTACAGGTAAGAAAATTATAGTCGGTCTAGACCCTATGACATGCATTTCGAGAGTGGGTCCTGGATCGAACTTTTCTGAAATAGAAAATAAGCGTAAACCAAATATGAAAAGGTATGAAAAAGTTACCTATCATGATCATATTTATCAAATTAAAAAAAATATATAAGCCGAATTTGAGAAAAATCTGTGCAATGCTTTTGTCTTTGAAGATCGGGAATCAGCTTTATATTGGGACTATGACTAAAAATAACTACTGGGTTCATTTTTGAACTACTGATCAGACACACAAATATCTGTGATTTTCTGGAATAACCGCGTATGTCCAATAAATAACTACTGGGTTCATTTTTGAACTACTGATCAGACACACAAATATCTGTGGTTTTCTGGAATAACCGCGTATGTCCATTTTTGTCAGTTTTGAGTTAACGATGCCAAATATATTAATTTTTAAGGCACTTTACATGTGTTAAATTTAAAAAAAAAAAAATATATTGACCATTTCTGAGTTTTTTCTTTAAATGACGACGTAACTTAAATGTCTATTAAATTAATTTGCAGCACTATCGACGTATGTGAACATACGTTTCATCGCTGACAAATTATTTTCTTAGAAAACGACACTTAGCGACATACGTTGTTATTAATGAAAAAAAATTCAAAATAATTTTGGATTATTTTTCAGTTTATAACCACTTATAAAAACTTGTGTGTTTATCTCTGTTATTTTTTGTCACTATTATTCTTGATACGTTGTTATATTCTCATACTAAGTCCCGTTAACTTTTTGTTGACGAACAAAAAAATCCATTTTTCAAGCAATAACAACTTATGTCTACATGGGTGGTTGCATTGGTAGTTTTCTTTTTCAAAGAATACGACGTTTGTCGACATAAGTTGTTTCATCTGCACACACTTCAAGTGTTATTTATATATTGTTTTTTTTTTTCCTTCTCTAGGATCTATTCCTCTGAATATTTTTGAGTCAAAAGTTTATATAAAGTATTTATTGCACATATCTACAGGACTGTTAAATAAAAAGCTCTAAAAACTTTATATCGAGCCCATAATTTCAAATATAACGTTTTTTGGCTCTCCTGAACATTTTGATTTTATGACATACGCGGCTATTCTAGAAAACCACAGATATATATATTTACTTTGTCGGTCTGATGGCGGTAATTTGTATGAGGGCCAGATCTGAACATAACTCGATCTATGACAGATAAAATTTTATGTACCTAATGTCATAAGTATTTATTTTGATGATATTTGCAACTTAGAGTTTGAGTAGATGGACACACAGACAGACGGACGGACGGATATCGGTTAGTCGACTTAGGAATTGAGAAATTTTTTAAAAAAAACTCTTATAACCTAGACATTTTTTCTTTAGAAAATCTTATCTTTTTTCCTATAGAGAATCCTATCTTGTATTCAAAATTATTTTTCATATGGAAACATTCTCTTATAAAAAAATTAGAAATATTCTTTTTATATAGAGAAATTCTCTAATATTTTGAGATATTTTTCCTTAAGGAAATCTGTCTTATATTCTAAGAATTATTTGTGTGAAAAATGTTTTTTGTATTCTGAATGATTTGCCACATGGAAGAATTATTTTATATTCCGAAATATTTTTTCTATGGAAATCTTATCTTGTTTGTCCCATTTTCTGTGACATTTTTGCTCAGAAAAAATGTTTATTTTATACTTTTTTAACAAAAAAAAAAAAAAAACTTTTCTTATATTCTTATTCTCATAGACATTTTGTCTACAAAATAATTTCTCAAATTTTGAAACAGTTTTGCTTTAGAAAAAGTTTCTAATATTGAAGATATTTTTGCTATGGAAATTTCTCTTATACTCTGAGACAATTTACATAAAGAACACTACTCCTATATTTGGGAAAAAATGTTGCTATAGAAAGTCTTATCTTATATTTAAAAAGATTTGTCATATAGAAATAGTCTCTTTGATTATTTCGTATGTAGAAAAATTATTTTATATAAGATATTTGATTTACAAGAAACTTTTTATATTCTGATATATTTTGTTATTATTATGGTTTATACTATTTCCCAAAAAGTTTTCTTGTATTTACAGAAAAATATTAAGTTTATACATTTCTTAAAAACTTGTGTGAATATGAGTTATAGCAAAAATTTCTCTGATTTTAAGAAAATTTCCAAATTTCCAAGACATGATTTTAATAGAAAAATCTCCTCTTTAAAGTTGTGAAAATTTTCAGAGTCTTTAATATTCATTCCTATACGAAATTTCTCATATTCAGATTAAAAAGTTTTTTAATATATTATATACAGTTTTTTTTTTAGCTGCTACATTATGCTCTCATTTTTATTTTATCCTCACCTTATGATTTATGATTTATGACATTCAGTTCCTGGCTAAGGCCAGCTTAATGGTTGTTTTTCATTTTGCTTACTTAAAATATGAACAATTTTATGATACATTTTATTATGCGTATGACAAGTTTGTATACATATATTTTCTGTATATAAAATATGCATACATACATTTTTAAATATATATTTTTTTACATTTCTCAATGTTAACGCTGGTGTTGATGTTGATATTTCCCTGAACTATAAATGTTTTCCCAACGTTTTGTAAACTTTTTTGAAGCATAAAATTGCTGTTCTGAGTGAATATAGTTTAACTTTAGCAAGTGTATAGAAAGAATATGGCCACCCCACAAAATGGGCTTAAAATGACTTAAATGAACTTTATCATAGTCAGTGAAGGCTATTTGAATGTACAGGCATCTGTTTTAAACTGGTGAAATGAAAAATGCATTTCTTTCGTGAATATTGAAATTTTTATAACATATTTTAAAGGTGTCATTTCTGGGAAAATTTATTTGTAACATATTTTGTTTATGTGTCATTTCAAGATATTTAATTTGAGATATGTCGAAATGAAAGTATATATGTATAGCTTTGTTTTGGCTTGTTTTGTTATAAAAATTAAAGCATAATTTAAAGGGTTTTATTTACAAATATATTAATATAATCCAATTATAATAGATGTTTATAAAAGATATTTTAAAATACTTACACCTTCACTATAACTTATCTTTTAACACGTGTAAAGCCCGTGTTATAAACACAAATTTTTCTTGTCAAAAAAAAAAAAACTAATTGAATTCCATAACAATTTATTTTTTTTAACACATTGATTAAATTTTTATCTCTTAACAGTTCTTCGTGTAATTTTTATGTGTCAATGTAATTTTTCTCGCCGAATCTTATATTCTATAAATTTTTATCACCATGCTAAAATTAATTACATGAAAAAAAAAATTAAATCAGTTTTATCAGCGCACATTCGTTACAGGCGAAGATGTCTTCTGACAGTTTTACACGACACATTTAGTAGAATATGGGTAACGGTACTGACATTCAGTGTATGAATGGGGGATGTATGTTTGGATAAATGAAGTGCAAATTTTTGGTGGTAAAGGAAATTAATTTATTAAAGAAAAAAAAAAAAAAAAAACGAAAAGGAAAGGAAAGATTGACAAAGTGTATGCAAAAAGAAATTACACTTAGTGTGTATGTAATACATAATGAAAATGTTAAATTGAAATTAAATATTTAATGTAGAATAAAATTGCCTAAAAGTATGCCATAAGTGTAAGGTATGTTTAAATTTGTATAGGTATGTTATTGTGACCGAGTTATAATAAAATAAAAAACATTTTATCCGCAGCCAGGAAAATTGCTTTATAGGAAGACAAAAGCTAGTTTTATTATTTTTAATAAAATAAAATATTTAAAGCAGAAAATTAAAAACACATTTCTTTCATCATTTGACATCAAATAATTAATTGTAGAAAATGTAACAAAATATAAAATATAATAGAAAAAGTTCTTACCAAGAAATAATTTACTTAAATTATTAACATAACATTTATTTTCAAAAAAAAAAAAAAAATTTTTTTTGCAAATATATATTTCTCAATTTTTTTAGTTGTTATTTTGATTTTTTTTTAGTTTTTACTAAAATTTCATAACATAATTTTATTTTAGTAATATCAGTAATATATTTTTTTTTTATTTTCGACCAAAAAATTTATTAAAAAAATAAATAAATAAATAGTAATCTGTTAAAACAAGAAAAAATAAAAAAATACTTAGTAACAAAGGTATAATAAAAATTATTAAAATAGAATTTATTTGAAAAAATATGTGAACCGATAATTAATATGATATTAAATATGAAAATTGTCCAAGTTAAAATTAGAAAATAATTAATTATTATTAAAGTCGCATTATAATATTTGATAATATTTTTAATTTTCATCTAAATGACATAACATAATTTATTTTAATAATTTTTCTTTTTATATTTTACATCAAATAAATAATTGAACACAATCTAACAAATTAAATTTCTTAATACCAAACATAATAGAAAAAGTATTTGCTAAAATTATTAAAATAATATTTGTTTTTAAACAAATAAACAAATTCCCTTAAAAATATTTTTATAGGATTTTTTTTATTTTAATTTTATTTATTTTAATTTTTACTAAAATAAACATCTATGCGCTCAGGGGGGGAGGGGGGGGGGGTAAAAATCTATTTCACAATACAATACAAAAACAGCGTAAGGGAAAATCGGTGTGAGGTATATGTAAGTGTATTGGTGCAAAGATTATGATTTAAATTTATTTGGCTGATTCAACAACCAACAGAAAGCGCCATGAATATATAGCAAACATCTGCAACCATCAAGTATAACAACCATAGCAGTTGCTTGCTATATATAGATGGCGCTTACTGTTTGATTTTAATTTATGTGTAAATATATGTTTATACATCTCCCATGTGATCGGACTCACATAGTTTTTTTAATTTTCGAGAAAAAAATTAATTGAAGAAAAACAAAAACAAAATAATATCAAAAATAATAAAAAATACTATTAAAATAAAATTTCTTAAAAAAACATTTCCTGTGATAATATTTTTTAAAGATTTTTTTATAATTAGCCGATAATTATGAAAATTTATTTGCATTATATTATCTGATGGTGTTTTATTTTTTATCTACATTTCATAACATACTTTTGTTTTAATAATTTTTTCAATAATTTCTTAATTTTTTTTTATTTTTATTTTCCATATATTAATTCAAGAAAATGAAAAAAATAAAATTTTTAAATGCTAAAAAAAATTCTTACAAAAAACACTCCGGTTTTCGAGGAATTTATTAAGAAACAGTTTTTGCAACAACAAAAAGGACAGAAAAATTACACAGAGAATGAATTTTTTCAACAAAAAAAGATGAAATAAAATACTGCAATTCAACAATTTTGTTAGAAATTTAATTAAATCATTAATTTAAACTTTTATAATTCCCCCTAAAAGTATGCCATAAATTTTCTTCTAAGATTAGTTAGTTTTTAAGCAGCTTCAGTATTTCATCATTTCAAAAAAACGTTTAATAGTTTCTTCTCTGCACCCATCTTATCATAAATGGGGCGTGATTTTTTTATAATATATCTATTACCGATACTAAAACACGTTCAAGTACTTCTTCAAACACTTTTAGAAACAAAAAAAAACATATACATATTTTCATCTTCTCTGCAAAGTATAAATTGCACAAGGAAAACAAAATGCTTATATGAATTTGATATGCAAATTTTAAGTACATACTAGAGAGTGGCAACCATGAATATAAATAAATCTTTCTCATTTCTTTTTTTTTTTTTTGCCTTTCAATATTTCAACAACAAGAAATTGAGATATTAAACTTTTATTTACTGGTGGTTTCCAACCAAATACCAAATAAAATTGATATAAAAAGGTGAAAATGAAACCATAGCAATAAATCAAAGGAAAACTTAGAATGTATAAACAAACAAAAGAACGAAATATTGAGCATTGGTATCTTATGAAATTGAAAGAAGGTGCAAAGAATCTTGTAAAGGTAACACTCTATTTCGCATTTTGGTAAATAGGTGTAACTGTTTTACAAGGCAAAATAATGTTGTTCTTGATTTCACCTTGTAGCACTCATTTTATTTGTTTATGGGAATTCCTTGTTATAAACAAGAAATTAATATTGTTTTATGCGCTCTGTTGTTTGCTATTTAAAAGTTTTTAAATAATAATATTACGACCAAAAAAATCCTACTATAAAAATAACTTTGTTCATTAAAAAGTGAAAAAACAGTATTTGTATTATAATAAATCCCAGAGAGCGTTGAAGGAATTTACTGGAGCAGAGAATCCGTAAGCATAAATTAACATTAAAGGAATTGTTAAAAAGCATAATTTTGAATGAGTGGGGTAAAAAAATAAAATTGGTTAAGTCGTTGCCATATGGGCTCACATGTTACTAACTTAAGCAATATTTAATGAATAGCCTTTTTAATAAGTTTTTTCTTTGTTTAACGTTTTTTGTCTACATTAAATTCAATAAAGGCAATAAACCTTAAATAAATTATAAAAAAAAATAATAATAATAAATAGCTTAATAATTTAGTAGTTAATATTTTCTCATTCTTTCCGTAGTATGACAGTTTTAATTTTAGGCATACGAATATTTTTTTTAGCAAGTGTTAATAGATCATGCTACTCTCGCTAGATGAGTGTAGTCGTTATTAATTTGAGAAGAAAAACTAACAAAATATAAATTCTTAACTCATCATCAGTGTTCAATCCAGTTCCAGATCCTTTACCAATTTGTTGAAATACAAGTGCTAATAACCCACGTACAGTGGAAACGATTTTAATATGAAAAAAGAAACAATAAATTTCGCAAAATGAACTGCGTTATTTTATACGTGATTTGAATTTATCGAAGCAAATAGCAGAGTTCTTGCATCATGGTTGCAGAAGTTCAAAGAAGAAGCGAACATATGCTCCTGAGATGATATCAACGGTTTATTTGATGTACCGAATACACCATACGATGTAAATAAATGACGTTTTGTTCAATAGCGGTTCGAAATAGAGCCTGAAAACAATGGAAATAAGTATATTCTACTTAATTGAAATTATATTAAAGCTTACAAAAAAAGATAATTTTTTTGTTATAATCACTACTTATGAACCTTTTCCGAAAAGGCCTCCATTAGGGATTTTATAGTGGCTTCTGACACTTTTTTACAACACGTAATCCGTCTACTTTTAAAATCTTCCACATTTTTGCACACCTTTTTTATGCTCTTAAACTTCCTTTTCACAAGAGCCCAATATCTCTCACTGCCTAAGCTCCCGGAGAGTTCAGAAGTACTCTCTTGTACTACTCAAGAGCTTTCTTACCGTAGTCATAGAATGTTGGCTTATAGAATGAAGGAGTCTTTTTTGCAAATTCTCCTTAATATAATTTTCTGTGTATATAGAGCAATTGACATGTTTCTTTTGCCGCATCTGCATATTGTTTGCAATACTAGGAACTTTTTTCCTCTGTTTTTGCATCCTAAACCTATTTCCAATATTTCCTCGATTATTAGGAACATAAAAGTTTTGACCCAGGAGCTGCGAAAAATCTGAAAGTACATAGTAGTATTTTTTTATGAAACATGATATCTATTTCCAGTTGTTCGGTTTTTTGGCCTCAACATTTTTAGCAGCGTTACTGTCTGGAACGTTTTGGTTATGTATGTTTTCAACCCTGTATTGACTTTACTTTTTTGAAGCAATTATTCCGAGCATTGAGCTTCTTTGGGAGCTCTTTTTAATATCCTTCCTATTTTTTTTTGGCCCTAAAGACATCATTTGTACTTTTCGTTCTTCCCGAACCACGTTTCTTATCAATGGTCCAATTCTCCTAACAGTTTCTAATAACATTGGAAACAGTTTGACGGCAGGTCTTGGATTTTGTTGAAAATATTTAATAATTTTAGCACATCTTCTATTTCATCACTCATTTGAGTCATACTAACAACAAATGAACAGAGTTGTCACTTAACGTAATAACTGTCATATTTGTTAAAGATAATTTTTCGATTTCACATCTCATATGCTATTCTTGGAATCTAGCTAGGTTAAAACTCTTAATATACTTTGGATTATTTCATTTTGTAGCATGACTAAACTTAATTTTTTTTCTCTCAAATCAAGTTTTTACACCAATTCTCGAAACTGTTGTTAAAGTCTACTTCCGGAATGTCCAAGCCATTTTGAAGAAAAACTTACCCGGGCAAGCACCTCCTTTTATTAGAAATCGGTGTAAAAGTGGTAAAAACTAATGTCAATGAATTTTGGAGAGAAAGGTTGACTATGCTATGCTAAAAACACAAATAATTTTACATAGTGTCGTACAAAAATGAACAATAAACTAAAATATGCAGCAACCCCTGTCGTACGAAAACGTACGACGTGGCACTCAAGAGTCACACAGTGCTAAGTGAAATAAGGTAGTTGTGGAAATGGTTTCGAAGATTTAGTGCAGTGATGCAAAAACGAAAGTTTTCTGCCACTAATTTTGGTCTCTTATTGCGATTAGCTTCACTCAAACGATTCATAGCACCCTGGTAATATTTCGTCTTAGTAGTATGGAACGGCGGGAAGAATTCATTATGGACCACACCGCTATAATTGAAGAACAGTGTTAAGATGACCTGGATTTTTGAACGATTTTCCCGTGATCTTTTAGTTTTAGCTTCACCTTTTGCAAGATATTCGCTATATAGGTCGGATGTTTCGGGATAGAATGATCAGATCAGATCACCCGTAATGATGTCTTTTATTTCATTCTGGTAGTCAGTAAGCATCGTTTCAGGGATCTTAATGCGACGCTATTTTTCCAAAAAAAAAAATTAGTGTTTTTGAGAACGAATCGAAATTTGACGTATTTCAGGCCCAAAATATTTTTCAAAATGGCATTGACCGATACTTTTTATATGTCAGCAGTATCAGCAAAGTCTATTTTTTCCAATCAACGATTGTTCAGTAACAAATCTTTGATTTCCTTGACGTGTTGTTCATCAGTTGTAGTTTTTCCACGTCCAGGGCGCCCTATGTCTTCAACGATTTCAGTTCCTTCCTGGTAATCACATTTTTTTCGATACAGCCTGATCACCTTAGGCTTCTGGAAACATTCTTTATACTTCTGTAACAGAAATTCCATTCAGCGCACAAAATTTAAGAGAACTTCTTTGTTAAACAAAATCAGACATTGTTAAAATCACCAATATTCACTTTCAGTTATTTACAAAAAAGACTAACTGAAGATATTGACATGAAGCTCGTCAGTGATTACAAAACCAGTACTCCCAACCTGAAAAAATAATTTCCCGAATCGCTAAACCAGCGAAGTTTTAATTAAAATCACTTCAAATTTAGGCTAGTATTCTATGTATCTGTGAAGAAACATAAATTGCAACATATTGCTGACATGTCTCATAGGTCGGGAACTTCTCGATAAACAATTTTAATAAAATTAAGATATCATCTTTAAAACTCCTTTAACAAAATTCTTTCTACTTTCCAGTCACTTTACATTATATTTCCTGCAAATGCGCCAACCACTTGTCATTTTGTAACATTTTCTTAAAAGCACTAATGCATTCAAGCTGAACTTGTACTGCTCATCTGAAAACATCGTTAACGTTAGTGGAAAAAATATTTGTTCATTCGTTTGTCCAATTTATATTTTGTTATCTCAAATGTCAGGGTATTTTGTGAAGGTAAAGTTTGCTAGGTTTACCTGATTTTTGCGTTCTTGTTTTTTTTTTTTTTTTCTTTTGCTAATTTGTACAAAATGTATTTTGAGGAAACAATCAATGTATTTAATCAAGTGGAAAATTGTGTAATATTTTAGATAAAACTAAACAGGAAACTCGAGAGAAATGAAAGAGAGATGGAGATAGTAAAGAACAAATTGTTATCTTTAGCAGCCCAAATGTATGCTTTGAATTTAGTAGCTGCAGTCTGAATGTATGCTTGTGTTTTAATTTTTTTCATATATAATTGTATATTAGCAAATAATAAATGTATATCAATTCTTAAGATTTAAAAGTAAATTAGTAAATTCAAGTAATTTTTGAGTCATTTTAAAGATTTAAAAAGTTTGCCACATCTTTATTAGGAAAGGTTACTTAATTTTGTGGCTCTTAATTATAAATATTTAGCAGCTTTTTTCTGGCAATCATTTTCTTTTTGCTGTATTAAAGCAAAAAAATTTATTCATACTTTTGGAACCTAATATAGACAAAATTATACCATGAATACATTTTAAAATACACACACTCATAAATATCATATTCAAATTTCAAGAGAATACTGCCAAATATTAATTTTTTTTTAAGTATATCATTAGACGCCTAAATTATGCAAAATTGGAAGCATGCCTTTAGGGAAAGTTTTTATTTAAATGCAAAATATTTTCAGATTGTTGAAAACGTTTGGAAGTAGAAGCATTATTTTAGTGAAATATTTTTAGTGCTAAAGAAATGGAATTGAAATTAATGTATAGGCAAAAAAAATTATGGAAAAATTAAAATAAAAACAAGTAAGAGTGTTAAATTCGGCTGTGCCGAATCTTTAATACCCTCCACCTCGGTTTGAGTATTGATAATAAATGTAAACAAAATATTGGAAAAAGTAAACAATTTGTTAAACTTAATACCAAATTATTTAAGAAAATCCTTTGGGTTGGTTTTCGTCTTTCTATTATTTCGGATTTATTTCGGTGCTTGCTTTTTGGTCATCGTGGTTGCTGATCGCCATGCATTTAGGTTATATACCTATATGCATGCGTTTCCGGTTACATGACATAACTTCTCCTTTAATTTAGTTTTTGATAATTAAATAGCTCGCCCTAACCTCCATTGCAAAGGTAATGGTTGTGTAGAGTGGCTATATGCATTAAATCGTGCTAATTGGAGATGGCTGAATAGTTTCTTTTAACTGACCAAATATTTCTTCATTGTGGATTGAGTAACAAAATAATAACCAAAAAGAAAAAAAGCTCTCTCAACTTTTTCTTAAATATTGCCTTATTTTGAAAACAAAGAGAATAAATTTATAATAATATATAATCAAATTAGGGATGCCAAACGCATAAAAAACTAAAAGTCCCAAGCATTTTAAATAAAATAATTTAATGTTATCTTTATTTTCTGAAAAATTTAAAATTTTCATCCAAAAAAAATTGTGAAAATTTATATAAAAAAATAACACTCTCATCAAATTACGTTTACTTATGTAACAATTTTTATGTTAGCAATTCTTAAATATCATTTGAGGTTTTCTTAAATTCATTGAATTTAAATTAATATTTTATGTAGTGCGATTCTTTAAACTTCAAATTCAACGATCTGACAATCACAAAATATATCGACAGCTATTGTTGTTTGCACTAAGGATTAAGTGATTCACTAAGTACATACATCTTAACGACAGTCGTCAAATTTATTTTTCTATTTATTTAAATTGTAAACCAGTGGCACCTCTGTCAAAATAAGCGAAAAACACAAAGAAGAATAGAAAAAAACAAATTACTTCGTGTTTGACAGGATGATTTTATGTTGATGTTTAATATCTTTATTTTTTTACTAATATTTCTGTGTATTTATTTGAAAATGAAATAATGCATTGAATATGCTATTTAATTTTTTTATTTATATAAAAAAGTTTTTTAATTAAAGCAAAATATTTTCACTATTTTATGATTTTTTTGTATGTATGACGACATTTCAACCTAAAAATTTAAGTTTTTATCGATTGAATAAACAACACAAAAACGGTTGTCGTTTAGATAACAACAACAGCTGACTTTAACAATAGCGAATATCATTTAAAAATTTTACTGATAATTTTGCAATTTTCTTTTTTTTACGATTCGACTATCGTTAAAAGAAGTTAATGAATCGCGGTACTGAAAAGTTATTAATATCTCCTGAATGGCAATATATTTTTTAAATGTAAACATTTTTAAATGTAAACATATTTGGTGTTTTTTTTTTTTTTGAATTTCGATTTGTGTTTAACGAATAAAATTTATATATTAAAGATGCAATTGATGTCTTCTAAATTTAAAATTATTATTTCCGACGTTTTGATATGATTTTCTGAAATTCAATTAATATTTTCTAATTTATAATTGGAAATTTTAATTTCAGTTTTTTTAAGAATTGATATTTTCTTAAATTTGAATGGAAAATTTAAAAAGTGCAATTTTGTATTTATGTTAATAATAATGCTTTGTTAATTATAAACAATTTTTAAAAATTAGATGTAATCGCATTCAGATATTTTGTAGGTAAAGCAGAATAATAGTTCTATATAACTATGTAGAACTGTTTTGAAAGCAAAAACTAATTGATGAACTCGGTAACTCTATTTTGTAAGACAACAAAAAGTTAACATGCCAAACTTATGTTCATATTTGTAAAAGAATAATGAAAAAACGTATGAAATAAAAGACCAGCCCGTGTATACTCTTAACATTGTTCTATATGATATCTAGTTGAAAATATTGACATTCATGTTAAAATAGAAATAACTATTGCAAAGCTAATTAGTACAAAAAATTGTGGCGCCATCTATTGTGGCATAGTCACGCTGAGCAAAATGAAGTGACATTCTGTTAATGCAAAAGAAATGTATTTTCTCCACAACAAAATATTGCAGAATTTTATGTAAATAAAATAATATACCGATTTATTTCTAACATGCAGTTACTATGAATATACATACATACATACATACATAGATATATGTATATTATTTGTATTATTTAATATGTGTATGTATGTATATGTAAATATTACACACAAAAAATACAAACATTATTTTTGTGTTTTCTCTTTAAATAAATTAATACATAAATTTTTTTTTGCTAAATTTACATATGGGCAATTCACAACAGGTGTTGTATATTGTATTTTATATTAAAATACACAATACAATCATTTGTTGTGAACACTCAGTTGTAAAACGCTTTCTTTTGTAATTTTCGATCCAACGAGGAAAGATCGCTTCGTCGCTTCTGCTATTTTGTATAAGAGAAAACACTTGTCAGTGCTTGCTTTTTGGTCGTGAGATATGCCCTGGAGTTTTAGTTACGTACCTCTTGCTTTTTAATTTATAATAAAAAAAAAATGTTAAATGTTTTGGTTGGTACTGAAAGAGAAAATACATACTAAATTTATAAACATTAATTTTTATATAAATAAACTTATCGATGTATGTATTTGCGTTATTTGCATTATTTGCTATTAGTGACTCATTTTTATGTCAACGAGTGCCCTTGCTGCCCTTTTGATCGTGATTTCCACAGACGGACAAACGGACAGACGGACGGACGGACATCGCTATATCAACTCCGGTTGTTATAAGGATCTCAAATATATATATTTTATGGGGTCCAAAAATTTTTTTCTAATTATTACAAACAGAATGACAAACTTATATATACCCTCTGCACACTGGAGTGGAGGGTATAATTAATGAAGAAGGAGACTAAATTTATTGGTTTGCCTAATGAACTTTTTTCAGACCTCTTAAATTACCATGGACCTCTTAAATTCCCTTTATGTCTATCATATTCTGCCTTTTTATTTCCGGAATTAGACGTTGGACCTTCTGTGCTCTTCAATTTTGCTCAAAATGTTTAAAATGTTCTTCTTTGGGAAATATTTGGAAATCTTATTTCTTTTCACTTTATTTCGATTTTTGGTCTGTTTAAGTTTTCAATTATAGTGTAGTGTGCAGACGCTAAATCAGAAGCTAGAAATAAGTTTTTTGGTGAACAATTTCAATTCTTGTTTTTTAGGGGGTGTTATTTTGAATACTAATTGAGTGTTATTTTGAATACTAATTGATGGGAAAATTCCATGGTGTTATTTTTTAATGGACAACTATATTTTCTGAAAATATGGTGTTATTAACAACACGTTATTATTTAAAACGCTTTCACAATTTTCCATATTTTTGGCCAACACATTTGATTTGGTTTGAGATAACTCAAGGAAAATTAAAGAAAACATTCAAGACTTCATTTACTTTCAGTGTTTATATTAAATAATAAATTTTTTAAAACGAAAGTTACCATTTGAAGTTTGTAAATTTAAGAAAAAAAATTCTTGCATTCGCTTATAGCTTTAGAATTTATAATTTTTCAAAGGGAAAACCTAAATATTGTAACTACTTCACAAAATTTATTTTCTTTTTTATATATCAATTAATTTTTTTTTTTATTTTTTTTTCTGATTTTCAGAACTTGATAAAAACTCATCAAATCTCTTTTTATTTCCATATTTGTGCAGTTAAGCATTCAAAACAACTGCAGTGCTTGCTTGAACTGCTAAATCACTGCAATGAAACTAAAAATATCATGGAAATATTTCCATAAAAACTCTATAACAGTATATTGCCTGCAAAGCTATAGCATCACAACTGCTTGCATATGACTCTCCAATGGAGACGACGACAATGATGACATTCTCAATGAAGTACGGCAATTTTTTTGCTTTTACTCAAACCCACAGTCTTTGAAATTTGAATTTAGTTTTAAAATTTTTTGGCGTATGTTCAAACAATGTAGAGAAAAAAAAACTGATTTTAATGAAACTGAAAACTACAACACACTTCGTATAAAATATTCTGATATATTGAAAAATTATGGTTGTAACTAGGAAAACACCATGTGTCTTCAACTGACAAACTAACAATTTCAAGTTGAACAGCCAAGACCATTCTGCAAGTAAGACAATATACAACCCCATCATATATATATATATATATATATATATATATATATATATATATATATATGTGTGTATATTTAAGAAGTGCTGTTGCTAAATAAATTTCTTTATAGAATTTTTAATATCAAGCTAGTATAGAGACAAAGTCTATCTGTAAACCATATGGTATGCAATATAAATTGTCTTGTGTTGTTCTCAGCTTAAATTTGTTATGAAGGAAAAAAACTTTCTCAACCAACTACTTTTATGTTAATTTTTTTGAGTTTAAGCAAAGGCAAACGAATTAAAATAGAAAATTCAAAAAGATTGTTTTAAGAATTTTTCGTTCGCTTTAATTTTTTTTTTCCTTTATGAAAATTGCAAAAAAAAAAAAATTATTTCAAAATCAAAATCGTCTTTCTGATCTCTGTAGGACTAAGACACAAGAAAAATTACTTTTTGATACAAGGAGAAAAGGTACCTTTTAAGAAAAATTATTTTTTTTAGGAAAAGTTATTCCTTGAAGAAATGTAAATTTTATTATTTTTTTTTTTTTTTTTTTTTAAATATACTTTTTTTTACGAAAAAGCTCTTTATAAGGAATTGTACCTTTTTAAGAACGAAGAAGTGCCTTTTAAGGAAAAGTTGTTTTTAAGAAAAGTTATTTTATTAAGAAACTGCTTTTTTAAAAAATTTACTTCTTAAGAAAAGTTACTATTTTGCAGAAAATTTACTTTTTATTATTAGAAAAAACCACTAGTTATTAAGAAAATTTACTATTTTAAAACAGGTACTTTTTTAAGAAAATGTATGTTTTTATGAATAGGTACTTTTTTAAAGGAATGGTATTTATTTAAGAAAAGGGTATCGTTTTAACAAAAGGTACTTAAAAAAAATTTTTTTTTAAGAAAATTAATTTTTTTTTATTTTCTATATACGTAAATTTATAAAAACTTATTAATAAATATTGTAATTTATATCAAGAGACACATATAAAGATTATCAAGGAATAAAACCGAAACTCTTGTTTTATTTGTTAACACAAAAATTTTTTCTTTGATTAAAATTTTTAGTACTTCCTTAATATTTATTTTTATGTCATAAATATTTAATTTCGTTCACATTTTAGTAGAATATCCAAATCCCAGCTACTATATTTATGTCTGCTGATTTCTTTTCAATAAACTTTTTATAAATGTTAGATATTATAAAGGGTAATAAGTAATTTTTTATATAAAATTGTTTTTTTTTTCAAAATGATTTGAATCGTAAGTTTTATTAAAAAAATAATAACATGGTTTATTTTTTGGATATTTTGAAATCGAATCAAAATTTTTTTCAAATATATTTAATTCTTGTTTTTTTCTATTTTTATTTATTTATTTGCTTTCCTGTACAACAAGAACAAATCTTATAATTACAGTACAGGAATAATAATGCTAAGTTATGAGAATTGTTATTTATAATTTGGCTTTACAAAATACATACATTTTTAATTACAAAATACAGAAAATATTTAAGAAAAAATGGTAAACAATAACCAAGCAAATAATACAAGATTACAAAAAAGAAAAAAAAGAAAATAAGTAAATTTAATTAATTAATAAAATTGTTATACAAAATATTCAAAAAGGAATTTTTAAAATTTTCATCTATTGACTCGATTGGGGTGGTCAGAAAGACTTGTACCTCGTCAGCGTACATGTGTATCTTACAATGAGAAAGATAATCTTGTAAAACATTGATATAGATTGAGAACAAAAGTGGCCCTAATACAGATCCTTGCGGTACACCTTTTATAAGTTGTAAAGGTTCAGATGAATTGCTATTTACGTATACGGATTGTGTGCGATTGGTGAAATAAGAGGAAATTAAAAGCGTTGATGTTGAGGAAAAATTAAAGAAACGTCTTAATTTCATACACAGAGTTTGATGATCAACTGTGTCAAACGCCTTGGAATGATCTAGAAGTACAAGGAAGGTTATTTTGTTGTCATCTATGTCTCGTCTTTTGTTTTCGCAAACATCAGTTAAGGCTGTCACGCAGCTGTGGTTTGCTCGAAAGCCGGATTGTTTGTGGGACATTAAGTTATGTTGAGTTATATATTCATTCATTTGAAAAAAAAAATACCTTTTCAAAAAATTTTGACAAATAACATAGAATGGCTATTGGTCGTTGCTTAGAATTTGATTTTGGTATTGATATTATTTTAGCATGTTTCCGTATGGTAGGGAAACTGCTTGAAGTTATAATGCAGTTGAAGAAAAATGTTATAAAAGACAGTAAAAGTGGAAGAAGTATTTTAATAAATTTCGGATTTACATTATCATATCCTCAGAGTTTGACTTTACCAGAGAAATGCATTTTATAATATCAAGTTGATTAACGCATTTAAATTCAAAGAGATTTTCCTCGGCAACATTTGAAGTATTTCGTATATTATTGTAAAATTCATGATCAACTTCTACCGAAGGTAGATTCGTAAATTTTAAGTTCAATTCGTCAGCGTCTATGGAACAGCTATTATAATTGCATCTTCCAATGCCAATATCTCCAATTGTCTTCCACGTTTGTTTGGAGTCAATGGCAGAATTAAATTTCATAGAAAAGAAATTGCAATTGCTTTAGTCAAAAAAAATATAAAAAAGTTTAACGTTTACACCTCAATATTGGTAATTATTTGATATTTGTGACTTACGAAGATATTAATAAATAATAATATAAACTAAATGAGAATCATAACAAATGGATTTATAAATTTTTCCCATGCATGTACGTATGTATGTATGTTAGTAATATATATAGATTTCAATAGAATAGATTCAACTACATTTCAGTTTGTTTAATGAGAGTAAGATTTTTATAGTCTTACTCTCATCTATAAACCATTCGTTCACATGTACAAAACAAAAAACAGATTTTTCAAGCCACCAAACATGTGCATGCATCGCTTATATTTCAGTTACGTATAAACATTTTATTATATTTTGAGATTTTTATATGAAATTCTATCAGAGTGTCTTTACATTTTCGTACGTTGGCTATTGGACCTAGAGGACCAACTTACTTACTTATGACGAATATTTTAAACCTCCTAGACGGACCTAGATCGATTTCTTCTTTTTTAAATACTTTATAAATAGTCAAGCTACTTTCGAAAAAAAAATCATAAAAAAATCTGGTCTATAAAACTTTTATCTTGCAATTTTACAGTTTAGCAGGCTACAATACCTAATTTAAGTGCAACGTTGTTGTTTCCTACTGTTATCGGAAATAGAATCCAATTATGTTAAATTTTGTTAATAACAAAAACGTCCTTGAAAAAACTCCAATTCAATATTCTACGAGGGCAGTATGACAACTCCGTGGCATTTTTACCGTCACTCGTATTTAACTAAAAATCAATACTGCTACTAGTGAGTACCAGCTGATATTGGAGTACTGCAAAATTTTGATCAAGATGTGTCATTTAGTTTGTGTTTGACAGTCAATGAAAGCAAGAAACTTTACAGAAATGAAAAAAAAAACATTATTTTTATGCGAAAAAAATCATCACCATCAGATCAATGGTTAAGAAGTATTTTACCGAGTTCCCTTTGTGGTCGTATTAGCACAAGCAATGCCGGACTTTCAGGTCACACAAAAGAGGTCGTCACGCCAAACATCGTCGATAGAATCCATGCAATGATATTCAGGTGTTTGAGTTTGTAGGCATCTCAACTGAGCAGATACATCACATTTTATATGTATATTTGGACATTAAAAAACTATCTATGCCATAGGTTCTGCGATTGCTCATACTCGTCCATAAGCGTAACCATGTGTCCACTTCAAAGGAGTAGGACCCAATCTAAAGGAGTTTTTGCATCGTTTCGTAACTACGGACGAAATATGATGCCATCACAACACACCAGAAATCAAGAAACAGTCAAAACAGTGAACGTCGTGGAGTGGCGCCATTTGAGTTTTTTCGTTGCAAAAATCATAACTTTTGAACCGATTGAGATAATCAAATAAGTTAAAAAGCATATGATAGATAATTATCCATCCTATAAAATAACTGTTTGAACAAAGTGCTACACCATCTAGATTCATACTTATGGTTTATCAAAGTTGAAATTTGTTAACGGCATGAAATAAATCATGTTTATGTTAACTAAAAAAACATGATTTTCAACAATTTTATATTTTTTACGTTTCTTTTTCAAGTTTTTTATATTTTAAAAATATTATATAAATAAAAATAAAAAAAAATGTATTTTCCATCAAATAGTACAAAAAAAAATGGACAGTTGGTAAATAGCGATTTACCTGGAGAATCACAAAGCAAACGGTAAATTTTTTTTCTCTATAATATACTGAAAAATACATAAAAAACAAGTAAGAAAATTATAGTCGGTATAGACCGACTATATGATACCCTATACCATGGTTTAGAGACCCTATCTTTCGGTCTAACTACTTCGATATAGAAAATAAGCATAAACCAAATTTGAGTGGGATTTTTATTAATTTTTTTGGCTGCAGATATGAAAAAGTTCATATCGGATGCTATATCTATAAAGGGACTAGGTCCAAAAATGGACCGATCCTGATCATGTTTGGTAAAGTCTCTTGTATTTTGCAAAAATATGTACAAACAAAATTTGAGAAGAATCAGTGCAATATTTTTGTTTTTTAATAGATTTAAGTGAAGATCGGGAAGCAGCTCTATATGGGGTCAAAGGGATCATTTTTGGACTACTCATTAGTGGATGTAATGAACGCATACAAACCCAATTTGAGTAAGATCTATATGACAATTTGGATCTTATGGCAATTTATGTCGATTTCATATGGGTAATTTGTATGGGGGCTAGGTCTGAACATGGACCGATTCTCACCAATTTCAATAGCGTTCATCCCATGGCCGATAAAAGCTTATATACCAAATTCCATCAAAATATATTCATATTTGCGACCTGCAGTTTGATTACAAGCTTTACATGGACACACAGACGGACGGACGGACGGACGGACGGACGGACATTGTTAAATCAACTCAGAAAGTGATTCTGATTCGATCGGTATAATTAAAGATGGGTCTAGGTCAAATATTTTTGGTTGTTACAAACAGCAGCACAAAGTCATTATACCCAAACCACATAGTGGTATAGGGTATAAATACAAATTGCCTAAAAATTTTGTGTTGTTTTTTTATTTAAATGTCGAACGTGCTGGACTTTTTTGGATTACGTAAAGGAATAATAAAAGAACATATTTCGAAATTATGTCAGATATACAAAATTACACATTTTTTTTATTTTCCATCAAAGTTCAAAAATTGTAAATTTCCATCAAAGTTGAAGGATAGTGCAAAAATAGACAGTTGGTAAATAGCGATCTACCTGGAGAAACAAAATATACTAGGTATACTGAATAAATACATAAATCAATGGAAACAAAAAAAATTACGATTAGGTATCTAGTTTTTTTATATTCTAAAAAATAGTATTTAAAAATTGTGTTTTTTTTTTTTGATAACTGAAAATCGGTCAACTTTGAAGGGTTATATCTTCTAAACTAAAAATCGGATTTTATTGAAGGTTGCAATTTTGTAATCTTTGAACAATTTCCTATAAGACGAAACTATTCAAAATATCGTAGGCGCACGTGATTTTTTTGATTTTTGCAACCTCATTAGTTCTAAGGGCGCCATTGTGCGTCGTCGGGCAAAATTACACCAAGGTGGATCTGTATGCAAGGTCATGGCTTCAGTTTTTTGGGATGCATGTGCGGTGTTATTCCCATCAAAGACCTTGAAAAGGGTTAACCAGTCACCGGCGAATATTATGCGCAGCTGTTGGACAGATTCGAAATTGTCTTGAAGCAAAAACGACTGCATTTGTTGAAGAAAATAGCGTTCTTCCACCATGAAAACGCACAGCCGCACACATTAATTCCTGTAGCAGTAGCGGGAGTAGTAGGTAACACGAGATTTAATTGACAGCTTTTACAAAAAATGTGGCTACAAAAAAGTTGTTTTTTACCGTATTAATAAAAAAAATATTTTTCCTTAACACATCTGACCATCATTATCTTTTCTTAAATTTTTTTTTTATATTTTGTATTTTTTTTTTTTATTATTATTATATTTCTTATGGTAAATTCTTTGCATATCCTAATTTACATTTTAGGTTATGGCCGGCCATAAATAAAATTTAAATTATATTTAAATACATTATTTTTGTATTTATATTTTCTTTCTTGTTTTTCAACGGTATCTCTTGGTTGTTTATGGAACCGAAAAAAATATATATACAATTTACTTAAAATTTTTTAAGCAAATTTTTTAAAGTTTACAGTTAGGTGTCGTATTATTAGATAGTTGAGTATGAGGATATCATTTTTAAAATTTAAAAATTTGTTCTAACTCATTTGAAAATTTATTGCAAATATAGTAAAAACAAAATAATCAAATAAATTTGGAAATTAAAATTATAAAAAAGTTTAAATAAAAAAAGTTATCTGGCTTTGAATATTTTTAATTTTATTCTATCAGCTACATTCGTATACCTTCGAGCCACTACTGTAACCATTATTTTTACGTGCATAACTCATAGTTGCGTTAAAAATGTGTTCGTGTACTTGGTGCTTGGCTCCATATAAAAACACATAAATTCCATGATGTTTTAATTCAATTTCCACATAGTTTATGGTACTTAAAAGTCAGGCAGTGTGAGAAATAATAGAAAACTTGCTGCAAAAAATAAAACCAAGGCCCGTAAACTATATACATATGTAAAAATTTCTAAAGAGGATTGCGCGTTTTTTTGCGTGCTAAAAAGCAGCAAAGCTATTAACTCAATTAAAATGGTAGAGATGGTATAAAAATGGAAGGAAAATAAATATTATAAATGCAAACATCAGCAGGATATACAAGTGAAAAGAAAAGCACGAGTACAGACAGTAAACAGGAAAGCAAATAAATTACATAAGTTATGGTTAAGGGGCTAAAGAAATAGAAATGAAATTCAATGCAATAAGCTTAAAGCCACGCCCTGTTTTGACTAGAATTTAAATTGCATGTATTAAGGAAATGAAATGTTTAAATAACAAAGCACTTTTTTAGGCTCTTAAATTAAAGTCTTCAGAAAAACTTGCTTAAAGAATACGTTTCTTTCTAGAAATGGGAACGTCAAAACCAATTAAAGAGTTATCAAATTTTCTGAAATCATAATTATGAGATTCTTAAAATTACAATATTCTGCTTAAATTATTTTTGCTATTTATTATTATCATGCGAATCGGGACTAAAACCTACTACTTTTACTATAAACTATAAAACTGTTTTTCAATGTGACCAATGCTCTCGTACCACATCTGTAACTAGTTGCATAAAAACTCTGAGTTCTAAGGACTAAGTATGAGATCTTTTGCAAGGAACCGCTTGTAAAAGAGCCGATTTATTAAAAAAAAAAATTATTTGAAAATGACTGAAAGTGATGCCTTTATAACCAGATTAAAAACTTGTTTCATTGTTTTATTTTGTAGTCTCTAAGAACTTACATCCGGAGAAAGTCATCTCAAAATGCTGGTGAATAAATCACCTACAAAACAAGTAAGAAATTATAGCCGCTCTGAACCGACTATGCGATACCCTATACCATGCCTTTAGATAATTGATCTTAGGTCCAACTAATACTGTAAAGAAAGTAAGCGTAAACTAAATATGAGTGGAATTTTTTTTTAATATTTTGGCCTGCAGATCTAATGCTATTTTTTACTTATAAGAAAAACAACAACATATGGAGTTTTCTTACCAAAAGCACAAAAGTAGGCAAATCTAGTGAGAGTATGTGAGCATAAGAAAACCGGAAGGTGAGACAGCCTGAAAATATACGACACTGAGTCTGTTTTGGGAATCTCGTGACTTTAACCGTTTACCAGCCTTCGAAGGCGAGGTAGGTTGCGCGTTCTACTTGTCAGGATTTCCTGTTTTAGTTGATAGGTCCTGTTCTTCAATGGCTTTCTAGGCCTGAAAAGCGACTCTCTCTGTCTGTCAAAGAGCTTCGCTTGGTCTGAATTGCTCTAAAACTTTCTTCTCCGCTGATTATACTTGGCCTTTGAAAACTTTCCCAGTTTCCCTTAGCTGTGCATATGCCCAGATTGACCGAAATTGTTATTAGTCATCTTAGGTTGGCCTCTGGAATTGAGATTATAATGGGATCGCATTACCTTAAGCCTTGTCGAGCTTGGCTTTGAAGGCTCGATTTCTGGATCGTAATCTACGGGCTACTATGTGACGGTGATCTGTTTTGCGCTTTACTGTAACAAAAGAATTTCTGTTACAAGCAGAATAAGAAAGAAGAAAAAAATAATAACCTTGATCTTGAAATTATTTTCAAGTTCAAGTATGTACATATAAACAAAACCTTATATGGTAATAGGTTGATGGCATTTTTTTTTTCTTATTTTAGCAAACTGATTTATGGCGTTTTTTCTCTTCATTGTGTTGGATTAAATCATGAACACATTCATATGCAATCATGCTGGTCAAACCACGTATTTTCTTGTATTGATCTCACTTGCTCTCATAGTCATATATGAGTGGGAGTGTTATAAATACTAGAGAATATTATGAATGCATATGAATGTTCTCATTGAATTGGTGGTGACTTTGTTTTTGTTTAATAAACAGGTTTTTATCTGCAGAGGAATGAATGAAGAAGTGTAGCTTGATTAACAAGACATTTAAAATTAAACGAGGAGTTGAATTTTGTTTTTTGAATTAGATGGTTGAGGAAAAAACCTCTTAAAATTAAAAAAAAAAAATGTAGTTTTAATTTTAGAAACTTTAAGAAAAAAAAACTTTAGATTTTAGTGAAATGTGAATTTAGAAAAAGAAGAAAGCGTTCTGAGCAAAATTTTAAGTTAATTTAAATAAAAAAAAGAGACACTAATGTTAAGAGAGAAAATAATGTTTAAAAATAAATAATTGAAAAATATAATAAACATATAAAACAAATTAAAGTGTTAAGCAAAATTAAGATAAAAAAAAATTAAAGTTTAAGACAGTTTAAAGAAATATAAAATTAAACTTAAGAATAGAAAATAAGTTAAGTTTAATAAATTAACAAAAAAAAAAAAAAAAAAAAAATTTTACAGACACCGCAACATACACAAATATTAATTTGTGTAAACGCAACCTAGAAAAGAACAAAACACTGCGGAACAAAAAAAAAATGATTTTTAATAAAAACAGAATTAAAAGTTTAATAAATTTAAATGAAGGGAGTTTTTAAATAAATGTAAAAAAAAAAGAACTTAATTGCAGTAGTTAAACTTTGTGAAAGAGCATGAATTCAAAGAACACAAAATGGCAGACAAACCAAAACGTCCTCTATCCGGATACATGATCTGGCTTAACTCTGCCCGTGAAGGATTAAAGAAGGAAAACCCTTGCCTCTGGCAACAACAACAATATGTCGGTAATTTTGATTTTTTTTTATACAAATAATTTTCTACATTTAAATTAAAAAAATAAAAAAATTTTATAAAATATAAATAATTTGCTAAGACTAAAAAAAAAATTGTACTAAATTTGCTAAATATAAAATGTTTTAAAATATAAAATCAAATAACTACATTAAGAAATTTGTTTCTAATTATAAATTTAAACTAAATATTTTTTAGATATGAAATTTGCTAAAATTAAAATTGTGAAAAAATTTAAAATTGTACTAGAATTAAAATCTTTCTACTATTAAAAATTTTTCCTAAAAATTAAAAATTTTCCCAAAATTAAAAAAAAAAAAAAATATTGTCCTAGAATTAAACTTTTCCTAAATCTTACTAATTATGGTATAAAATTAAATAAAAAAAAAAGAGAAAAAAGGAAAACAAAAATTTTCTAAGATTTATCTAACTATAAATAGAATTTTTTTTTAAGATTTTTCTAATTAGAATTTAAAAGTTTTCTAAATGTGAGGTTTTCTAATTAAACCAAATTTTTGTCATTAAAAATTAGCTAAGTGTAAGGTATTCTAAATATAAAAATTTACCTAAATACAAAATTTTTCTAAAACTACATAAAAAGTTTTCTAATTATAAAATTTAAATATATATATAATTTTCGAAATGTCAAAATTCGCAAAATATAAAACATTCGAAATATAAAATTTGTATAAAT
The DNA here is from genome assembly GCA_963682025.1 of Cordilura impudica. NCBI lineage: Eukaryota > Metazoa > Arthropoda > Insecta > Diptera > Scathophagidae > Cordilura > Cordilura impudica. The sequence goes on along the minus strand of OY821520.1, from coordinate 190,252,324 downwards.
ATAAGAATTTTCTAATTATTAAAAGAAAAAATTTTACTAAATATAAAATTTATCTAATCATAAAGTTAAAAATAGAAATGTTGCTAAAATTTTCCTAAAACAAAATTTAGCTAAAATTTAAAAATTCTTCTAAAAATTAAAATTAAGCTAAATTTAAATTTTTTTCGTAAAATTAAAATTTCCCAAAAATTAAAATTTTGCTAAGAAATAAAGTTTTGCTAAACTTAAAATTTTTCTAAAAAGTAAAATTTTGCTAAAATATAAAAAAAAAATTAAATAAGTTTTGCTAAATATGTATAATTTAAATTTTGAAACCTTAAATGAAGGGTAAATAAAAACTTTTATATTTATAAAACCCAATGTAGAAAACCAAACCAAACCAAAAGCTTTTCATTAAGTGGGTTACCTCCAATTAAGATGGAGTCGAGGTAACATGGTAGGGAGGGCAAAAGGGGCAGAACACCTCGTCCCCAATCCCCAAGTAAGTATGAACATCCATCCTTTAGCATCCGTGTTAATTGACAGTTTTTTTGTAAATCGCACGTGAAAATCTGTAGTGCGGTTTCCCTGGGCCTGAGCAAGACCCCACCCATCCGGCGAGCTAGGCCCCTACGCCAGCACGTGCGACCAGCAAAGGCTCAGGGAAACGGAAGCGGATCTTCCACCAACGCCGCACCATTACAACTACTAGTCGAGCTAATTCCCTGAATTTTTATACCCTATACCACTATGTGGTTTGGGTATAATGACTTTGTGCTGCTGTTTGTAACTACCAAAAATATTTGACCTAGACCCATCTTTAATTATACCGATCGAATCAGAATCACTATCTGATTCGATTTAACGATGTCCGTCCGTCTGTGTGTCCATGTAAAGCTTGTAATCAAACTGTAGGTCGCAAATATGAATATGTTTTGATGAAATTTGGTATATAAGCTTTTATTGGCCATGGGATGAGTGCTATTGAAATTGGTGAGAATCGGTCCATGTTCAGACCTAGCCCCCATACAAATGACCCCTAGAAATCGACTTAAATTGCCATAAGATCCAAATTATCATATAAATCTTAGTCACATTGGGTTTGTATGTGTTTATTACATCCATTAATCAGTAGTCCAAAAATGATCCCCATGGGACAACTCTTAGTCATAGGCCCCATATAGAGCTGCTTCCCGATCTTCACTTAAATCTATCAAAAACCAAAAATATTGCACTGATTCTTCTTAAATTTTGTTTGTATATATTTTTGCAAAATACAAGATCTCTTGTCAGGATCCATTCATGCAAGGTCAGGATCGACCCATTTTTAGGCCTAGTCCCCATATAGATATAGCATCCGATATGAACTTTTTCATATCTGCGGACAAAAAAATTTATAAAAATTCCACTCAAATTTGGTTTATGCTTATTTTCTATGTCCAGTTAGTTGGGCTTATGGGGTATGGTCTCTAAACGGGTATCCTATAGTCGGTCTAGACCGACTATAATTTTCTTACTTGTTTTTGTATTGTTTTGTAAGATTCATTTCGGATCCGAAGAATTTAAAAGGAAAATACGTCAGTCGTCTCATAACCCCCAGTAACGCGGCATTTGGCTAAAATCATAAAAAGATATAATGAAGGAGTCGGGTGTGTTAAACTCACGACTTATTTGAGGAAGACTATTATAGAGAATTTAAATATGAATTAAACATTGTTCAAAGACCTGAGCAATTTTCAAATAACCAATAAAATTCATGATTTAAAAAAATTTTTTAAATAAATAAAAAAAATTTTTTTTTGCTTTTAGTTTTTCTTTAACGTTTTTAAAATTTAAATTCATTTTATTTATTTTAAATAAGTATTTTTTTAAATCAATTGAATTTAAATTAGAACCAAACTCTTCTTAAATTTGTTTAACATTTTTTTTTTTTTTTTGTATATTTAATAAAATCAAGTTTATCTTTACTCAGTTCCTATTGTAATCATCAAAAATTTACATTTCTCTTCTGCATTAACAACCCAAATGGAAATTTCCGTTTCATCAAATAAATTTGCCAAGTACATTCTACTCATGCTCAGGTTATGTTCTCCAAACCCATCGCAATCGGCATGAAAACCTTTTGCTAAACAAACCAAATATTACATGAATTTTTTAGCTTTGTAAGAAAATCGTAATTTAAAGAATACAATTTTTGAAAGATTAGCTTCCTTTTTTATTGTTGTATGTTAAATAACGAGAAGACAAACAAATGAAATTTACATTACAAGACCAGCGACGAATATTCTGCTTCTTGCGAACAATATAACTAATTTGTAAAGTTTTTTTTTCTTTCTATCTGGCATTTTCTGCAAAAAAGCCAATTTGTTTTTCTTATAAGGAAAATAAATTACGAAATTTTGAAGTGTAGCCTGATAAGTTAGGAGTTGGAAGAAGTTGATTTTTATAGAGTAGTGGAAGTTAGTATAAGTTTGTTATAAAAATTTTAAGAAGCTTCTTGTAATTTCTTCTGGAGAACTAAGGACGATTAATTTTGTTTTGCGGTGCTAATGTTACAAATTTATTATATAATATAGTTTGGTTTGGTTTGGGTTTTTCTTGACTTGTTTAAGATAATCTAAAATGGTAATGTGATGTTATTAACTGTAGAAAAGATTAATAGTGGCAATTACAAAATATTAAGTAAACACAGACATAATGTTTCCTTGAAATATATTAACTCCTAAGTGTAGGGATCAGTACGAGTAAACCGACTAAAAGTAGAAAATTGATGTTAAGATGTATGTATTTACTTAAGTAGCCCGCTACTAATGTAATGTACAAACTATATACCCACATATGGCAGCTCTTACGAAATTGATAATAGTGGAAATAAGAAGTATAAATGAATTGATATTAAAAAATTTAAGAAATAACGATTGTTTTGCTTGGACAGAGTTGTATCTTCTGAGATTAATACGAAGTGAAAGCTGTATGGTATAAAAACTGATTCTTAACCACACTGCTCGTAGACTTGTCTTTAGTTGAGTGTGTTAAAGCGCTGACCAAAAAGTGTAAGTACGAGTGTACGTGAGGTAGACGTAGGTTCTAACCTCACGGCCGCACTAAGTAGAAAAATTTCATATAGAAAAAATCTATTCATTTATAACATAAGAATTAACACATGTTCCATAAAAATCACTGATGAAGGCTGAAATTTCAGAAACTAGTCTTATTAGAGGTACAGTGTATTTATGAATTTTATAATAAATGCTTTCTTCTTTTCTACCGCGCACCATTGAAACCCACTATTAAAGGTGCTATTACACGAAATGTTTTTTACATATGTACTGTCACTTTTTTTATCCACATGAAATTCTTCATGTCTGTCAAAATTGTCTTTTTACATACGATTCATAATTTTTGCAATCACACGTGCGTATGTATTTCCGTATGACATAACCTCTAAATGTAAGCAACAGCTTATTTAATTTGTGAATTTACAAAAATTTTTTGTTAAAAAAAAGGTTATGTATTTTTTAATTGTTAATTAATACTAAACAATTTATTTTTCTTTCAATATTAATCTTTAAAATGTACTCTGTTTTTCTTTCGCCACAAGCAGTGTTGTATTTTCACTTGTTTGTCATGCAAAAATAGAACCTGTTCTAATTGAAAAATGTACATGTGACTTTTCTCATATATTGTACATAAACAATGTTTTATATGTATCACACGATGTGTACAACTTTTGTTGTGGGAAAATTTGACAGTACATGTGTAAAAAACACATCATGTAATAGCACCTTAAGTTATATATATAAAAAAAATCACCATCTAAATACATATGTAAGTATATTAAAATTACTACATACTTATTCCAAAATACTTATTTCTAAATACTTATTCCAACACTAACCCCAAAGCAGTTTCATTACTAAGCATTTTATTTCTTGCTTGCCTAAAAATAACTCTTATTATATTACAAGAAATGGTTTAACTTTTAAAAGATGTAGCATACTTTTGAGAGTCTTGAAAAAGTATTTAAATTTGAAAACTTGCGAAAAAGTGGAAGACAAATTTTAGAATATTTAATACAGATTGCTGTTAGGAAAAGTTACATGTAAATGTCTCAATCTTTTGTAGCATACTTTAAGGTAGATTCCACATATAGATGCGATTTAAGAATCTGCTATATTTTTCTTACAGAAAAATTTCATCTAAAAGAATTCTTAGATTTTGAGAAATTTTTCCCATAGGTCGAAAAATGGACCGATCCTCACCATACTTGGTAAAATCACTTATATTTTGAAAAAGTATACACAAACCAAATTTGAGAAAAATCTGTGCAATATTTTTGTTTTTTTAAGATTTAATGAAGATCGGGAAGCAGCTCTATATGGGGCCTATGACTAAGAATTGTCCTATAGGGATTTTTACAAACCCAATTTGATTAAGATCTATGTGATAGTTTGGATCTTATGGCAATTTATGTTGATTTCGTAGGGGTCATTTGTATGGGGACTTGGTCTGAACATGTACCGATTTTCGCCAATTTTAATAGCGTTCATGCTGATAGAAGCTTACATACCAAATTTCACGGATGTCTGTTCATCAGTTTTTGAATAAAAATTGTAACAAAGTTATTTTAAAAATAATGCGAAATTGAAACAGACCCACTTTATAAAATATTTAAACTTTTAGGTCCGTTCGGCTAATAACTTATATACTGAATATGTTAATATTAAGTCGTTCCTCTTTTGATTTGTACGACACCGAACATTCGTCTTGGTATTGATTCCACAAGTTTTCAACGTATTCGAAACTCAATCGCACTTCCTTAATGTTTACGGTGTTGTAATGATTTGCATTTTCATAAACAATTCGTGACAATGTTGCCCACACATTTTAGATGGTATTCCAGTCGGGACTTCTAGTAAATTTTTCTCGAATTGTGATTGTAATTGATGAAAAAATATTTTTGGGCCATACTTCCAGCATTATTCTGTGGGAAGATCAAATTGTTATATAAAGATCTATTCCTCCAAATAATCGAGAAACACGTCTTCAAATTAATTTTTGAGCACATTGATCATAACTCCAGCTTCACATGTTAACTGAAAGCTCCACAAATCATAACACTTTTTTTTATTTATTTTAAGAGCATTTGGCAGTGATAACTGTTCTCATCTGTGCCGTCAAGTTTCAGTTTTTTTCTTTTTCAGAAAATATTAATATGCTACTCAGTAAACCATGTCATGGATATCTGGTAAGGTTTAAAGTTTAAAGATTTAGTCGATTTCCTACATTTAATATTCGAATCTTTTGACAACATTAGTAGGGCACGACGTTTACCAATAGGATATTTATATGTTTGTACGAGTTGCTAAGCATATGGTTTATTTTTGAAGTTCTTTTCTCAATTTGGCCAATTTTTCGTAAGAAAATGTTTTAGTTTTTGTTCTTGTTTTTCGTTTTTACCCTTATATTTACAAGCAAAATGTTTTTTTTTTTTTTATTGATGTTTATTTTCATTTCACTATATATAATTAAACTATAAATAAACAAATAGTTTATATGAAGTAAATAATACACTGTCCCTGATTGGGCTCTCAAGTATAAGTAATATCATAATAAAAATTTTATATATGTTTAAATAATATGTTTATATATGTTTGATACATAATATCACTAATATTAATATATAATATTATTACTATTTTTTCTAATGTAATGAAAAAATTTTGGAAAAACATTACTTTGCGATCAAAAAAAAAAGAGTATTTTTCTTTGTCAAGTCTTAAAAGTAAAATAAAGGGGTAAAGAAAAAAGAGAAATTAATCATTCGGTGAGCCACCAGAATGTGTTAGTATTAACATTTGGAAACGTATTTTTATCCTTAGAAAAAATAGCAGTGTTAAATCTACTGTTTTCTATTGTTAATTGTTTATCATAAACCATTTTATTATTTGCTCTCCTGTAAATATGATAAATAACAGGTATACCACTGTTGTTTTGGATGAATCCATTTCTATCGAGATATAAGAAAGCTTCAGGCGGAACGTACCCACTTATTGCTGCTCGGTGATCTAAATAGTGACAAGCGTGCTCTGATACATTTGCGTTCAAAACTCCGATACTTTTCCATATAAGCTGGGGATATGTTGAACCATATTGGGCAACCATAAGTCAGAATTGGTCTAACAAGAGTTTGATATAATATTAATTTTACTCTGGGTAATATATAACTTGAATAAAAGAATCTTTTGTACATAAAGAATGCGCGTTTCGCTTTTGATAACTGTAGATGTATATGCTTATTGAAATATAAGAATTTATCTAGGTTCACACCTAGATATTTAACCATTTCCTTGTTTGGGATGCTAACATTATGAATTGATTTTATACCAAAGGATTTCCACTTCGTTTTAATGTTGAAATTGCATTTATTTACTGGTGGTCGGAATAGAATTGTTTCGCATTTACTTACGTTGATTTTAAGATTCCAATCAGAGGCATATGTTTCTACTATTCTGAAATAAGTTTGTATCTTATTATTTATTTTATCGACTGTGTTATCAGCATGGTAAATTATTAAATCATCAGCGTAAGCAATGATGTTTTCTATTTTGTCCAATAATTCATATAGGAATAAATTAAACAGAATTGGCGAATTGACCATACCATGTTGCAATCCGTTAAAGATATCAAATGTTTTTTCACTCACTTTACCCATATTACTTATTTTAAATGATTTATTACATAAAATGTTATGTATTAGAATTCTAAAGTAAAGGGGCATATTGTATTATTGTAGTTTGTAAATCAGACCTGCTATCCAGACACTATCAAACGCCTTTTCAAAATCTATTAAGCAAGCTCCAGTATATTGTGACCTATTCCAATTCCAATTAACGTAAGAAACTAGTAAATGAATTGCATGCGTTGTTGAATGTTTATATTTAAAACCAAATTGCCTTTCATTATTAAGATTTCGATTCTCACAAAATTTTAATAAGTTTATGTTTATACATGCTTCAAAAACTTTGCTTATGTTCGGTAGAATACTAATGGGTCTTAAATTTTTTAACACTCTTGAGTCTTTATCCTTTTTCGGAATTACTACGATCATAGCGGTTTTCCATTCCCTAGGGAAATATGAATTATTTAGCATATTGTTGAATAGTGTACAGTATTCACGTATTAGCGCATTTGGGATATGTTTGAGAATAATATTAGGTATTTTGTCTATACCATAAGATAATTTGCTATTTAAGCTTTTGAAAATATACTTTAATGAGTCTAATGTGATAAAATAATCAACAACCAAAATGTTTTCCTGTACACATGTTTCCGCAGAACTTTAAATTTAAATTTATATTTCTGCTTATTTTTAAAACAAAAATTCCATTTTTACCTTTACACCAACTCTTCAAGCTATTAATTGAAATAATTTATATATTCCGTCTATTTAAATTTCGCTCAAATTACAGTGTTCACAAAGAAAACGAATGGCAATTTTTAATACAAAAATATTTTCTAATGGAAATTTTAAAGTCTGGAAAATGAAAAAAAAACGTTGTCATAAGTGTCGAGATTAAATAAATACTTTGCATTTTATAATAAAAGTCAACATATAATTTGAACACAGTCGTGTATTTATATTCAGCATAAATTAAAATTTTTTCACCTTCTGCAAAGTGATAAAAACGAGTTACGACGTGACAATTTATGACCAGCAATATGTATAAATTTTAATTATACTTTAGATCTTTTTAATTCCGCAGATGTAAAACAGCTTTTTATTACGAATTTCATTATACGGGGACTATATAGAGCCCATGCCAGATTTGTGTATATTTTAATTTAAAAACATTATTATTTTCAATATTCCTTTTGAAAAATAACTATTAAATGGGTTTTACGTTAACATTAACATCTGGACTTATTACAAAATTTATAACAAATGTAAATAAAATATATGAAAAAGTAAACAATTTGATAAACTTAATACTGAATTGTTGCAACAAACACACTGAATTTTTAGCCTATTTTGGAGTTGTCTTCATATTCTGGGACACAATGATGTCAGATTTAATCCATTTTAAATACTGGACTGCTCGAAATAATGATCAACAGTATTATCCTAAGTTTACCTAGGTAAATGGTTAGACGGACGGACGGACAGACGTTATAAACGGAATGACAAACTGTTAATACTCTCTGGTGTGGATGATATAAACGTGTGATGAAAAATATTTAACATATTATTTCTTATTCGCAAGCTTTGCTTTAACGAAATGCAGAAATTCTATCGAATTCATTAGTACATATATGTTTTCATTCCATTTCTAATAATTAGAAAAAAATCTGGTCCCCATAAAATATATATATTCTCGATCCTTATAAAAATCAGTGTTGATATAACGATGTCCGACTGTCCCTCTGCGAAAATCTCGATTACGCTTTCGATGGGTGAGGTGGCTTGCTCGTTTTTAGTAAGAATCATTTAAGGCCATCCTGAGCTAGTTGCTGTAGAAAATCATAAAAATCGCTTTAATAAGTCACGAGATTTTAATGAGATTAAATTGTTGCCTAATTTTAGGTTTGTTTTGCCTTTTCCTCTTGACATGAATAAGTGATTACTTTTGCAATCTATCAATAAATCAAATTTCTTTTTCCAACATTCACCAAAAAACACAATTTGATTTTTATTAATTTTATATATATATACATTAAAATAAAATCAATTTCATTTTCTATCTCTTGGTCTTTTAACGAAGTGATTCAACTACTCGTTTACTACAAGACAAAATTTTATAACACATTTTTATGGTTAAAGTGTGTTATATCATAGAAATAAAAACAAGAACCAAATCAATATATTTGTAATTTATTATAAACATAATATATGTACCTTCAAAGGGCAACATAGAGGGGGTAGTCGGCTTAAAAAGAAGCAGCAACTACAAATAAGTTACAAAATCGTATTAAAATCTAATAAACAAATAATCCAATTTAAAATTGTATCAAATGGCCAGATGAATACAACATAAAAAAGTATACGGTTTACTTAATAGATTAAATTGAATTTGTGTCTATAATAGAAATACAAAAGCAATTCTATTGAACAGGTGTTTACTTTGTGCAATCTAAGTATGTAAGTGGCTACAATTACGGGCAGCCAGATGAATGGATAAATCAATTTGCTTGAATTACTAAGAGTCCTGAAGAGGTATCCAATGAGAATTGATACAAATATTTAACTTTATCTCTAAACCATTAGCATGTATTTAAGTTTAATTAAAGCTTTGCTTTATTTATGTTTCTAGAGTTTCCTTTTATATTCGGCCTTATTTTCCTTGAACAAAAACATTCTAATTTATGCATCCGATTTAAACGGAAACAGGAAATAAACTTTGCTTTTTCCTATTAACTACATTGTACTGCAGTGGTTATTTTTTCATTATATCTGTTTTTGTTCGTTTTTGTGTTTCTTAATGTGATATTTTCGTGTATCTGACTTAATATTTCAGTAATGTTTAGTTTTGCCACTGCGTGTTTTAAGCGTACGTTGCCATGTCAGGCCACAGTTATTTATTTTATGTTTCGTCATAAAAGTTTAAAATGTTTGAAAATTTGTTAAAGTGACACAAAAAAAATTCAACAAAATAATACAGCATTTTAACATTAAGCCGTAAACAGCTGTGTTTAGATCAGAGGTCAATGATTGTAAAAACAATGGTAAATATCGGGAAATAGTGAAACAATAACTTGTTATAGCTTTAAAAAAGTTTTTATTAACTTTATTAAAAACAAAGTTAATGTGCAGACTTTGTGGTGTTAAAGTATATGTATATAAATGTTAAAGCATACTTTAAGGGTTAACTACAATTCGCTATGTGAAATGATTTTGTTTTTTTTTTCTCAAAACAATCCTTAATCTGGATTATATTTTTATGAATCTTAAAAAAAATCTTAAACCTAAAAAGAAAAATGTTAAAATATAATTCAAGAAAACAAATAAGCAAGGAAATCATAGTCACTCTACACCGACTATGCGATACCCTATACCATGCATTTGGTAGAATTGGTCTTAGGTCCAACTAATTGGGTATAAAAATAAGCGTAAACCGAATATGAGTGGAATTTTTATTAAAGTCATTTCTTTTCTGCAAAAACATGTATTAACCAAATTTGAGTAAAATATGTGCAATGTTTCTGTTTTTGATAGGTTTAAGTGAAGATCGGGAGCTTCTTTTGCTATAGTGTTTATTTTTAAACTACCTATTAGTGGTTGTTATTAACATACACAAACCCAATTTGAACGAGATATATATGATAATTTGGATCTTATGGCAATTTAAGTCATTTGTATGGGGAATAGGTCTGAACATGGATTTTCACCAATTTCAATATTGTTCGTGCCATAGCCGACAAAAGCTTATGTACCAAATTTATTTAAAATATATTCATATCTGGGACCTGTTGTTTCATTACAAGGTTTATGTGGACACACAGACGGATGGACGGGCATCGCAAAATCGACTCGGAATATGATTCTAAATCGATCCGTGTACTAAAAATATTTTGGTAGTTATAAACATCAGCTCAATACACTATACCCTACACCACTTTTATTAACTTATATGAAGGCAAAGTTAGAGTATACCTTAAGGTGATAAACTACATATAAATGTTAAATCATACTTTAAGAGTAAACTACAATTGGCTTAAATGATTCTTAATATGCGTTATTGATGTGTAAACATCTATACGCGCAGGGGGGTAAATTTCTATTTCACAATACAATCACAAAAACAGCGTACATATGAGAGTCACATCTTACAAATCGGTATGACTTATGATTGTTTGGTGAAATAATTATTATATGAAATAACCTTCTTGTCGCTGTTTTCTGCATTTTATTTATTACCAGATGTTTACACATCTCCCCTGTGATCGGACTCACATGATTTTTTTTTCACTAATCTTTAAAAAGTCTTATACATTATAAATATAATTTAGTTAAAAAAAATTGACTCACTTAAATATTTCGTAAAAAGTGTTTATTTGTATCTAAATATTATTATTATTAAAAAAAAAATTAAAAATATGCAGCCATGGACATGTAAATGGACACATGTCTACATTGTGCATTTCATATATTGGGAATGATACAGCCGAAGTTCATAAATCAATACACCCAACTCTTTTTTTACACGATTTTGAAATAACACTGTCTACACAAAGAAACACACACTTCTTTTTACGCGAATAATTTCTACCATTGAATTCGGGTATAAGAGCAATGTACGAGAATATTACAAAAAAAAAAAACAAGTTTTATGTAATTTGGATTTATTCGAGAAAGAATTAATTAAAAAGCTGTTCTTGTTTATTGGAGAAAAATTTTGCTAGCACAAATCAATGTTGGAAACTTTATAACAAAAAAATCAATTGTGGTTTCAAGGTATAACTCAGACAATTGACGGCGATGGATTTGCAAAATGTGTATATTGATGATTTGATGATTAGGAAACTTTAAGAAGAGGAAGACCTGGTCAATATACACAATATTTCCGGTTTTTCTTCCTTTTCTGCCAGCTTCCCTTCGAAGGTGGCATATTTCTTTAAATTGCGGATATTTGGCCCAATTAAAATACCTGTAAAATAAAAAAATATATATTGAGCGTATAATAGAGTGTATAATAAAAATATACTTAATAGATTAAATTCTATTACATTTCTATTTTAGAAAAACATGTTCTATTGAATTGAAACTGAAAAATTAGTTGTTTATAAAGTTATAAAAAAATTATAAAATTTCTAAGGAGGGTGCGGAGGGGACAGGCTCAAAACTATAGAAAATAACGGTGGCGGCATCAAGCCGGCTTTAAGCGGCACGACTTGGAAATTTGGACACTGGAAGTATAACCACACATGCATACTTATGAAGCAAATGCTGCAAACAGAACAACCACAACAACAGCTACAGCTATCACACACAAGAAACAAAATTTAAAATTACAATTACAACAACACAAACATAAAAAAATTATATTTTATTACATTTTCATTGAAATCTCGAGACCTATTCGACCGATTTTGATGATTTTAAATAGCAACCTGCTCAGGGTGTCAATCATTTTCACTAAAAATTAGCAAATCAACCGACCAATTGAGGACGTAATCGTTATTTCCGTAGATAGATGGACGACTCTGCTTGTCACAAGGCTCAAGAAAATTATATTTTATAAGGTCCAAATTATCTTTCCAATCATTATTATTTCAAACGGAATAAGAAACTTATATACACACTCTGTACACTGTTAGGAGGGTATAATAAATTGTTAGTCAATGTTGAAAAAAAATTTTAATTTTTAAGTCCGTATATACTTGTTGATTTCTTCCAAATTAGAAGCACTTTCAGCCTTCACAGACAGCCGCTGCGTGATAATTTCATCCATATAAATTTGATCCAAAATTCCCAAAAGCGAAAAACCGCTTCACCGATTTCGTTAGTGCTACATCCATTTCGGTAATAATAATTGTAGAGCTTTATGATTTTTCATGAAAAATTTTACACCAAAAAAAGATTTTAAGCTATGAGAAATCAAATTCTCGAACAGCTGGAAATACAAAAGTGTTGCCAAATATGAACAAAAAAGAGGGTGAAAGATAGAGAGAAAGAGAGAGAGAGTGAGGACCGCAATTTAAACGTGCACTTCATAGCTTTTACGTTAACATTATTGTTATTATATCGCTATCATACGTCTTCCAATCCCTTAGATGTTTGGGGAAGAATTACTACCCTTGACATTTAATCCTCAGTGGTATAAATTATGTTAAAAACTTCTAAGATATTCCCTTGCTTTTCTTAAAAATCTGTCTTATTCGAAATTAGTTTAACCTTGAAAAAATATACATACCTACCATTGTCTTTTAATATAAATCTTTTAAAGCAATGTCCTTGTATTATAAATCACTAGTAAAATAAAAAAAATGAAATAAAAATTTGTTAACCTTAAAGTCAATTTTCATTATTTGACGAAAATCATTAGGTTTTTTTGTCATGGCAATAGACAGGTTGGTAATATAAATAATTGGGGTAGCTGGCAACACAATACAATAGAATACAGCTGAAACCCAGGTGTTTTCATTCTCATTGAACATTATCCGAATATTGAAAAGCATTAATAATAAGTTGGTTTCTATTTTCATTATTATGTTGTTTTTCTTTCACACATTTATGATTATTAATATTTTATTTATTTATTTTTTTTTGTTATAAAGTTAAATATTTTTTTTTAATTTCTGAACATTGTGGGTCGTTTTTTTTTTTTTTTTTTTTTTTGTATATGCCAACAAGATGTGTTGTTTGTAACAGCAGGTGTGCTTTTGGTTTATTTTTAAGGTTTTTGTCACGTTACAATAGTTGTCACATTTTACACGAACAACAATGGTTACTAAAATGTCAGAAGCAAAAAGAAGTATCAAAAATAGCTGTGGCTGGCTTTGTAAGGGAGAAAAAGAAAATTAATTTCTTATTAGTTCTCCCAGCAATTTTAAAACAGATAAACAACAACCTCAAGGCCATACAATATGCTTTTAATTAAAATCATTAAAATCTCCTTAAACTATGCTAGACGTTGAGAGATAATGAACAATAGAGCACCCATGACATACACAGGAATGTCAAAAGTATTATTTTTCCCTCCCCGCACAGTTTCCGGTAGATTGGCTTTAAAAATAATACTCGTGCCAAAATTGGTACTATCGGATGAAAACAGGCCAGGCCCCCTCGACTTTTAGTACTAAAAATGAACTAAAATTAGTACAAAGCTTTTCTACGCTATAACTTTTAAGCTAAATGGTTTACAAAAAACTCTATATAGCGATTTTAATGCAGAATCAGATGGCGAACATTTATCTCATATACAATTTTGAGCTATCTATGGCCCATCATGAAATTTTAAGTGCTCAAAATCAAAAAGTGTGCTAAAACCTTTTTTCTAACGGCCCTCGTATATTTATGGATGAATCTATTTCAGATTGGTCATCGGAAGATCGTAGGATATTAGAAGTACTTTGAACCGGAAAAAATTACAAGAAATCTCCTCTCCGGCTAGTCAGAATTTAAAGGTCAAAGTTTTTTTTTACTCTCAGTTTTTTGAAAATACGTCGCACGTAATAAATGCTTTTACAAAATTTGTTAATTCGTTAGATAAACTGCTTTATATTTCGCACATCAATGGAATAAATTTATTAAAAAAAGATAAAAAAAAAAAACAACAAGAAATCGAGTTCTTAAATGATCATAGAAAATCGCTTTCATTGAGCTTAGAGATTATAAAATTACCAACTGAGAATAATGCAAACTCATGTAAAGGTACATTTTATAGAAGTCGACACCTATACGGACTCGGAGTCGGATGAATCCGTGTATTCGCTTCCAAATAAAAATTTAAGAAGTAAATTGTTAAAGCCCTTTGAAAACATTATTGAAACTGGAATTACACAAGACTTGAATAGATCCCAAGTGAGTAAGACGGGAGCCGCAACAACCATTGGCCAAACGGACTATAATGTGAAATCTTTGAAAATTTCACCTGAATTTTTAAGACTGCAACGTCTTAAATACAGGCAAACAATTTTCCAAAAAATAAACTCAGCGTTAACTGTCCATTGAGACGGAAACGTTTTTAGCATTCCGTCATCATATTACGGAGCTACGTGCCAGAGCTGCATTTAAAGTGACTAAAATAAGTTTATTTGAAAAATTTCGGAGCACATGGCCCCAGCTACAACATGTTATTTTTGAAGCTAGTATTTTTGATTCTGATATTCGCAAACATTTTCCAGCTGCAATTCGGAACGAAATAGTTGAATTCATAAAGAATCAAATCGAGATTAAAGTCGACAGTACTAGACACGATTATATTGAAATGCTGTAATTTGGGTTACTCTTTCTTGAAGAGAAAATTCCAAATTATAAAATTTCCAACGAAGATACTATCAGCCACGCCAGGTTGATGGCAAAGGTTATTAAAAATATTTTTTTTAGAAAACAGTTTAATCTTTCTGGTAAGTTAACTAAGCATTTTTCCATTTGTTGTATCGAAAGTTTGTGGATACTAATATAATTTCAGCTGAACAATTAGAAAATATTTGAAGATTTGATATTTTTGCAGTTCGCATTTATATACGAGTAAAATACTTTTTTTTATATCAAGTGGCACCAAAGGCCACGAAGATATAGAGGTTGTGGTACAAAATAAGCTTCTTCGTCACCTCTGGTATCTGAATGAATCCAAAATTGCATTGGCCTTTTTTGACGATACGATACCCTATACCATGCGTTTAGGGACCCTATTTCTTAGGTCCAACTAATTGGATATAGAAAATAAGCAACAACCAAATTTAGTATTAATTTTTTTGGCTGCAGACATGAAAAACTTCTTATCAGATGCTATATTTGTATGGGGACTAGTTCGAAAAATGGACCGATCCTGACCATATGTGGTAAGGTCACTTATATTTTGTAAAAAAATTTACAAACCAAATTTGAGATTTTTGTGGATTTAAGAGAGGACCGGGAAGATGGGGGCTAGGATTTATTTTTGGAATACTTATTAATGGATGCAATAAACATACAGAGATCCAATTTGACCGAGATATTTATGATAATTTGGATATTATGACAATTTAAGTCGATCTCATAGGGGCCATTTGTATGAGGACTAGGTCTGAACATGATCCGATTTTCACCAATTTCAATAGGGTTCGTCCTATAAACGGTAGAAGCTTATATACTAAAGTTCATCAAAATATATTCATATTTGTGACCTGTAGTTTGATTACAAAGTTTGCATGGGCTCACAGACAGACGGACGGACGGACATCGCTAATCGACTCAGAAAGTGATTCCGGGCTACTGTCCCGCTAGGGAACTAGCCTCTGTGGAACTGAGTGATTTTGTTACAACAAACACTTATTTCTTTTTCGATACTTTGCTATTAGTATTTTTCTAGAACATATCTGGAAAAAGGAACAAAAATGCACTTATTACTTAAAACTCTGTCTTTTGGAAAAATTTCTGTATATCTGAAAGGCAGTCAATCAGACAAAAAAAATTATATACCAAGATTTGTGGAGAATTTTTTTTTCTAAAAATTTTTTAAAAGAATTTATTACGGCGACGCGTAGCAATTAAGATATTTGCAAAAAAACTGAAAGTAAAAAAAAAAAAATCGTGAACTTTGACCTTTAAATTCTAACTAGCCGGACAGGAGATTTCTTGGAATTTTTTTTCCCAGTTTAGAGTACTTCTAATATCCTACGATCTTGCGATGACTAATCTGAAAGAGATTCATCCATAAATATACGAGGGCCGTTTGAAAAAAGGTTTAAACAAATTTTTTGATTTTGATCACATAAAACTTCATGATGGGCCATAGATAGCTCAAATTTGTATATGAGAGAAATGTTTGCCATCTAATTTTGCATTAAAATGGCTATATAGGGTTTTTTGTAAACCATTAAGCTTAAAGTTATAGCGTAATAAAGCTTTGTACTAATTTTAGTTCATTTTTAGGTCTAAAAGTCGAGGGGGCCTGGCCTGTTTTCATCCGATAGTACCAACATTGGCACAAGTATCATTTTATAGCCCAATCTACTGGAAATTGCGCGGCGAGCGGAAAAATAACACATTTGTTTTTATGGGTGCTCTAATGAACAATAAAGATTTAGAAATGATTAAGCAGAGATACTTATACGAGTTGTTTTGAGTCAAAAAAGTAAAAGCCATCTTTTTGACAAAAAAAAATATTTCATGGGGGAAAAATGCCCTTTGAAATATTTTTGAAAGAAATGTTTAAAATTAAAAAATTTAATTTAGGGGGGAAAAATCACCCTGAAATATTTTTAGGAAATATTTTTAAGTTTAAAAAATTATTTTATAGTTAATTTTTTCCTGAAACTCTATTAAAATACAATTTTTTCTTTAAAAGGTTTTCATAATAATTAAGGAATTCATTACTGTAATCCCAGATAAAATTTTGTTTCAATAAACCATTCATTTACTGGCCTCAATGTATGTATGCTAACATAATTTTAATAAAACTACCAAGACTAAAAAAAAATTCTAACAGACTTATTTCGTAGAAGTATCATTGTTACCAGCAACTTTTTTCTTTCCCCAAAAAAAAATCAAAAAAAAAATCTTTGATTAGGGCGATTTTCAACAAAAAAAACAAACACCAAAAAATATTTGATTTAAAATAATTTGGTTTTTTCCCATTTATAAAATATTATCCAATTTTGAATACCTCTCGATTAATAAAATAACTCATTTTTTTAATTTGTTGGAATTTTGCACAACGTCAGAAAAAACGTTCGCACAAAAGTTCTCCCATGTGCTCTCAGAATACTGATAAATATTGATTGCAGTTTTTACAGCATTTTGATTTTTTTTTTAAATATCTAAATTTAAAAGAAAAATCTATCTATAACGTGTTTGAAAATCTGAACCTACTGAGACCTAAAAAACTTTCGACTAAAAATATAATCTATTTTGATATCACGTTTACAGTAAAATGTGTCAACTTGGAATTTTTCAGAATTAAAAAAAAAATTATTGTTAAATATGTTGTATTAATATTTTGATTTTTGAAAAATTTAAATTTCTTAAATAATATTTGTAATATAAATTATAAAATAATTTGCTTGAAAACCCCCTAAAATAATTAAACAAATTTATACCCCATAAAACTGCCCCTAAACTAAAAAAAAATCCCTTCATGTAGGGAGAAAAACACACCATACTGGCCACGCTGTGTAGTGTAGACTTCATTGAAATACACATTTCCAAGTTGAAAACTCAGCATGCACAGAAACTTGTTAAATATTTTAGCACTGCTGCAACCACACAAACGTACCAAAATTAATCGACTAAAATTCCAAGAATTATTTCTTTTTGACATGAATACTTAAATTTGTAAGCAAAAATTTAAGAAGAACTATAATTATAAAAGATACAATAAATTTTGTAATAATTATTTGACATAGCAAATAAACAAAACTAAGGACAAATGGCTTGAAAAGTAGAAAATATTATTCGATACACCCTCCACAGAGTCAGAGTGTGTGGAGAACGTAAATATAAGTTTAACTTTCCGTTTGTTATAAGCAGAAAATAAATCTGGACCTCATAAAATATATGTATTCTTGAACCATACAAGATGCAGAGTTGATATATCGATGTCCGTCTGTCCGTCTGTGGAAGTCACGATCACATCTTCAATAGGATAGCTGTATTGCTCATTGTTAGTGAAAATGATTCACTGACATTGTGGGGCAGCTGACTATCTAAAATGATCAAAATCGGTTCAACAGATGCAAAGAAAATGTATATAACCTCTTGAATAAATACGTTTTTTCTATGTTGTTGTTGTTATTGTTGTTATTCTACATTTTGTGATTAGTGTGTGGCAGCTGTAGTTTTTATTGTTGCTGTGGTCGTTGTGTAATATTAGTTATGGCTGATATTGACACATTATTTATAACGTTATCCCGAAATAAATATAAAAAAGAATTAAATATAATACAAGAAATAAAATAATAATAATAAAAAAGTAAATTTTCCAAAAAGATTCATAGCTTTTCATAGAGAATTAAATAAATATTTATAAATTTAAAAAAAAATTATTCGATTTTCATACTTTTTTTTTTTTGCAAAACTGTAGATGTAGGTAGCTTTTCTTTTAAGAACTCTAAATTTGAACTTATAGAAAATGACCCTATTACAAGTTTTTTCAGTTGAAAACATTTCCAAAATTTTTTGTATACAATCCTATAATGTTTTGATGAAGTCAAAATATTTGTTTTTTAAAGAAACCCTAAACATTTGATATATTTTTCCAACTAAATACGTCTAAAGTTAGTTCTTTAATATTTGTCTGTTTCTGATATTTTTCTTATAGAATCACCTTAAATCTAACAAAGCTTAAGAAACGTATACAGCAAATTATTTCTCATAGACTTGTAAAAAAAATAACTAGGGATGGCAAGCCTTGCTTTAAATAGTATATTATTATTAGTAAAACACTCAGTTACACTGTTAGGGCCATTTGGGGTCAGAATAGTACAACCTCCAAAGGGTATAATGGCATTCTCAGACCAAACTTTTTTTTTATGACCTTTTATATTTTTCCTCATCTTGGTCTCGTATGAAGTGATCTTAATAGTTTTTTTACTCCATTCCGAAGTTTTAATTAATAATATAAGAGCACCAAAATTAAACTTTTTTAAATTCACTTTTATTAATATAGTATTACAAAGTAATTTTCACAATCTACAGGTTGCAAACTTTACATATAAACTTCAGCATGTCCAAACCTAGCCGCATGCTAGCTATATTGCCCTTGGATCCTGATTACAAAGCAGTCTCCTAATATTCATTAAATCTAATGACTTGAAATTATAAAATATAATATTTGATATAACTTTTGTTAGTACGTTTTTGGAACACATAAGTGATCTTAATACATATGATATTTGCCGAAGCAGTCCCCAAATGATAATATTCATATAAAATGTGTTGATTTATATGTACGGACTAGATCCAAGCATGGTCATACTTACTTACTTTTAATCTTCTCGTGATAAAACTTCCGTATTTGGTTGTACTCCAGAGGAAGAGCTTGATTATTAAGACAGACTTTATTTTTCTCAATTAAACTTAAAGCTACTCTACAATGTCGTACACCCGCACTCTTAATATTGTACACGGGCACACATACATTTACACAATTAATTCTACTTAAGCTACGCTACCGTGGAATTTCGCTGGCTGGTCAGCTATAGTGTAGTGTGTACAATATTTACTCAACAAGTACAGTATTTAGTAACATGCAGAAGACATGGTAACTGCGAATAATCAAACACACTACAACTGAGATAGAAGCTTTTACAAAGAATCCCATCAGATTATTTTCTTTGCAACTAAAATTAAAAAAAATAGCGAACACTAATTCCACTTAGCTTATTAAAATGGATTTCATTTCGAAAGAAAATTTCGCTTTACTTTTTTTGAAATTCCAGTCTATTTACGGTATTTTCTTCTATGACATGCCAGTATCAAACATATACCAAAAGCTATACAATTATTCTACATCATTATAGATTTCTATCCCCAATATATTTGTGTCAAAAGCTTTGAAAACAATTACTAAACGATTTTCACTTTTAAAACCAAAATATTTCTAATAAATTTTCCAAAAAAAACTATGCTTTAATCTATTACACAAATAACCAGCCTGAAAGTATACTTAAATCAATTTAAAATATTAAAAATTTATAAAAATCCACAAAATCCTGACCGAAACCTCCAATGCTTTCATTAAATTAAAAGCTTTAACAACAGTATGTTACACAATCCAAGCAAACAAAATAAACAATTTTTATGTTACATAATTTCTTTAACAACAATATCAATTTTATAGCATAATTTTAGGAGTATGCATTAAGTGAAGAGCTACCAAAAAAATATTGCAAGTTTTTTTTTGGCAACAAAAAACCATATTCTAAAAACCACAACGTTTGTATAATATACATGATACAATTTATGGCTGATATATAAAAACACAAAGATAGCACAGTGGATACTTTTAAATTGATAAAAGTTTATTAGTGGCTAAGATCCTTATAACACAACAAAGGTATTTGGCAACGTTTTATATTCACAATTTCACACAATTTTTTTATTCCATAAAATTCTATTGTTCCGCTTCATTTATTTAGAACTTTCACTGTTTCAATACATGTTTATAGCAAACAGTTTTTTTTATTAAAATCTGATAAATATTTTGTTTTTTTTTCTGTGTTTATTTATTATAAATGTTGACAAAGGCAAAAAATACAAGTATTTATATTTTGTAAGTTAAGCATAAATATGTGGAATCTATAAAGAATGTACAAATAACCATAAAGGGAATATTAATTTATTGCTTACTCTGTATATTTCTGGCCCCTTATTAAAGAACGATATGTTGGGTATCATTATCTAACACGGTTTGTTTAGTTTTTCATAAATTTAAACAGTGATAAGCAAAATTATCAGTAGTGCAATTCCTAACTTTCTGAACGATACTCTAGGTATTAATAAAAAAAATTTGAATCTAAAGTTTTAAAGTAAAAAGTAATTTTTCTTTACAAAAAACTTTAGTTAATTTAAAAAGTACCTTTTCTTAAAAAAATATTTCTCCAAAAAGAATCTATTCTTAAAAAAGTGTCTTTTTTTTGAAAGAAAGTACCTTTTCGCAGAAAACCATCTCTACTTCAAAAATAGTTTATTTCTTCAAAAAGTACCTTTTTTTAAAGATATGAAATATTTTCGTAAAAACTTTTTTCTTAAAACACTTGTTCGTTAGAAAGAAATTTTTCTTAAAAAATTACCTTTTTCTAAAAAATTAACTCTTGTTAAGAAGTACCTACAACCCAAGAAGTGTTCCATAAAGAAAGTAACTATTATAAAAAATTACCATTTCTTAATAAAGTACCTCCTCTTAAAAAAGTACATTTTTCCAAATAATTTCCATTTCGTAAAGAAGCATCTTTTCTAAAAGAGGTACCTGTTTGAGCAAAGCGTGTCTCTTAAAAAACCTAATTTACTTTAAAAAAATATTTTTTCTTTAAAAAGTACTTTGTTTTAATTTAGTACCATTTTTGGAAAAGTGTATAATCTTAAAATATTAACTTTTCTTAGAAAATAACCTAAGCTACTAAAATTCCATTTGGTACAACAGTTTCTTTTCTTACAAAAGTACCTTTTCTTAAAAAATACATCTCTTTAAAAAGTATATTTTTTTTAATGTGCCGTTTTTAGCAAAAGTACTTTTTCGTAACAAAGTAACTTTTCTAAAAAAAATCTCTTCTTCAAAAGGAACCTTTTCTTAAAAACTTACCCATTTCCAAAAAATTTAGTTTTATTAAAATTATCTTTTCTTAAAAAACTAAATTTTCTTCAAAAGGTAAATTTTTCTAAAAAATTAACCTTTCTTAAAAAATACCATCTTAAAATCTATCTATTCTATCTATTTTCTTCAAAAACTAAATTTTCTTAACAAAGACCTTTTCTTTAAAAAGTAACTTTTCTTAAAAAGGTATCTTTCCTTTGGAAAAAAAATTATTTTCCTAGAAAACTAGTTTCTTAGAAAAGTGCATTTTCTTACAAAAATTCCTTTACAAAATGGATTTAGATATTCTTTAATAAAAGTACCTTTTCACAGAAAAATACCTTTACTTACATTTACCTTCACTTATTAAAACAGAAACTCCTCCTAAAAAAGTACCTGTCTTAAAACGTATCTATGCATATATATGTACCTTTTCTTAAAAAGTATATATTCTTAAGAAATTAACTTTTCTTAAAAAAGTACCTTCTTAAAAAAGCAAATATTCTTAAAAACGTACTTTTTCATAAAAAGTATAATAAAAACTTGGTTTTTAGAAGTCAGTTTTTTTTCGCTTAGGAATTTTAATACAGCAAATATCGATTTTTCTATGACAGCCATGAAATTGATGAAAATCGGTGCATGTTCAGACCTAGTCCCAAATTGGGACTCCCAATACAAATTACCCCTATGAAATTGACTTAAATTGCCATAAGATCCAAATTATCATTTAGATCTCTGTGATATTGGAGTTGTGTATGTTTATAACATCCATTCATCAGTCGTCCAAAATTAACCCTTATAAGAAAAATCTTAGTCATAGCCCCCATATAAAGTTGCTTCGCGATTTTCACTTAAATCTATCAAAAACAAAATCCTGCACAGATTTTTCTCAAATTTGGTTTGTGTGTGTTTTTACAAAAAAATAAGGATCGGTCCATTTTTAGAAAAAGTCCCCATATAAATATAGCATCCGACATGAACTTTTTCATATCCGAAGGCAAAAAATTAATAACAATGCCACTCAAATTTGATTTGTACTTATTTTCTATATTTAATTAGTTGTACCTAAGAGATAGGGTGTCGGATAGTCGGTCTAGACCGACTCTAATTTTCTTACTGGTTTTTAATGCGAATATTTTAAAAAATGTATTTCCTAGTTTGAAAATAGGAATACTTTTGTTGGCTAATTATGAAACAAATAAAAATGTTGGGATCAAGAAAAGGTGTTCGGATTGTTATGGAATTCATTTAAGCAACTAATGGTTTGTTTAGCAAAAGTTAATTAGTGAGCGCTATCTATTGTTTATAACCATTCTTCGAAAGGATACTGAGATTTATTTAAAATTTTATTTCTATTTCTTTCAAAAGCGGTATGAGAAAGTTTAATTTCTCTCCTAAGTTTTATCTCTGTGTAGCTACACATATATTTATTAATGTAATTTAAATACATTTCCTCTTGGAGCCGGTGGAGGCGCAAAGCCGGCTTTAAGTCGCTTGACTTGGCCCACTTGATACGTGTAGCATATCCAAGCATATACACTAATGAAGCAAATGCTACAAACACAATGACCACAACAATAGCAACAATTACAACAAAATTTTGAATAACAACAATAACGAGAACAACATACAAGAAAATTCATATTTTTTTTTTTTGCAAGAGTTTGTTTCTACATTTTCATTGAAATCTCAATTTGGACAGACGGACATCGCTATATCAACACTTTTTTAAAGATCAAGAATTTATATATTTTATGGGGTCATATTTTTCTTCAAATTATTATAAACGAAATGATAAATTTATGTCGAAAAAATTTTGGCTAAATTTAAAAAAATAAAATAAAAACTAGAATTTTATTATGAGCTACATGTAATATATTTTTTTATTGTTTTCTTAAGTTTATGATTTTTATTTATTTATTTATTTATTCATTATTATTATTTTTTTTTGACACGTAGCAATAAGTTTTTGATAAGTTTTTTGGTATATTAATTTTTCTTACGATCTGAAGAAACTATATTCAAAATGAAAGGCATTTTCTTGCTTTCAAAAAAGAACACTTATCAAAATTTATATTCCGTACTCCAATATTATAAGTTTCTAATTAAAAACACAGTATATTCATATGACCTTCCTTTAGCTTTCTTAAACTAAAAATGTCACTTTAAAACTTAGCAAACTTTTACTCTCCACTGTATTATTTATATCTTTCACATTATCATTAACTACAGTCATCTTTAGTGGATGTCACGTATGTCATGTCATGTCAGCTTGATGATTGGATATTATTATTACATAATATTTATAACCCACCACACACAGCCAGTGTGAAAGTAGAAGAGTCAACGTTAGAAGAAAAATCGTGACATGTGGATGGATGGGTGTTGTTTTTCTTCATTATATTCATTAATTTTTAATTCAATTAAAGTCAGTTTTAAAGGTAAAAGAATAAGTAGTATAGCAATAGAAATTACGTTAAAACATGCAAAGGTTAAAGATAACTTAAAACTATATAATTATTATAATTACAAAAAAATTAAAAACTAATTGAAAGTGAGATATAAACTGTGTTAGTTGAAAAATTACAATTTAAACATTAAATTAGAATTAATACATTATAAAAAACTGATTCTAATTATATGACTTAGCACAAGACACAGTAGTTATACGCTGAAAAAAAAACTTTTTTTTGTCAAACACTGTTATAATTCAAAATTTCTTTTTGTTTTGCAAAGCTACACCGGATATTACAACATCCACTGTGTGTAGATGACTGACTCTTTCCGTTTCTAGCTTAACAAAGCTGGGTAAAAAAATGGTAAATTTTTTCGGAATGCGTGAAAATCAGTTTTGTATATAACTTGCTTCCACTTAGAGGCCAGTTTGCGGTCATCCATATGATTTATTAATGTTCATCTTGAAGCTATGATATTATTTGACAGAAAAAACTTAATTGTTTTCTGAAAAAAAGAGTATCTAAAGTCTTGTATTAATGAATGAATGGGCTTGTCAGAGCATGGAAGTTGTATTTTATGGATCCTGTGAAGGCTTGGGAAGGCTTGATAAATAGAAATTGTTCTTAATAATTCCAGAGAAAAAAGAATTTGTTTCCCCATATTAATTGCTCACAACTTAAATTTTTTGATTGAGTTTTTTTGTTTTAAATTTTATTTTTATTGGTTCTATTTTATTTAAACCCTCCACACCACTGTGCAGAGGATATATATCAGTTATTCATTTCTTTTGCAACGCTTCGAAAAATGAATTTTCGATCCCATAAAGTATATATTCTTGATGCTTATAACAACTCGAGCCGATTGAGCGATGTCCATCCGTTCGTCTGTCTCTATTGAAATCACACGCAATCACATAATAAACCATTTACCAGGGTAAAGTTAGGATAATATTGTTTGCCATTACTTCAAACAAGCTGTTATTGAAAATGGGGTAAATTGTACATCATTGTGCCAAGATATGTCCAAAAATATGAACACACCTTTAAAAAAATTTTTAAAAAGTTCAGTGTGTTTGCTGTAATAATTTAGTAATACGTTTATCAATATATTTTTGAATATATTTCGTTAACATTTGTAATAAATAGTGCAATAAGTCCAGATATTAATGTAAATGTAAAACCCAGATGGAAGGTATCGAAGATTCGGAATAGCCGAATTTAACACTCATGCTTGTTTTTATTTTTTTTTTGCCGGAAAAATTATTTTTATTATTTAAATTGTTTTATTTGCAAATTATTTTTATTTTTTTTAACTGAATTGTCCTGAATTTATTTCTCTCTAATTTTAAAATTTTGAATCAAAATAGAACAGAGCAAAAAAAGCAATTTTGGTGCAAATTTATAATAGTTTTAACCACTTTGGGTGCTCTTTTTTGTGCTGGAATATTTTATTTTTTGTTTTTAATTAATCTAGACTATTTTTAAACTCTTTCTTTTAACTCATACTCTCTGTCTGTCTGTCTCTCGTGGGGCAACCCCATTCCCCTTATCCAACTAATCTGAAACTTGGCCAGTAGTCTTGTTCTGACTACAGATTAATTTTTGGGTAGTCACGTGCAGTCACCATAGTCAAGCACAGTCACGGAGTGATCTAAATGTCATTTCCCCTCATCCGATCGATCTAAAACTTGATCCATACACTTGCTGTGAAAAAAAAAGATAAACTTTGACTTAGTCACGCACACCCACGCATGGTCACGCACAGTCACGGAAAGATTTAAAACGGATTTTCCCTGATCTAATCAATCTGAAACTTGATCGATATATTTGCTGTAAAGAAAGATTAACTTCGACATAGTCGCGCACAGTCGATTGATCTCAAACTTTGTCCATAGACTTGTTGTGACCAAAGATTAATTTTAAAATAGACACGCAAAGTCACGCACAATCACGGAGAGATTCAAAACTCATGTGCATAAGGAAAGAAAGAGTTTTAATAAAAACTTTGTTTTTATGGGTTAGATTATTTACTCCCTTTTTATTAACTCGTAGTATCTCCTTGTCTGCTTGTCTTCGTGTCGACATAATTTTGGTTCGATTTTTACCCTTTTTCCGTGATCCAATCAAGCTGAAACATTGCAGGCAGACGCGGCGATGACAAAAAATTTTTGCGAAAAAAATTTTTGGTTTTTGACATAGGTATTTTCGGTCAATCAATTTTTTAATTACATGATGGTAAATTAATTTACAAATAAAGAGAGTATTATAAAAACTTGGCTTTTATGGGTTGGTTTTTCACTCCATTTGTTATCGATTGTTAAGCCTTTTCCCTTGTTCCAATCGAGCTGAAACTTTGCAGGCAGTCTTGTGGGGACGATTAAAAGGTATTGCAATAAAAGGGTTTGACTGTAGAATTTACAATTGTTGAGTAACACTGAAATGATACCGTAAAGTTAATTTACAAAGAAAGGAAGTGTAATAAAAACTGGGTTTTTATGGGTTACTTTTTTATACGATTGCAATAAATTAAAAACAAATTAAAATATATATTTTCTAACGCTTTTCTGTATTTTTTTTTTTTTTTAAATAAGTAACGAAATCTATTTTGGAAAATTAATTTTAAAATATCATGACACGTGATAAAATAAACTCTCCTTAAAGGTGCAAAATTATAATTTATCTTATCGAGTATTTTAATTTTAATTGAGCTAATTTGTTGGACTCACAATTTTCTTCTGTTTAAAATTATTTTCCCACAAATTAATTGTGTTGTCTTCAAAATGTTGTTGCGGCTTAATTTTGTGTTTTAATTTCTAAATTTTTACTCAAAAATTTTCTCATGCAAAAATTTTTTTTAATTTTTTTCTTTTTTTTTTTTTTTGCTCGGAATTATTATGTTTTATAGCTTATTTTTAAGTTAAAAATTTTTTTCAAAAATTTTCTTTACACCTCCGTGCAGATACTATACATCTTCTTGATCATTATGGAAGGAGAAATCGATCTGGCGATGTTCGCCTATCTGTCTGCAGAACACAATCACCTGTCAGCAACAGGCCGAGTGGGTCCCACTAATTAGTCTTAAAATATTGGTCATAATCTGTAGTAATTTTGTTTTGAAATTAGAGACCTAATAGGCCTAATAGCCAAGAAATGACATACGAAATAATAAAGATACTCCAATAAAACTTCAATTAAAGAACTAAATAGAGTGCGAGATGTTTATGCGAAACATAATATGTGAATTAGGCATATAACTTTTTACAATTTTTGCAAACAGGAAAAATGGCGTAGCATAGTCGAATAGAGCATAAAAAGTATGAATATAACATTTTTTTTTTCGAAATTCCAAAAAAGTTTCCGCACCAAACAAAACAAATTAATATTTTATCAGAACTGCTTTAAAAAAGTTTTTTATACATTTCTCTTCATGTAACTAGATATTTATATAAGAGATAATCGTCCTAATGCTATAAAAGCTTTTAAGTGAAGCTAAGTGAAGTAGCCCGCCCACCCCAAAAACAAGTTTTCTTCATAAAATGTTGCTTCAATATTAAAAAATTTTAAAAAGAAATACCAACTTATTCGAAAACTCGCACAATGAAATAATAATAAGATCGTATAGCCATTTCTTTTATAATTTAATTTAGAAATTGAAATAAATATTGTTTGTGCAAAAATGTTTAACAAAAGTACTAAAGGTGTGGAAAAAAATTTAGTAGTTGGACAGAAAATTTGGCTAGCAATATATAATGTATAAAAATGTGGATGCTCGATTGTTCAAACTATATAAAAAGCCCAGAGAAATAAAGTGGGCAAAAGAAATAAAGTGGGCTACTTAGCTCCATTAAAAGGGTTTTGGAACATTAGGACGATTATTAGTTATATAGATATCTAGTTTTATGAAGAAAAATATTTAAAAAAATATGACTTTTTTTTCGAAATAGCGTTTGGTGCGGAAAATTTTGAATCGAAAATTGATTTTCATTACTTGTACAATATTTGCCACTACGTGGTGATATGCCAAATTTATCGTAAAAATTAGTTATATGCCAAATGTGCATGTACATACATAGATACATATCAGCGATACATACACATGTTTGTTTGCTTGTTGTTTTTTGTGTTTGTTTTATTTTCGTACATACATACATGAATGAAAAAATATAAACGCTGTTTTTTATGATTCTCATTTCGTTTATGTTTTCACTTATTATTACTATTATTTTTTTTTTCAAATATTTTCTCCCACAAAAATTTTATTATTATTTTTTTGCAAAAAAGTTATTATACCAAATTTTTTCAAGGCTCCTAAATCAATTTAGTTATAAAGGAGTTACACAAATATTTATTATAAACATTAAGAGATTTGTTCTCTTTCTCCTAAGTTGATTGAATTTTTTTGTTGTTTTAAACATAAACAAATATTTGAAAAATCTTTGAAATCGTTTATAGTTTTTTCTTTTCTTTTTTTTTTTGCTTCAAATATTGTGTTCTGGGTTTATGAATATTGTCGTTTAACACACAATGTACGAGAATAATTGCTTTTAGATGTAAAACAGTGCTTTTTGTTCTTTGATAACTCTTCTTTGATAAGCAAACATACTACACGATACAAAATCAACACTCGAGCAATGACAACATCAACAATATTTACCTATAAAGCAAGCAAAAAAAAAAGAGAAAAATTGCAATCAACCAATATTTGTACTAGCTATTTTATGCAACGCCCCTAAAGATATGCAAGGCTAAAAAAGGAAAGAAAACCAACAAAGATGGTTGAGTTACCCGCATGTGGATGAATGAAATGAGAATTTTTATTTTTTGAATGCCACTTACTGCTGTTATACAGTAGTCGTACATGTTTTAACAGGAAATCATTTATGATTCCTGTTAAAACATGTTTGTGTTATGCCACTGTTTATCATGTCAATTTTTTATTATTTTTTTTTTCGATCTTGATAACAAGTTGTTATTATTGGCTGCATAAATCAATTACAACGTCAATGATTGCATATTTTCAGGCTATTGGTAGTGATTTTTTGATGGGAATATAATTAAAAAAAACATAATAAATATGCATATTATTCATTATCATTTAAAATGGTTATTTAAAAAATCAGTAACAACTAATTTCGTTAGCGTAATTACATTAATTTTTGTTTATCATTGGAATAACAGTTTTTAGTCATATCGAAATGAAAATTTGTAATTAAAAATACATGTGCACATTCGAATGTGTGTGTTGAGCTTGTTGAAATTGTCTAATTAGCACAAAGAGAAAAAAACGACGAATTTTTAATTAAATCGTACAAAATTATATGAAGAGTGTTAAAACATAAAGGCAAAAATGGAAAATATTGCCACTTGACATTTAAAAATTTATTAACATTCTAAATTACACCTATAAATAATTTTAATAAATAAATTGTAAAACAGTGAACAGTTGTTGACTTTTTAAATGAATAACAGTTTTTTTTTTAACTGTATTGAGAAAAGTTCCACAATTCCTCTTAAACCCTTGAACGTGTATACAATCTGTCAAGAACGTGTTTGGACATAGTAAAAATGTTGTCATTTTGGATTTTATATTTAAGTTATAGTTGTCCGTTTTTGTTTTATTTTTAATTTTTTTTAATCTATTTATGTATTTACTAACAAACATTACAAAAAAGGAAGAAACTGAAAAAAAGTATGGAAAGATAAAGGATGTTTGTTTTTTGCTTAGAACTTACGAAAGGATCAGCTGTCAAACGAATTGCGATACTGCGTTTTTTTTTTTTTTTTTTGACATTTATGATTAGTATAATCTGGCAAATCAGCAGAGAATATCGCCGCTGTCAAAGAAACTGTGGAAGAAGATGCAAATTTTTTGATTATTCATCGATTGCTGCAATTGGGGCTCTCTCTGTCCACTATGTGGCGTATAAGATCCAGCTGGTGCAGGAACTAAAGACACGATTGGGCTCTGGAACTGTTGGCAACTGTGTTCAGTTAAGGGGTTTGTTAACAAACAAAATTGCTGCAAATCGAGTGAGACCAATCTACAACATACCCTACACACTCCATTACATCCAGGAAAATGCACCGTTTGGTGCGGTTTACATGCTGGTGTCATCATCGAACTTTGTTTCTTAAAAATAAATGAAGCCGGAGCTCGCGTTACCGCCAATGGAAATCGTTATCGCACTATAATCAATGATTTTTTGTTTGGAAATATGGATAACATTGATCCAGGACAGATGTGGTGTTACTTGCCATACGGCGACCGCACCCATCGACTTATTGAAATCAAAATTTGGCGGTAAATCGATTTCGAGAAACTGATTTGTCAGTTGGCCTTTAAGGTCGTATGATGTGACACCTCTCGATAACTTCCTGTGGGGATATGCGAAATCACTGGTTTATGTTGAAAAGCCAGCAACAATTGACGCCAGCAATGCTCGAAAATGGAGCCATATGCCCAAAATCATTCACAAGTGTGAATGCCATGTATTGATCATTCGAATAAAATAATTTTTTTGATTAAAATTAAATTGTTTGTGTTATTTTTTACAATTTAAAAAAAAAACACCCCTAAGAAAAATAAAAAAAGGAAGAGACTGCTAAACGTTGCTGTCAACTTTTTTCCAATTTCGTTTCGAATTGTAATATCTGTGGTTTTCTGGACTAAGCGCATATGTCAATTTTTGTCAGTTTTGAGTTAACGATGCCAAATATAATAATTTTTACATGTGTTTATTTTTTTTTTTTTTAAATATTGACCATTTCTGAGTTTTTCTTTAAATAACGACGTAACTTAAATGTTTATGAAATTAATTTGCAGCACTAACAACGTATGTCAACCTCAGAAAACGACACATAGCGACATACGTTGTTATTAATGAAAAAAAAAAATGCAAAATAATTTTGGATTATTTTTCAGTTTATAACAACTTATAAAAACTTTTGTTTTTATTTCTGTTATTTTTTGTCACTATTATTCTTGATACGTTGTTATATTCTCATTCCAAGTCCCGTTAACTTTTTGTTGACGAACAAAAAAATTAATTTTTCAAGCAACAACAACTTATGTCTACATGGGTGGTTGCATTGGTAGTTTTCTTTTTCAAAGAATACGACGTTTGTCGACATAAGTTGTTTCATCTGCACACACTTTAAGTGTTATTTATATATTGTTTTTTCGTGCCTTCTCTAGGATCTATTCCTCTGAAGATTTCTGACTCAAAATTTTATATAAAGTATTTATTGCCCATATCTACAGGACTGTTAAAAAAAAAGCTCTAAAAACTTTGTATCGGGCCCATAATTTCAACTATAACGGTTTTTGGCTCTCCTGAACATTTTGATTTTATGACATACGCGGTTATTCTAGAAAACCACAGATATGTTTTAACTATAGCAAACATATCGTCGTTCGTAAATTATTGTGTTCTATATGCTTTTTGTTAAAGTTTAGTTGCTAAAGTTTAGTTGCTAATTAAAAAAAACTGAACCGATAAAATTTTTGCGACCTTCCTACCAAGAAAAGTAATATAGCTTGTGGTTTTTTCTGTTTAAAAAAAAATCCTCTTTGAAAACGCCTCTACGCGTAAGAACTATTAGAACTTAAACATGGATTAATAAAAAAAAATCATATAGAACACAATAACTTACGAACGCCTATATATTTCCAAATATTACCTCACCAAAGTTGGATCCAAAGTATGTTATAGAGTATTGTATAGCCTGTCTAGACCTACTGTAATTTTGTTACTTGTATCTATTTAATTTTTTTCCATATAAACATGTGATATAAAAATACTTTTTCGACAAAAGTTTTTGCTCCAGCTTCTTCACACAGTTACTCACAGTAATAATGACACAACCTTCATATAATTATTTTCATTAAAAAATTTCTATAAAATAAATGATAACTTTATAAGAAAGTATATTAATTTTAGAGTTTGACATTTTTCTAATTACAACAAAACAAAAATAGGTACTAATTTATTAACAATAACAAAAAAAAAAAAAAGTTAATTCGTCTGATAGTGCGAATGGGCTCATCAATATTGAGAGTTATAAAACATATTTCAGAAATTTATTTTAATCTACATCAATATTTTTTTTTTTGGAAAGTACTACTTCTTTATTATGGATTTTAATCGCTCAGGAATTGATTCCGTAAGGTTTTTTGACGTATTCAGGACTAATTGTTTCCCATTCCTCTAATAGCACCCGTTCATTTTTGTTGGAAATTTCAGGTTTTCTTATCGCGATCTCCAATTTATGCCACGAATTTTCGAGAGCATTTAAATCTGGAGATTGTGAAGGCGTTCTGATAATTCTTGGACAATTAGAGAGCAGCCATTCTCTTACAATTCCAGCTGTTTGTTTGGCTCATTGCCTTGATAGAAATATTTATAATGTCTCTGCAATTTCTAGCTTTTCAGCATTTTCAGCACTGAACCAACAAAATTAAATTTACTCTCATAATTTATTCCATAACGAAATATATATCATTACATAGTTGTGATCGAAAGTCAAGCGAATATGTTTGTTCTTTTCTGAAATTAATGTATTTTTCTCGCAATACTATCATTTAATCCAGCTTTACATGAGTCTCTTCGAACTGTCTCGGTATTATAATTAATTTTAAGATGATGCTCCACCGACTCGTTGGTTTGGATTAGTTCCAGATTTGTTAACAATCCACCATTCATCACGGTTAAAAAATGACTTCTTTCTGCTAATTCCTTTATCGTTATTATATCTTTTATAATATTTTTATTGTTGAGCGAGATTTGTTCACTATTCGCGACATTTAACTTTGAGTTCTACAAACAATTTTCACATCTCAGTTCGAAATTCTTTTGAAGTAAGTAGAACAACCACTTGATTACGACTAAATAAGTTTGATTAATACACAGAGAGTACTGAAAAAAGGAAAGGAATTTCATAAAAATCTTAAAAAATTACCGTTACTTGAGCCAGTTGGGTGGGTCGTTTTCACTGTATGATTAATTATCGTCTCTTCTTTACTTTTTTGTCATTGTTTTCACATATACTATGATCATACGATTTAAAGTAAACATTCATACTTTCGTCAAAACACTTTCTTGACAGACTGTATAAATATTTAAAAAAAACACGCAAAAAACCACCCCAGAAACCATAAGCTATTTAAGCCACATACTTAAAACACGCGTATATTGAACGTGACTAATGTTTGTGGAATAAAAGTAAATACCAACTTAAGAGAATTGTAGCCTTTCAAGGCTTGATTTGTTGGTTAGAAGAAGTGGAGGGTGAAATTTGTTTTTTACAATATTTAAGCTTAGACTGGGGGCTATATTGAACAATGTTTGTTAAATGTTTCCATACCCTCTAAATAGGAATTCTCTATATACTAAAAATTGGCATTGGCTTGATTAAATTTTTGGTGCTAAATATCTTTCCACCAAGATAAGGAGTGAGATCGAAAAACCTTAACATGCACAAAATATAATAAAAAGGAAACTATTGGAGTTAGAGTTTGAATTGAAATTATATTAAAGCTTATTTTTATAGTTCCAGTGGTTTCTGTTACTTTTTTGGAACAGGCTGTCCATCTCCATATTTTGTGACACCTTTTTGTACTCTTAAGCTCCCTTTTTATCAGAGCCCAATATCTCTCCACTGGATTTAGATCCAGACAGCTTGGAGGATTTACCTTCCCTGGTACATAAACCTTGTTATTGTTTTTGTACCACTCAAGAGTTTGTGGAAGAAAGGAAGGAGTCCTTTTTGCAAATACACCGTAATATAAATTTCGGTATTTATAGAGCCCTGTGTAATAAATGACTTGCTTCTTTTGTTGCAATTGATTATTGCTTGCCATACCACGAACTTTTTTTTTGAAAATTCGTCAGCTTTTGGGTCCTAAACTTACGTTCAACATATTCTCGCTGCAAAATATCTGCCAGTATATCGCCAATTATGTAGCAGAAGTATTCTTTCTTTTTCAATTTTTAGTATGTTTTCAGAACAGCATTGGCCTTCCCTTTTGTAATTAATATTGCATTATTAGAACTTCAAAGCTCCATTGAATAAAGACTAACAAATATGTAGAAGATATTTTAACTTTGAAGTCAGTTAGTCCTTAAACTACAATTATGATTAAAGCCTATTTATTTATTTATTTATTAAATTTGGTATCCCACACTTCAA
Source organism: Cordilura impudica (assembly GCA_963682025.1). Taxonomy (NCBI): domain Eukaryota; kingdom Metazoa; phylum Arthropoda; class Insecta; order Diptera; family Scathophagidae; genus Cordilura; species Cordilura impudica. Next base: position 190,217,766 of record OY821520.1, on the reverse strand, counting down.
ACAGAGCAGGTTTTAATATATCACACCTGTACCTCTAAAGTGAGTCAACTCAAAATTTACAAATTTTCAGTAAAGACAAACAACGGTTTTTTTTTTTAATATTTACTATAAAATTGAAAAACAATTGTTTGATTGTAAGGAATAGCGAATAATACTTATGTATCAACAGTAGTTGTTTTTGCGATTTTCAGTGATCATCAAAAATAACAAGTTTTTTGGATGCAACTCAAAATAAATCTTTTGTGGATTCTAAAGAAGCTACTCTTATAACACAAAGAGGGTTACAACTGTATTTTTTTTTTACGAAAGACTAGAAAAACCGATGTAAGATGTTTACAGTAGATAGATATGATATGACAGATGAAAAATTTTGAGTTGACTCACTTTAGAGGTACAGGTGCGATATGTTAAGAGCTTTCAACTGAAATTATTACAGTTCTTAGGCTTATTATAAAAAGGGTTTGCCTGAAGATATCTTTAAAACATTGAAAAGTATTACAGTTTTCTCGCGGTCAAATCTAACATTTCTTACTTGGCTAAAATCGTAGATAAATTGAATAAATTATTTAGGTAGTTTAACTTTATGTCGTTCAATGTAATGTAGTTCCCTAGTAAAATAATAAAGGGTCCGCCATCTAACGTTTTTTTTTTTTTTCAACTAGTGCTTATTTCGTGAATGGTAACACTTAGTTCATGTCTGATTTGACAGATAATTAGTTTTATCCTTCCGCTGAACGAATATGGTTGTGTAAACGCTTGCACAACGCTTGGAAATATTGCGACATTACTTTGAAAATCATGGTAATGTAGCAGAATGTGTGCGAAAATTGCGTAGGGATTTTGGAAGAAGAGAAGCACCGTCAGCTCCGTATGTTCGTTATCTTGTGAAAAAAGTGAAAGAAACTGGCATCCTCATCGATAAATCAAAGCGAGAATATTGCTGCTGTGGCAGAAAGGGTGGTGAAGCGCCATCAACATCAATTCACCGTCGTTCTCAAGAATTGAACATTTCGGAGGCATCATTGAGACGAATTTTGCATAAAGACCTTGGTATGACGCCATACAAAGTCCAATTGGTTCAGGAGTTTAAGCCAACTGACCATCCAATTCGTTTTCGCTTCGCTAAGTGGGCCTGCGATCGACTTACAGAAGATGCCGATTTTGACAAAAAAAATCATCTTTTCAGATGTAGCTCATTTTGATCTTGGCGGGTATGTAAACAAGCAAAATTTTCGCATTTGGGGAACAGAAAACCCGCAAGCATACATTGAAAAGCCGATACACCCAAAACGAGTCACTGTTTGGTGCGGATTTTGGTTCAGAGGCATAATTGGGCCATTTTTCTTCGAAAATGAGCAAGGAGTGGCCGTTACAGTCAATGGCGATCGATATCGGGCCATGTTGAACGAATTTTTGTTCACAAAAATTGAAGAGAAGGATATTGGCAACATTTGGTTTCAACAGGACGGCGCTACGTGCCACACAGCCGAAGCTACACTCGATGTTTTGCGCCCTGTTTTTGAAGATCGCATTATCAGCCGCAGAGCTGATGTCGTTTGGCCACCTCGGAGCTGCGATTTGACACCGTTGGACTATTATCTGTGGGGTGCCCTCAAAGATAAATTTTACGCCAACAAGCCAGGGACAATTGACGCTTTAAAGGACAATATTCGTGAAGCCATTGGTGAAATACAGCTGCACACAATCGATAATGTGCTTAAAAATTGGACCGATCGTGTAGGCTACTGCATGGCCAGCCGACGCAGCCATTTGAATGAAATTATTTTCCATTATTAACCGGAAGGATTGTACTTTCAAATAAAAAAAGAAATTTGAGATAATATTCAGTAATTTTTTTTTATAGCATTTTCAAAAAAAAAAAAAAGTTATTTGGCGGACCCTTTATATATTGTGGGAGTGATTTCGTTGCTATGGTAGTTTTGTTATCAGACTGAATTAGATTGATTTGCAGTTTGTGTGTAACTACAATATTATATAATTTAGTACGGCAAACAAGACTTGCTCTGATTTCTGTTGATGTATGCGTAGCTTCAAAAAAATAAAAATTAAGTTACACGTGGATGTAGTTCCGTGGTATCAATAAGTTTGGATCTAAAAGATTTTTGTCGCCCAAACAATGATGTAGTTTTTATTATAAGCACTTCTTATAAAAACTATAGCTAAAATTGGCATAGTCTGTCTATAAATAAATACCATCTCTGTCTTTTTTTTCACTGATGTTGATGTCGCTTCTATTTTTATAGAAAATAATGATTTCGTTCAAGGTAAATCTTCTTCAAGTTGTGTTTGGTCGCCAAAGTCTTATTGAACCTTGAGGATTATATAAGAGGGCTTGACAACATACTTCTGTGGGAAATTTTTGTAGCATGTTTCCAAAACATTCAAACTTTTTCCTACGAAACTTGAAGTGTCTAAAGTGTTATCGGGTCCATAACTGCTCGCTGGTTCTTCTGCTGAGGCACTTATCGACAAAAGCCCACAATTTGTTCGGTATTCTCACCCATGAAAAAGATTTGCTACCTAAGTATTGATATTTTTGTGCCAAGAAGAATAATGGGTTCAGTTATATCTTTGTTACTAAGTAGCAATGTCAATTTTAAGCCCGACTTGTAGTCGGGTTAAACAATATGGCAAACAAATATTTTAACATTTGAGCGCTACATGTCCAATAAATCATTTATACAGATTTTATTCAATTATATTCTGGTAATTGTTCTAGAACGGTTCGAGTTCTTAAATGGACCAAAAATTTAAAATCCTAATCAATTTCCTTCCACTATTCGATTTTTCGACCAACACCGCAGAATTTTTATATCGGAAAAACTAAGAAAGATATTAATGCCTATTATATGACATTCTAAAAAACTTGTTTTTTTACGTACCCTTTTTGCCTTTTTAGAATCCTTTTTTGGAATAATTAAGAGAGGGAATAATAAAATTTATTTTTATTAAAAGCCAAACCGATGTCGATTTAGATAATGTGGTGAAATTGTATTCCTATTGGATACACCTTCATTTACGGGTCCCAAAAATCAAATAAGTATCATATTTATGTGTAAAAATGCAATAAACATCTTCTTCTACTTTGGGACTACATTTAGCCATTGTTCAGTCCTGAAGATTTTCTTAATGGAACTAAAAGTAGAAAACATTAACATTTTCATTAAAAATTTAGAACGATTTTTAGTTCCTTTTTATTGTTACTCGGGCTAGGATCTTCATATAAATAAAAAGATGTTTGTTGTAACACAATTTTAACAGTTAACACAATTTTTTAGGCAGCTTTTTAAGAAAAGATAATGTTATTTTTTTTTTTTTTTTTTTTTTTTTTTTTTTAAACTTACTTTTTTAGAAAATTAAAATTTTCATGTAAAAACACTTTTTTAAGAATTTTACTTTTTTAAAGAAAAGGGAAGGGATCGTTTCTAGAAAGTTACTTTTTGGAAAAAAGTTAATAGGTTTTACAACTGTGTTGCCTGAAATGAATGTAAACTTTTATGTAATTCTTCTAATAGTATGGATGTCAACAGTGATAACTGTAATGGTACTGTATGTTTTAATTTTATACATTTCACACAAGAAGGCGTTCTAGAATCTTTATTAAGTATTAAATTCAATTCTGTGGAATGTGATTCACCCTAAATTTATTAAGATAATCGTTGATTATACTCTTTTACATGTAACACATTTTTTCAACACGATTTTTACAACCTATACTGCTCCATCAGCGTGAAAATACGCAAAGATTATTCCTATACCAAATGCAGATAATACATATCGACCGATAGCTATACTAACTTTTCTATCTAAAGTTTTCGAACGTCTAATCGATACACAGATGAACCACTTTTTACATGAAAATTGTCTTCTTACCCACAAGCAATCTGGGTTCAGACAAAAACACAGTTTTATTTCTGCCTTAATAGAAGTTTCAAAGGAGTTTAGAGCGAACATTTATAACAGTATCGCAACATTTTTCATATTGCTTGATCATTCTAACGCATTTGATACAGTAAACTTTTCTGTTCTTTGCCAAAAACTGAGGAGCATGTTTCCTTTCGCACCATCTGCTGTTATTTATACATATTTATGGGACAGAAGCTAATCAGTATACCAAGGGTCTGATAAATCTTGTACCACAAGGTTCCATACTTGGTCCACTTCTATATGTATTATATTATAACGACTTACCCTCTCGACTCAGTTTTTGTGGAATACATATGTATGCAGATGATGTACAACTCTCTATAGGTTGAAAACCATCTGATGTCAATAATTGCATTAATTATGATCTACATGGCATTAAAAAATGGGCATCGGCTGACGGACTTTCCATAAATGCACAGAAGTCGAAAGTCTTTAACAACTGTTTTACCACTGATTCTAAGAGGTAAGCAGTGCAAGGCATTTCAAAATTGCAATATTTGTATAACCACTTAGCACAATAGTCTTTTACCCTTAAATTTTTTAAGTTTTTTTTTTTTTTTTCTAAACTAGAAATTTTAATATAATTTTGATTTAAGAATATTTCTTTAATAAAAACTATTTTCTGAATTAACTTATTCTTCTTATTTTTAATTAAAACAAAATCATATTATGCCATTAGCTTCCCAGCACTATTTGAAACGACTAGTTCTTATTGTGCTATATTGATTAAATAAATAAATTAATAAAACTAGTACATTAATAAACCTCAATCTATAAATTTAAACTACTATCACCTTTTGTTAGAGCACCTTTAAAATTGTCTGTACAAGCCTTATAAAAATTCACAACTACATTTACAGCCAAAACAAGCACCGTGCATTTCTTCAACAACGCAACCACAACTTGCATAATATTTAGTTAACCGTTCCAACACATTCAAACCATTGTAATGACTGTAATCCAAAAGTCGCCCTTATCAAAAACACACATGCTTGTCATGCACTACTTTGCTAAAACAAAGCAAAACTTGAAAAAAAGTGGTAAGTAATTCAATTCCTTGCCACCTCACCAGACTATTTGGCGTTTGTCATTTTGGGGTTTCTTATTACCCAGTCTGTGTCTTATTTTAAATTTTTCATCATAATTCATTTAATGAAATGCGATAGTTGCTGTTAACCGTTCTTTGTGGTTGTGTGAGAAGAATGCGTGTATGCTATTATGACTGAATCTGGTGGGTTTATTCTGCTTTATTTGTTGTAACGAATTGACCAAAAGTTATATAGACTTTTAGAGCTGTTTATTAAGTGTAATATTATATATGTTTGTTTTTACAACAAGGTGTTGCCTGTCGTAGTCTAAAAATTTCATTACAATTTCGAATGAACCCAATTTTCAGACAGACTTCCGCTGCAGACATTAGTTAATTAATATCAAATTTCCGGTATGTTTACTAAACAAATTGATACGATAATTAATCAGAGTGTCAAAAATAATACATACCTTGTAAAATGAAGCTCGGAGGTTTAGATATTAGTCATTGTTTAAAAGTATTTAACTAGTAGCTTTTTTATAAGTTCTAATTACAATTTAAAATTTTGCTTATGTTCACTCAGCCAAAAACCAAGCAGCAAAAATTTTATATTATTCGCTACTTAGTAATTTTATAAGCTAAAATTGTTTTGCCTACTTTTCGGTATACCCACTCCAACTTAAGTGTGCAAAAGGGTGAATTAACAATATACGGTTGGACCCTTTAAAGAAAACTTAAATAGAAAATAATAATTTATTCTGCTTGCATATGCATGTTGTGAGTGTGTTTTGTTAAAAGAAATACAATTTTTTGCTACTGGTCACGTATTTTGATTATTTATCATGACATTTTCTAAGCCCCTTAGGACTTAATGGCCATAGAAACCCTTATGATACTAAAATTTGCACTTTGAAAACTACATTTCTTATATTTTTTTTTTCGTTAGACGAGAGTATGACTGAAAGATACATGAAAATCAAGTTATTTGGCTAAACACGAAACATTTTCCAGTTAGTGGCATATTTCTGTTCAGCAAGTAGCACAAATAACGGCATTTAAACACGTAAACTGCATGTCGGTTATTTTGGAAGAAAATTACCAAAATAACCCAGCCAACATATAATGGAAATTGAGTTCAAGTTTTGAGCCACAAATTATATCTTTTTGACTCATTTTTATGAACCTTAAAAAATTTTAAACCGAATCTTTGGATCTTCTTAAAACTTGAATATAGTTATTCTGTCACTTTTGTCACATTCTCTTAAGGTCTGTTAAGTTAACATTTGATCTTAAGCTGAATAATAATTAAAAATACTTTTCGAACTTAACAAAAAAAAAAAGAAAAATAATAATAATAACATTTAATTAAATTTAAAACATTTAGAAGGAAAGGTTTTTTTTTAATAACTCTAAAAGTATGGTTGCATTTTTAAATGTTAACTTAATAGAAATAGACAAATGTTATAGAATAGACAAATGGATGCCTCACTTGCCACATCGATAACTTCACGTTCAAATAAATAAAAATTTCACCAAGCGCTTAATTGGCTTCTGACTTTTGTGTTCAAAATAATAATAAAGTGGAGAAATAATAATAAAAGAAATTTGTTTCGAATATATACAGTTAGCCGTGAATCAAGCACTTTGTCGTTAAAGTTTTTATAAATTTTCAAGTGGAGTTAATCAATTTTGCAAGTGAGCCAACCATCCATATAAAACTAGAAAACTGAAATTTTTTATGTCTCATAATAATGATACTACAAGGAATTCAACAGTTTCGACATATTTCGCAAATGTTTACTGGTTTATTTAAGATATTAAACATTTTTTTTTTTTCTAAAACAAACTAAAATCTTGTTGAATTTTTGTTTTTAAAGCCAATTACATATTTGCATGTTTTAAAGATATTTTTGTATGTATTTTTTTTTATTTTTTTTTTTGTGAATAGTAAATGCGCATTACCAAGTCTATCTAAAGAAATTATCAAACGAAAAGTAAAAGTTGTAAAAAAAAAACAACATAAAATAAGAAAACGCCCCAACAAAAATTATTTTGTTTTTTGTTTTTTTTTTATTCAAATATTGAAGTTTAACTTAAAAAAAAAAAAAGTTGAAAAAACTCCAAAATTTATGCATATATTCTGTAATATTATTTAACTATGCTAATTATTCTATAACTTTTGATACTTGCTATTACGGTCGGTTGCGTTAACATTCGATATTTAGCAGTACAAAAATTTAACATACTTTAAGGGCTTCAGAAAAGAAATTCAAATTTAATGAATTTTAAAAAAGTACATGAAAAACAAATATTTCTTCTCTTTAATACACCCTAAAATTATTTTTCATTTTAAGAGCACTTAAATTCAGAAGTTGTCTTTAGAACAACCACATCAAACTTTTCTCACTTTCTGTTAAGACCTGCTAAGTTATTATATGATGTTAAGCAATATAGAAACTAACATATGTGCCTAAATCGTATCCAACGAAATCAACAGGCCCTCCTTGGAATAAGAAATTTCTTTCTCGCCTTAAAAGCAAGAAAAATAAAATATTAAAAAAATATAGGGAAATTGGATCATCTTTAAATTACATGAATTATTCGATATTAAAATCTGAATACAATTTGGCGCATCGTTCTGCATATAATAATTATGTAATAAAAATTAAAAATAATTTGAATAACAACCCTGAATTCTTTTATAAATTTTAAAATACTAAAAAGAAATTGCTCGGATTCCCAACTGAAATGAAACTAAACAATATAGAAAACTCTGACGATAAATCAATAAGTGAAATGTTTACAGACTTTTTTGCATCAACATAGTCTTCATCAGTTATTGATAATATACTTGGATATCCATACTTGATTCTTGAATCATCTCTTATAAATATTCCATTTATACTAGAACAAGCCGTTTTTAATACTTTAATTAAAGTAAAGTTATCATATGCTCCTGGTCCTGATGATGTTCCAAATTGTGTTTTAAAACCTCCTATCTATTCCTTTAACGTTTCTTCATAATAAATCACTTAAATTGTCATATTTTCCTGAGTATTGGAAAAAGTCCTTTATTATTCCATTCTGGTAATAAATCCGATATCTCAAATTACAGAGGGATTGATAAATTAAGCTCTATTGCAAAATTATTTGAAAAATTTATAACTGATACATTGCCAAACCTGCTCTGTTTCTAATTTACTTGAATTTACAACGATTGTTAATGAAGCTTTTGTAAACAGACAATAAACCGATGTTATATATACCGATTTGAGTAAAGCGTCTGACAGGATAAACCATGATATTCTACTGTTTAAGCGTGATCGTATTGGTTTTAGTATTACGCTTATAAAATAGATTAATTCCTATTGAATCAAAATCTATTAATATTTTATCTGGTGCGCTCTTATTTACAACAATTATTAATGATCTTCCCTCAGCTATTGAATTCCCGAAATCTCTGATGTATGTGGTTGATGGTAAAATGTTCTATTCATTTAACAATATCGACGAACAATCTCATTTACAGTAGATATACGTTATTTCACAACATGGTGTAAAATATACTTAATAGATCTTAATTTAGAAAAATGTAAATATGTGGGGTTTACAAAATCTTTTCCCGTTAATGGCTTGTATATGATGAACTACGAACAACTAAAATCATCCAGACATTTAATGATCTTAATTGGACAAGCGTCTGGATTTCCGAAAACGTATCTCAATTACAATAATTAAGGCATCTGGTGTACTTCGGCGAAAGAGTTTTCTGATCCAATGTACACTCTCACTCAATTGAATCCGTTCAAAAACAATTCATAAAAATTTGCATTCGCGGACTTGCTGAGATCCAAATATGCAATTAGCCTCTTATAGAAGCCATCTTGCTATGCTTAAAAGTCGAAAAAAAAATGTTAAATGCAACCTTTCTGTTCAATCTGATTCATGGTAATTTACACTCCCAATTTCTCCTCAGCGGAATCAATATAAGTACTTCACAACGCACTTCACAATATTTCCAGTTAGATATATTATGTTAACTCTGATCCTTTTCGTCTAATTTTTGTCTATTTTAATCAACTTTGTAATATTATTGACTTTCAAAAAACTAGATTTGATCAAAAGAGATATAATACTTTATCTAAATAATATGTAATTAATTTTTAGTTTTGCTGTAGCCAATTTTAAATTCATTTTGTGCCAAATTTAAATCTATGTCTCCTTACAATTGTTATTAATGTTAAAAATTATATTTCTATAGGCTAATAAATAAACAAATAAATAAATAAATAATAAATAAAATTATTATTATTTTTAAGTTCCTGAAATTTTATTTTTTTATACTGTTTAACATTTAATGTTAACTTAGAAGACCTTTAGAGAAACTGGTAAATATTTTACAATAACCACATAACGAAATTTCAGAGAGTAAGAAAAGTTAGTTCTCAAAAATATAAATATCCAAAATAGTAAACGAACAGCAGTTTGTAAGAATTCGCAATTTCATAGAAACAGCTGATTTTAAACTGATGAAGAAGTGAATCTCTAAATTAAAAAAAGAAATATACCTTAATTAGAAGAATTTATTTTATTTAACATGTAAAAATATTCATTGAAACTAATATCATTACCTATTGCTTTTGAAAATAAACATTTATTATGAAAGAAAATGGCAGATACACATATTTTTCTGGCAGGAACCGGTTTTAAAAAATTAAAATTAATGAAACCTGGTTATGTGAATATTTACTTAGTTTTTCCATCGTTAATTTCCTCAGAATTATTATTTAAACGTTTCGCACAAGAATAAAATTGTAGTATTTTTGCTTTATTTGCCACAAAACTCGATCATATGTTTGCTTGCTAATTCTTACTGGCAAAAATATATCCAGTAAAAACTAGCAAGTTTTCAAAAAATGAACTGTCACTTTGCGCTCCCATTTGTTCTCTTTTACTGGGTTTTTGTAGTAAACGAACAGGATCCAGTAAATTTTGTGATAATATGTACAAATTATTACAAATTATCACGTAAACGAACGGAGCTAATATTCGTGCTGAAAACTTTCTGTTGTTGTTCTGTTAAAGGCCTTATAGTTAACATTTGGATGCTAAACGCAATAAAGTGTTATGCGTTATTGAAAAATATTTACTTTTAAACCCAAATTAGTTAAAACAATTTTTTTTAATATTCACACTATATGAGAAGTAAGAACAATTTTTTAATTTATACGCATATTGTATATTATTGTTATTTAACATTCGGTCCTTAGAAATATATGTTTGCTGTTAACTGATTAAATATATATTGTTACTAGCTCTCATCTTATAACTATATACATAGTATCTATATAATTGATCTGTTAAAGTTACAGCGAACAAGTTTTTAACTTTGAGTTTTAGATGGTTATTCAATAACTTTAGTCGCTTTCTGTTAAGATCTGTTAAGTTAACATATGATGTTAAGCAGTATAAAAATAAAGCTACTTTAAGGGCTCAATAAACAAATTAAAAAATATGGTTTTCTTATGAAATTAAATATTTTTTATTAAACCCCAAACATATGTTTAAATTTTATGATGCTAAACATCAAATGTTAACTTAACGTCAAATGTCAACTTAACAGAATTAACAAAAGGTGACAAAAGTTTCTGAATACTTACATTCAATGCTTTTATTTTATCATAAGCATTCTTCGAAAGTCATAATGATTACAAATGCTTAATCAGAGTCTTCAAAGTCATCAACATTTTTAAGTAAAACAATTATCTAAAATATTTTTTAATTATCTGACCCTATTTGACTCTTTGAGACTCAGTACCTTTCCAACGTTATCAGTTACTCCTTTTCATTTTCGATTTCACTGCTCGCTCAATATTTCACAAACAAATTTTAAAAATTAATTTTAATTAGTTGTAATTGCAAGAGATCTTAAAATTACATTTCATTGCTAGATTGAAGATTATTCTTAAAAATGTATTTTAATTTAAATTAAATAAATAAATTTAGAAATATAATAATTTATTCTCCATAATAGAATACAAAAATTTCTCATAAACAAAATTTTAATAAACAAATATTTTCTTAACAAATTTTAAAAATTAATTTTAATTAGTTTTAATTGCAAGAGCTATGAAATGTAATTTTAAGACATTTCATAGCTAGCTAAGATTATTCTTAAAAATGTATTTTAATTTGAATTAAATAAATGAATTTAGAAAAATAATAATTTATTTTCCATAATAGAATACAAAAATTTCTCATAAACAAAATTTTAATAAACAAATATTTTCTTGACAGAAACTTTTGACCTTCTGCTTAAAATTACTTGAAGGCTGTCTTTAGCATGAGACCTTAATCAAAACTTATTACTTTTGACGATGCACTCTAAACTTAATTTTTCTTCATATTTCGAGCCACTATAGGTCTAAATTTAAAATCACTGAAATTCTTAAATTGTTTTACAGAAGTTTCGTATTTTAATTAAAACGAAATTGTAAGATTACATAAAATTTAAAATTCACCATCGTTAGTTTGTCATATAAAAAATGTGATTCATAACCATCTTTAGTAAAAAAATTATTCTTGCAGTAATAGTAACTGATTGAGTTCGAAATTATTCAGAGAATGTTTCAAATTTAAAAAATTATTTAAAAATTATTACGTGGAGTACAACCAAACATATATGCTAATGAAGCAAACGCTACAAATACAACAACCACAATAACAAGAATAATTATAGCTATTACATACAAGACACAAAATTTAGAATAGCAACTATAACAAGAACAACATAGAAAAATCATATAGTTTTTAAGAGTTTTCTTACATTTTATTGAAATCTAGGGACTTGTTGAACCGATTTTGATGATTTTAAATATCAATATGCTCAGGATGTCAGTGAATCTTTCTCAATAAAAATTGGAAACACAATTGTTCTGTTAAGGGCGTGATCGTGATTACCACAGAGGGACAGACGGCAATCGCTATATCAACTCCGATTGTTATTAGGATCAATAATATATATATTTTATGGTCTGAATTTTTTCTAGTTATTTCAAAGAGAATGATAAACATGTGTAAAAATTTATTTTTTTTTATAAAAACTAAATATATATTTTTTAATAGGAAATATTTTTTGCTCGGAAAGTATTGGTTACTCAAACTTTTATTCTTAAATCAAAAAATGTGTCAAAATTTATTTTTATTTATCAAAAATACAAAAAAATGTTTTAATAGAAAATATTTATTTAATTTTATTTATTATATTTTTCTCCCAAATTTTTGTTTACTCAAACTTTTAATAATTATTAAACTAAAAAATTTTTACAAGTTTATTTTTTCTTAATACAGAAATATATTTTAATAGAAACCATTTTTTTAATTTGCGCTGAACGTTTTGGTTACTCAAACTTTTATCAATTTTTAAACTAACAAATTTTTAAAAATTATATTTTTTTTTACAAATATTTTTTACTAAAAAATATTTATTTTTATTTTTCTTTTTATTTGACTTTCTAACAAATTTTTGTTCACCCAAACTTTTATAAATTTTTAGATAAAATATTTATAATTTAAAAAAAAATATAATAAAATATAATAAAAGGATATGTAATGTTTAAATTTCTCTGAAGTTTTTGGTTACCCAAACTTTTGTCAATTTTCAAACCCTAAAAATATCCATGAATATATTTTTTATATAAAATACAAATATATTTTTAACAGCAAATAGTTTTTTTAAATTTTCTCTGAAATTTTTGGTTTCTCAAACTTTTATCAATTTTTAAACTAAAAATTTTTTTAGTTATTTATTTTTTATGAAAAATCCAATAATAATATTTTATAGCAAATATTTTTATATATTTAATAGTAAATATCTTTTTTCTCAAAAATTTTTGGTTACCTAAAATTTTGTAAATTTTTAGGTAAAAAAAATGTATAAAAATTTTTTAATAGGATATTTATTTTAATTTTCTCTGAAATTTTTGGTTACTTTTGTCAATTGTAGATCAAAAAATCTGTAAAGATTTATATTTTTTGTTATAAAATACAAAAATATTTTTAGTAGGAAACAAAATTATTTTTGTTTTCGATTTTTTTTTTAACTTTTGTGGTTACCTAAGCATTTATCAATTTTTAGGTCCAACAAGTAAGAGTATTAAAATTGACTGTGCCGCATTTTTGGTACCATCCACCCGTGTTCTGAACACATTATCATAACCAAGGTTGTTAATTACAAGATGATTACACAAATTTTAGGTTCCTTTTTATCAGCGATGCATACACATTTTTGTTTGCTTTAACGTTTGTCGTACAAAAACAACAAGCAAGACAAGATATGTATGCATCGCTGATACATACTTATGTATACACATATGTGTTCTGTTATATAAAAACATTTTTTTTATATGAGTATCTTCACATTTTCATACGTCTAGAGGAATACAAAACTGTTGCAGATTATAACAAGCACTTTAAGCCTAAGTAGTAAGACCTACTCGACCTATTGCGAATAGATGAATGTTTTCAATAAATAGACATACAGACGGACATCGCTAGATTGACTTCTTTTATAAGGACCAAGAATATATATAGTTTATCGGGTCTCCGGAATTTAATTCGATGAGTTAAAAATGGATTGACAAACTGACAAAAATGTGTAAAAATTAAAAAATATCAAAACGTTTTATTATTAGAAAATTTTTTTATTTTCTAAGAAGTTTTTGGTGACGCAAACTTTTATCAAAAATACAAAATTGAAAATATACAAAAATTACGAAAAATAAAAATATATTTTTTAATACAAAATATTTTTATTTATTTATTTTCAACTTTTTTTATTTTTCTATCAATTATTACGTCAAAAAATATGTACAAATTAATTTTTTATTTATAAAAAATACAAAAATTATTTTTTAATATGAAATATTTTGATTTACTTTTGTATTTCTCTCTCAACATTCTGGTTACCTAAATATTTATTTGTTTAACTTCTCTGGTTACGCAAACTTTTATCAATTATAAAAAAAAAATTATAAAAATATGAAAAATTTTAAAAACAAATATGGATTATTTAATAGAAATATTTTTATTTATTTATTTATTATATTTTTATTTTTCTATCAATCATTAGCACAAAAAATGTGTACCATTTAATTTTTTACTTATGAAAGACACAAAAATATTTTTAAAAAGGTAATATTTGCTTTTTTTTTCAAATTTTTTATAAAATTTTTGGTTAATCAAATTGTTACCAATTTTGAAAACAAAAGATTTTAAATATTTCTTGTTTCTTATAAAAAAATACATAAAAAATTTAAAAATAAATAAATTTTCTTACATTAATCTTTATGCACAAATATTTTTTTTAATATTTTTGTATGTCAAAATTTTGGCCAAAAATCAAAAAAAAAATTTTTTTTTCCAATAAACTTCATCCGAATTTTTTTTTTTTAAGTTTTTATTTTTTATTTTCGTATCTGATATATTATCATAAAAAAAACAATTACTTTGACTAATATAGATATGGTAAGCTTAAAAAAACTAAAAATTCTTTAAAATATTTATAAATTTTGAATCAATCGGCTTTTCTCTACCGCTCTAGTAAACTTGCCCTTTTTTGTGGTTCACACCTTTCGAACACAATCAGCTTCAATTACAAGCAGAAAGAGCATACAAATGATTGTAAATTGCTGTCAAACGCTAAAATTATTTATATAAAAAAATAATTAAACCATAATTGCTTTATTTAAATGTCGACTACCAAAGAATAACCGATCACAATACACACAAAGCAATATACAGACAAAAAAAAACTGTAATTATAAAATTTTCAAAATAAAAACCACAATTGGATTACAATCGCAGATTTTCAGCCAGCAATAATGAATAATAATTAGTGTGTATAATGGTAAAACAAAAAGTGCAATACACAAAGAAGATACACACAATAACCGAACACTTTTAAAAGAATTGAACAACAAGAATAAAATTACAATTTACATTATTATAGATAAAAGTAAATTAAAAGATTAAAAATCATATATGATTTTGATATAATCAGCAAAAAAAAAAAAACAGAAGTTTAGGTAAATTTAAATTCTTACTGCTAAAGTATTTACTCCTTCAAAAATGTTGTTCAATTACGATTTTCTGATTATTAGCAAAACAAATCAATGTCTTTCGAAAAAAAATATTGTGTTAATAATAGAACAACTTTATGAACGGGAAAAAAACAATACATTTTAACGCCTAATTATTTGATATACGAGTACCAAAAAGAAAAAAAAACAACTTAACGCTTGAATAATTGATGTCGCGTGCTGCTTCTGTTGTGAGTTTATACCAACTACCCAACACACAACAGCTGGCTGTCAGTCTTCATGTGTGTGTGTGTGTGTTCGGCGAAGACTTTTTAAAATAAGTCTAAGATGATTGTTGTTAGTAATTTTCTGTTTTACTTTTTTGTTCAGTTATTGTTTTTAGAAAATGTTAAAGAATTATGAGTTTGTTTAACACCAAGTAATTGGCGAAATTGCAGCTAAGAGAAGAGTGTTTGTTTTTTTTTCTAACAATTGGTCAATTTCACTTGAAATTATTGTGTGTGCTGAGTGTAAAATTGAATTTTATTCCGACAGCTTAATGGCAAAGAACGTTTCAGGTGTGAACATACTGTTAAATAGAATAAATTTAACTTTTGATTGACTAATTTAAAAAACAAGTAATATCTATTATAATAAATGTAAACAAAATATTTAAAAAAGTAAATAATTTGATGAATTTTTAACATTTTTTAGATATGTCTTCATATTTATACATATCTTGACATAATGATGCCCAATTTTCCCCATTTTCAATAGAAACCTGCTCGAAATAATAACAAATGCTACCATCACAATTCTACCTAACTACATGGTTTATTTTACTAATGAGCATGATTTCAACAGACGGACGGACAGACAGATATCGCTATATCGACTCGAGCTGTTATAAGCATAAGAGAATGTATATACTTTATGGGATCACAAATTCAGTTTTCGTTGCGTTTTACAAACAGAATGACAAAGTGATATATAGCCCCAGCACAGTGGTGTGCAGGGTGTAAAAAACTAAATTTTGATTTTAAGATTTTTTATGTTTACTTATTTTCTAAAATTTTTTTGAGGTTGCATTTTTATTTTATACAAAATGATGGAATTTTTGATTAAACATAGTACCGCTAAGTTATTTTCAAAACGACTGATAAATATTTATTTTAATACAAAAATATTTTTCAAATGAAATACCTTTTTTTATTTAAACTTAAATTTTCTATAATATAATAAATTTTCTACGAAAATACATAATATTTTAAAAACTTTATTGAAATTTTAACGAGATCACTGAAATTGTATCCATTTTCCAATTAAATACTTAAATGACTTTCAAACTATTTTCAACGACGCTAGTAGAAATGAAAATTTTTCATGACTTTAAAAATAACTGATTTAAAAGTTTTTTATTCAAGTTTTTCGACTGATATGAGATATCTCTCAAAAAAATGTTCACCAAAAGTCATAGAGGTGAATAATATTTTATTTACTTCAAAAATATTTTGTATATAAATATATATATTTTTTTTTCATCTGAAATGTTTTTAAAACACTTTTCTAAATTTTAAAATATTTTCCACATCAAAAAAAAAAAAAAAAATTTATTTAAATTTTTCTTCAGCTTTGAAATAATTTTTCAAAATAGAGAGATCTCTAAATTTTTATATAAATTTATTCATTATTTCAATGAAATATCTGATTATGATATATGACATAAAAAATTTTTTTTTAATTAAAATAATTTTCCAACTTAAACGAGAGACCACAAAAATACATTTAAAAAAATCACCAGATTGTGAAGCTGTGAATAATAATACAGTTGAGTAATGAATTCATAAAACCTTTTTTTTCAAAATTAATTCAAAAATATTTTTCACACAAATTTCCGTCTTTCATTTCTTTTTCAAAACAGCTAAAAAAATATTTTTTCCCTTAAATGTTACATCAACGAAATAATTTGTAAAAAAAAAATATGTTATTGAATATTGAAAATTTTTAAAAACATAAAATATACTTAAAATAATTGTTCCTTTAAAATAATAAAATAAAATAATAATTTAAAATTTATTATATGACTATTATATCATTCTCACGCGATGCCAAAAAAGTGTTTTTTATTTTAATAATATTTTCCACATCACGGAATTGTTTACACTTTTAAAATAATTTTATAGATGAAATAGTTTATTTATTTTCAACTTTATTTAAAATTAAAAAAAAAATTTGCTGGTCCAAATTTGAATTAAATATAAAAAATTTAAATTTCAAAGAGACCTTTAAGACTTTCTATCAAATGGCCCATTTTCCAATAGTATAAATAAGACTGTCAAATTATTTTCAACAGATGGCATAGAAATGAATCAAAACTTTTGATTGTAATTTTTAAAAATATTTTTAATTAAGTTTTTTCACCTTGAAATTAATTTCTAATTGAAAGGTTTGGTTTATTTAAATTTTTTGTTATATTTTAGAAAGGCAGCTACAATTTTATATAAACTACTGTTTGCAATTTTTATTTTAATATTGTTTCAAAATTTTTATTTAAAAAATTTTTTTTTAATTTTTTCATCTTAAAAAATTTTCGATTAAAATATTAATTCCCTAAATTTTTTTTATTAAAGAAGAGGGGAAAAATACTTAATATTAATATTTTATACAAAATAATTAATTTTCCATTAAATATATGGCTGTCATACAATTTTTAGAAGATCACATTCAGATGAATCAAAAAAAAAATTTTTTTTCTATTGCAAAACTTTTTCAAAATATTTAAATAAAAATTTCGACCAAAATAATTTATTCTTTATATAAAAAATTATTTGGATTAATCGCTAAACATTTATACAAATGTATAACAATTTATACAAAATTAAATAAACATATGGGTGCTATACTAAGGTCAGAAAACTCTATAAATAAATAAGTAATAAAATTTTAAAATTGTATTCGAGTAGAAAACAAAACATTTTGTCAATTTTTTTATGAAGAAATTTCCAAATTTTGTTGTACGACTATGTATGTGTTCTAACGAAAAATATTTTAAAAACTAAGAGTTTCGAATTTTTTTCAGAAAATTTGACCTCGATTTTTCAATATTTTTTTTTCCAATGAAATTAATACCCCGAAAACATTGATCAGCGGCTTTAAGCATTTATCGCTTAATGAACAAACCGATCCCTCGGTGCCAAAGAAAATTCGCTGGATATTTTTCGAAGTCGTGTATGTAATTTCACTATCTTCAGCCGTCATATTTTGCTTACTATATGACAATTTCAGGCGTCATTAGTCGCCATTTTGTTTTTTTTTTTTTTATCTATAAGAAAGTGGGATGCCCTGGTTTTTTGGTTATGCACCTCTGCTATTTAATTTCAGAATACAAAAAAAAAACATTTGCTGTTTCCGTCTTTTACAACACTGAAACAAAAAATCCTTTCGTTTCGTAACGAGTAAGGAAATTACAAATATTTACACTATCGAAATAAATTTCGATACGGAATGATTTCGAACACTTACCAAAAATGTTTTAACATATTTCTTTTATCTAAAATTTGATAGTTTCTTGAAAAAGTTTTATAAAATTTTGATAAATTTGTTTTTGTATATTTCGTTCATTCTAAAACAGTTTTTGATCTCTTTTTTGTTTTGTTTTTCATATGTTGAAATTAAAATATTATTTGTTAAAAAAAATCGTGTCTTACCTTTCAATAAATGTTGTAAGATATTATCTTTATGCTCGTCCGAATGCGGTTCACCCAAAATGATTAATAAATAACAACCGGTTAAAGGACTTGGAGGTCCAACCATGCCGCCAGCTAAACTGGATAGGCCGCCGCCATCTGAACAAGCCGTATCCAATGGGGGACGGGCACCACCAACTTCCGATGGTGGTATAGAGCTGGCACCGGCATCGGTAGCAGCATCATCACCATCAAAAGTTGAGTCACCTCCACCGGCAGCAGCACCAGCAGCCGTACCAGCAACAACACCCGATGCAGCAATCTCAGCAGCCTGACTAATCAAAGACTCCATACCATTTTGGGGTGCTTGATCCGGTTGATTTCCAGCTACCGCTTCACCATTAGTACTCGCCATATCTTGAGTGTTACCGTTCGCGGCGACGGCTGTAACCGGTCCACCACCATTCATTTTATCTAAATCACTCATCACAGTTTCTTGTTGCTTAATTGAAATTCGTTAAATTTAATTAAAAGCGGTTTTAAAATTTTTTCTACAGGAACCTTTGGTATTAACTTTCTATTTATCTTTTAAATTTACTTTAAATGAAATTGTAAAATTTTTGAAAAATCGTACAATTTCCCCAATTTCTATGAAATTTTTTCTTTTTTAATAATTTATTCAATTTTAAAAATTGCAAACTCTTTAACAATTTCAAACCATATCAGTCTTTGTTTTATATAAATTTTTCCTTTTTGCGAAAATTTGTACACTCAAGAAAATTTTATTTTCTATAATTTACTCTGAATTTTTAATAGAAAAATATTAATGAAATTAAAAAAATTATTTAATATTTTCTTTAACAATTCAAATCAATTCTTTCGTTCTTTGTTTCTTTCTTTTTTTTACTTTTTTGGTTGGTAATTTTTGTTTAAAAGGTATGATCTGTAGCAATTGTTAATGCAGACTATTTTTGCTGGCTGCTACAAAATGTTGCACTTCACTTGATGGAAAAAACACACTCACTGCACTTCATTTACTTTGTGTATTAGTATTGAATTTGCTCTTTACTATTTCTGAGTTTCTGGCTACAGTTTTCTTCTCAGTTTTGTTTTTTTTTTTATAAATATTATCTCTTTTTAATTTTCTTTTATCAATTTCAAAGTTTTTTTTTTTTTTGCTAATTTAGTATATTTTTTTATAAGAAGGAGTTTAGTGTTTGTTTTTAAATATATATGTGAGTGTTTATTTTTTAAATATTTGTGTTAATTATACTTTGTTTTGTTGTAAATGGCGTGATTTTTTTTTTAATATTTCTGTTGGACTTCTTAGGCTCTATTTCAATGTTTTTTTTTTTAAATTGTTTTTAATTTATTGTTTAAGTTTAAATGTTTATTTTTTCGTTTTTTTATAGTGGAGTTTTCTATATAATCAAATTTTTTTTGCTGGCTTTTTCGAGAATCTTGTTTTTTTAAAACTTTATTCAAGATCTTTTTGGGTTGTTGTTGGTAATTTGTTTTTAAAGTACTGGCTGCTTAAGTTCATTTAAAATGTGTAAATCTGTAAATAAAAATTAAAAAAAGCAAGTCAGTATAATTTAATTGATATGTGTAGATAATAATAATACTCGTAACTAGCAGAGCCTAGCACTCGAAATTCGAGTGCACATTCTAGGAAATTTTATTTTTCATTCAATTTTTTTCTTTCCAGTTTTTTTTTAATCTGTATATATAAAAAATTTATGAATATTGAAATTAAATTCATTAAATTGTGAATTTTTAAATAAAATTCATTAAATATCATAATAAATATTTGATGAACGCACAGAAGAAATATAAATGGAATTGTTATAAATAATTTGATAAGAGCCTAAAGGTATGTTAATCAATTTTAGACATTACAGAATTTAACACAGGCCAATAAAAAAGTTTCTTGTGAATTGCTTAAAATTGATTAGCATACCTTTAGGCTGTTGTAAAATTATTTATTATAAATATTTTTCTTTATTTTACTTAATATATTTTTAACACACACTACACATAAATTTTATCATTCTGCTCTTCTCCTCCATATGACCCATAACTATGCCAAATTTTACACTCCTCCGTGCGCGCATATACCGATGTCCGTCTGTCTGCTGTCTGTTGAAATCACGCTCATTTACAAAATAAATTTTTACCTTGAAAAAATTAGGATAGTATTATTTGCTATTATTTCTAGCAGGTTGATATTGCATCTGAAGCCTCTACGTCCATTAGCTGAGAAATGACATACGAAAATGTAAAGATAAAATTTTATATTGCTGTTTATGTGTTTTTTTTTTTTTTATTTGTATCAAGTTTTTTGGGTGCAACTCAAAATATGTCGTTTTAATGGATTCTAAAGAAGCTACTCTTATAACACAAAGAAGTTTACAACTGAATTTTTTTTTTACGAAAGACTAGAAAAACCGATGTAAGATTTTTACAGTGGATAGATATGACCACGGCGTATCGTTTTAGTGCAAAAAGTGAAAATTGAAAAATTTTGAGTTGACTCACTTTAGAGGTACAGGTGCGATATATGCATGTAAATAATTGCTTTCAATTTAAAAAGCACGCAACTTGTAAGGCTCATTGCAAAAAAATCTATCCACTAAAATGTAAAATCGAGCCATTCTTGTTTCTTAGTGTTAACAATCTTGGTTATAATAATGTGTTTTGAACACGGGAGCAGGGTAACAAAGATTTGGCATATCCGAATTTAATACTCGTTCTTGTTTTACTTCAAAATATTTTTTACACAGAAAAATTTTATTTAACATTTTTTCATTCAAATTTTCAGCTTATATGGAAGAAATCAAAATTGTATAAAAAATTATCCATCATAAGGCATAGAGATAAATAATATTTTTCTTGCATCAAAAATATTTTATAGAATATCTAATTTTTCACCAAAATATTTTTAATACTTTTATGAAATTTAAAGGAGACCTTTTAAATTTTATACAAAAATTGTATGTCCTGTTTTGCTTTTCTAGGACCTAACGTGAATTATTGACATGTATGTTTTCATAATCAATTTTTCCTACGAAATTTATATTGTACAAATAAAAGATTTTATTTTATAAATTTTTTATTTCAAT
Source organism: Cordilura impudica (assembly GCA_963682025.1). NCBI lineage: Eukaryota > Metazoa > Arthropoda > Insecta > Diptera > Scathophagidae > Cordilura > Cordilura impudica. The sequence continues at coordinate 190,195,901 of OY821520.1, read as the reverse complement.
GCTTGCAAAAACTATCAACTACCCCGGATCACGCTACGTGAGGAAAACATGTATTTTCCAAATTGGCTTTGAACTTAGAACAGCATTTAGCAAAATTTTATTTCAGCAATTTTTGAATTTGACGATTTTTGACTACGAAATTTTCGATTTTTGGCGATTTTTTATTTTGGCGATTTTCGATTTTGGCGATTTCTGATTTTGTTTTTTTTTTTTGGCGATTTTCGGTTTAGACGATTTTCGATTTTGACGATTTTTGAATTTGCCACTTTTTTTTATTAATACACCTGTCAAAAATTTCAAGACTGTCGCCTTCACAGTACTTCATATTTTTTTGTATAGGAGCTGCCACGCCCACTAATTCTATCCCTTAATTGTTTATCTGACTACTACATTAGTTCTGATGGACTCGTACAATGTGGCAAAGATTTCCCTTTAAGAGTACTCCAGTTATATGATGTTATATATTTACTTTGTACAGACGGTGCCCCGCCCACTGCTAGTATCACGCCCATTTGTTGTTCAACTATTTACATGAATAACTTATTGGCTCATGAAAAGTCCCAAGGCTCTCACTATTACAGAACTCCAGTTTTATGGCAATTAATATTTACTTTGTATGGGGATACCACGCCCATTGGTCCGATCTCGCTCTTTTTTGTTCGACTACTCACATTAGTGCTAGCTGACCTCAGACAAAGTTGTCTCTGTCATAGCTTTCGAGACATAAGATATTGAATAATTAATTTGAATGGGAGGTGCTATGCCCACTAATCCGATCCCGCCCATTTTCGTTATAGCACTAGCAACTGAAAGAGAAAAAGCATTTAATGCATTTTGTATAAGATTTTTAAAAATATCGGGGAAAAAACTATAATCCAGACCAGAATTTTTTGAACCTTTTAAAATGGAACATAATTCTATAATAACAAAATACAATTTGACACATGATCAAATTAACAAGGCGGAAAAAATTAGTCTGTTTTGGAAACTGTTTTCAACCAAAAATGTAACTGGAAAAAGCAAAAAAAGAAGCGCATTACACATTCCGGGCCTGCACAAATCGTTCGGGGGCCCATAAATTTAAGCCACTGATGATAGGGAAGGCAATAAATCCGACATATTTTTAAAATTTTTCATTCCACCCGTAGCTTATGACCATTCTCTGAAGGTATGGTTTCCAAATTTATTTGTTGTAGAGGTAGATTTAAAAAGCAATTTTGTAGTATATTTTATAAATATTGCTTTTGTACTTATTTATTATATGACGAAATTTTTATTATGTCCATTATTTTACTAGACAATGCACCTGCAGAGTTCATGCTATTTACATGCCACCAAATATGACGTCCTTAATACAGCCGATGGATCAAAACGTTATCCGAATAACATAGCAGCGAATGGTGAAGATTATTCGAATCTTTTGAAGTTAAGCATAAAAAAAGCAGTTTTAAAATACGTTTGGCCTGGAATAGAGTTGATTTTGCTTAAGAAAATGACCCGAAAGAAGAAATACCCATCAGCATTTTTGAAGAAAAATGTCGAAATGACACTAAGGCACCTTATCAATGAATTAATGAGTGGCGTAAAGCTTTCATGGGAAGGCATGGGTTTTGGAACCAAGACATTGGTAGAAGATAAGATAGCGAAGTTCACAAAGACGATCAAGAACGGAGCAGCTTAACAACTGCTGGAATTTGCTTAACTGAGGCACTCGAAGCAGGGACGTATCAGCCATATCAATGATAATGAGGCCCCCGGGCTACAGTGGCCCCATTTCATATGCAAGCCAAAATTTGTGAAACGTTATTCACAATCTCACTTAGAATTAAAACAGTTCTGCTTCTGGCTATTATTTTGTATACAATGCAAGATCTGTTTAGGGTTTATATATAAATACCATAAAGGAATAAGGAATAGATTTCTCCAAATGTAAAGGGCACGATTACGATGGAGCAAATGTTGGGTGTATATGGAGGATTATAAGCCTTATAAAAGGACATGCGCTAAATGCCGTTTTCTTGAAGTGTCAACTTTTTTCAATTATTTGGAAATAATTTATAAATTTTTTGCCAATAGTGGGAAATTCAGGTCAATGTTGAGCGATGATCCATCTGAAAAATATAAAATGAGTGAAATAAGGAATCAAAATTCTTTCCATGGTTTGCTAAACTAGTCCAGAGATATAGCAAAGAATGGGGAGTAACAATTTTTTTTAAGTAAAGATAACACATCGATTTTTGATGAGTTATCAGAAGATGAGATAATTTCTAAAAAATATATTGATTGCTCAAACTAAATAAATATTTCAGAGCCTCTGCGATCTGAGTAGTACATTCGAAATGCTACAACCGGAGAAACTCTTATCGTTTTCAAACAAAATAATAAAAAAAGGGAGGCCAGAAAACTGACTTCTAAATACAGAAAAGACTTGTGAGTTGATCTGTATGAACAATTAATTCAGAAATGTCACTCCATTAAGGAACTAACGGAATTATTACTATTAAAATTCAATATTCTTGCATCCAGCTTTCCAGAGCTAATAGCTGAAAGAAGCTTTTAGAAACTAAAACATATTAAAAATTATATTAGGACTTTAATGGATCAAGAACGGCTATCAGACTTATTGTCTATAGAGGCAGAAAATCTTGAAACCCGAAAATCGTCTTCAGCGATGGATTATTTAATAAATAAGTTTGCCGACAATGTAAATAAGTAAAAGGGAACGGGTGGCATATCAGCACTGGTATTGAAACAGCGCTCTTCGACGCTATCGCGTCCATTGGCAGACCAACTTATTGCTTAACAACGAACAGTATGACTTTCGTAGAAGTCGTTCTACACGTAACCTGATGACGGTTCTATCGGAACGTTGGAGTCTGTCAATTCCCAGATTCGGTGAAAGTTAGGTTGTTTCTTTGAATATTTTCAAAGAGTTCTTGTCAAAACTGATTGCTTTTGGTGTTGGTAATGATTTCTCTCGATTTATATCGAGTTATCTCAGAGATCGCACTATACGTGTTGTTTTAGATGGGGTCTCATCCAAAGAGTTTTAGTTAAATGCCGGGGTACCGCAAGGCTCTTGTCTTTCTCCTTCATTATTGTTTATTTTTCTTAGTGACCTTCTATGTCAAACTTCCAATCCTATCTACTCTTTTGCAGACGACAGCAATATTTATCATTCATATTCATTCGATCAAAGGCCAAACCAGAGGGAGATTGGGGACCTTTTGAAAATCTCTGAGTGGGGTCGATATTAATGCTCGTAAGACGCAATGTTGTTTATTGACCCATAAGAGGGCCATGGAATCACCAATGTCGTCTGTATACATGGATGGTGTAGATATTAACGAATGAGACGCTCCTGATGTTCTGGACATGAAAATTCAGTGTAATGTCCGTTGGAATAAACACATATTAATACAGTATATTAATTACAGTAGTAATTGCAATATGTCTGAAAAATGACAATAAATCTAACAAACAAAAAATTTCTTCGCTTCAAAAAGCGTCATCTCAAATATATGTAAAGTGCATATGTAGGTATGTACAAAACCGTACATCACATATGACAACTCTTACGAAAACTGAGAATAGTGGAAATTAGAAGTATAAATGCAAAAAAATATTCAAAAATAACGATTGTTTGTTTGGACAGAGTTGTATCTTCTGAAATTAATACAAAGTAAAGCTGTATGGTACGAAAACTGAATCTAACCACACTGCTCGTAGGCCTGACTTTAGGTGAGTGTGTTAAAGCGCTGACCAAAAAGTGCAAGTACGAGTGTATGTGAAGGTTCATGGTTCGAAACCTCACGGCCGCCCTAAGTAGAAAAAATTTTCATATAGAAACAATCTATTCAATTAAAACATAACAATTATCACAATGTTCAATAAATCGCTGATAAAGGCTGAAATGCCAGAAACCGGTCCGATTAAGAATACAGTGCAGTTATGAATTTTTGAAATATATGATTTCTTCTTCTTTACCACGCACCATTTAAACATTTTTCAATTGTTGAAAGCAGCTTTCAAGCGCATAGGTTTACTAAATCGGTGTAAGAAATATTTCACCCCGTCTGATCTCTTTATATGTATTCCACCTATATCCCACCAAAAATGGAATACAACTCGCATATGTGAGCAGGGGCTTCACAGTCTATTTTGAAGGTTCTGGATCGTGTGCAAAGGAGGCCATTGATGCTTATCAATGACAGAAGGGTAACCAACTCGGAATGTCGGTTGTTTTACACTGTATTATCGATATTAAAATGAGAAGTATTCTGCTGAGATAAGTGAACTCAACCCTAGAGCCCATGTATTGCTACGCTCATCTAGTAGATCACATCCATTTGCAATCTATTATCGAGGCCATCGCACAACGCTTTACCGTGAAAATTCGTTTATTTGCCGCACAAGCCGTATGTTGAATAGACTTCCTGCTGAGGTCTTTCCTGTCACTTACAATATAGATATATCTAAGTCAAATACTCACAAATACTACTCCCTCTTTCCTCCTACCCATAACATATTTTCTTAAAATTAGCACAGTACACTGCATTAATAGGGAACATCCGCTGAGTTCTATATATTTGAAATAACTGTAAATAATTACTTACAATCAATAAATATTAAATTTATACAATGCGAGCTTTTTTTTGTACAAAAAATCTTTACCATTCGTTTGAGCTTCGCTGCAGTCGGCTGGAAGGTCCCCTGGATAAATTTTGATACAGTGACCAATAATAGCAAGCTACGCCACTGACTCCAAATATTCAAAAAATGTATTGCTTGTAGTGAAAATAATATGTCTGATATTAACGATATATATTAGTATTGCGAAAATGCAGGGAAAAGGCACTACGGAAAAACCGCTGCAGCAAAAACTTTATTTATGTCCACATTTATAAAAATTACTTTAAATACTTATTTTATATTCTACCGATTATATGAACATCTCCATTTAATGAACAGCCGATGTCTGAATTAGATAATATATCCTCAGCACAATATTAAGGTTGTCTCTAATACCCCTTTTTGTTAGTGATTTATTCTTTGGAATTTCATGCACTTTACTAAAGAGTTCAGAAAATTTGTGAATTGTAATTGTCACTATATTACACTTTTTTTTCGTAAAAATTTTAATATTTTTACTTACTTAAACACTCTCCAACTAACTGTTAAATGTCGCCTGACTACATAATGAAATTTTTAGCTATTTTATGTTTTTGTTTTAATTCCAACCCTAAAAAATGCAGTTGGCAAAACAAACCAAACCCCTTAACAAGAGAAAGACTATCATGTTAAACTAACAAACAAATATAAGACTCCACTTAAATAAAGAACCATTCCCTCAGTACTAATGAAAATGACGCCGTTTTTATACTTTATGCATGACATTTTCAATTTTTTTTTCTTTTGGAACACACTCTAGAAGTGAAAGAAAAACATGAGTCATATTTTTGTAAATTTATGGCTAAATTTAGGGGGTTTTGAAATTTTTATTTCTTGCTCCTTCTTTTCTTTGCGGTAAGCACTATTTGTCTTGTTTATGTTCATGTTTGTTGTTGTTTATGACTATTAAATTAGCGATTGAAGAGTGGTTTCATTTGCTGTTGTTCGTTTAAAATACATTTTTCGTGTTGTTTGCTGGAGAAAGGGCCTTAAAATTCATTTATGTGATTATTACAAATTTTGGATCGTTTCCAACTAAATATTTTTGACGACATATGTATGTATTATGTTTCATGTATGTATATTTTTGTTATGTTTTTTTTGTTTTTCCCTGCAAAAACACATACAACAAAATATTGTGTAGTATTGTAGACAATTTCGCATAGTATGGGGGATTTTGGATAAATGTATGTTTTTCACATTTGTGAAGTTTTCTTTTTCGTTTTCGTTGTTGGTTTTGATGTGTTCGTATGTATGATGTATTAAGACATTGATGGATGAAATTTTGTGCTATTTTCATAACCTTAGGCTAGCGCAGGGTCTTGTCTGTGTGTTTTTTTCTTCTTCTTTTTTTCTTTTAGTACACCCTGCATCCTAGCAAGGGGATATATTATTTTTTTCGTTTTATATGTTTTTCATATGGAGAATATCCATATAAAATTTTAGTTGCTTATATGATTTAAAATAATCGGTAATTCTATGAAAAAAATTAATTTATCGATTTAGCGATAATTATACTTTACAAAACTCTGAAAATCTCGTAGGGTTTTATGACAAACTATAACATTTTTTTTAGTTTATAAAAAAAATATTTTTTTAGTGTAGTTAAATAGAACATATTAAAAATATTAAAATTTATCATGAAACCCTACGGAATTTTTATGTTCAATTTAAAAATCTTTTTATTTTTTATAGAATTATTACATAGTAAATAATAAAAATTTGAAGACAATGTAAAGATATTACAATAATTTCTATTATATTTCTGCACAGCATATTGGCCACAGCCGCAGCTGCGGAACACCTGGAGAAGAGAGGCAGCATAACATCTATTCTGCGAGTGTGAAGCTTTGGGAAGTATTAGATTGAGAAACACTAGGTAGACACATACTGGACGATAATTTCGATAATTTCGGGTGTAGCGAACACAATTGGAACTCTAGAAACTCAATACACCATTGAAATCGATAGTTTAGAATTATTATAGTACTTATCAAGCTTGTTCTTGGTTTGAGTTATGATATTTTTCCGCAAAATTTTATGTTTTTGAGGCACTCTAAATTCACTTTTTAAACTTTTGCAAAAATTTTAGAGGTTGTAATGAATTTTCTAAAAATTTAACAGTAGCTTTTTAACGAATGGTGTGGACTTATTGATCCACCCTCGTAATGTTAACTATTTTAAAAATATTTCTCGGTCTCTCAGGAATCAAACCCAGCTCCTTGATTTTGCATTACAACTTTAATAGCAGCACAGTTTACCAGAGTAGGGCATATAGAGTTCGAAAAAGCCATATATAAAAACATTATTTTATTGTTTGCTCTTCTTCATTTGTGTGTTATTCTCTCCTCCTTCAACATACATACATATATATTGCAGATATTTTTAGTCAAAAGAACCTAGAAGAAATTTTCTTATTTTGTTTTTTTTTTTTTTGTATTTATGTAATAGACTACAGAAAACAAAAAGGATGTAAATTAGGGTGGGTCAAATTGTAGGGGCCCGAAAAAATCTGCATGGGTTCATCGTGATTCCGGTACCATGGGCCATAACTAAAGTGACCATATTTTTTTTAGCTGAAAACGGGACATCGAATAATTCTGATGGGTTCGGTTATATGAAATGGAAATGCACAGATAATATAATAATATTTTATAGCAGATTCGAGTGCAATTTCTAAGATATTTAATTTTTTCATTAAATAAAGACCCTGAAGGTATGCTAATCAATTATAGCCAACTCACAAATCAACACAGAAAAACACTCATTTTTATTACAAACACATTAACAAATTTAATAAACACACACATCGCATTGTATAATTTTATGTATGTGTTAGTAGCAACTTTAAATGCAATTTACTCAAAATAAAGAAAAAAAATTAAAAATCCGTAAATCTGGAAAACAGCTAAAAAGGAATACCTTTAAAATAATATACGTTTGGTCGAAATCGGGATGAAACAGTAGAACAAAACATCGGTCACAAGAAATCGCCTAGCCTATTAATATTATAGATTTATTCATATTCTGCAACAAAGAAAGAAGAGAAGATGATTTGTGTATTGCTGCATTTCAAGTTAACCAAGCAAATTTATAGAACTGCAATTTCTATTTTTTGCATTGTTTTTTTGTTTTTTTGTTTTATTTTGAGTATTAGTTTGACGGGTGACGTACAAGTAAAACGCAACGTATTCTTATTTTGAGAGGGGGTTACGTTTTATATTTTTTGCTTTTTAAGAACAGTAACTTCAGATTATTTACCATGAATTGATTCAACCAAATTATAATAAATTCAGTTAAATCGTTTTAAACATTTTTTAGATGAAATTATTTTTCAGCTGACTTGTGATGTGTCATTGACGAATTTGAAGATTTGTTCTTAAATTTTTGTACAAATCAACTATATATTTTTTCGAATTTCTGAAACGGGACACTTTTACGTCCCCGAGTTGTTGTCGGGGACAACGGGACAAAGAAGCTGAAAACGGGACGGTCCCGTTGAAAACGTTACATATGGTCACGTTAGCCATAACAAGTATATTTGCCCAAGAAACCATACCTCCAAAATCATTTTCGAGCCTGCCAAAATTTCGATGAAGACATTTTCATGATATTTGCCATAATGGTCATTCAAATATCAAAAAAATATTGAAAATGTGAAATCCATTTTTCACATTCATTTTATTTTTAACATCTGCCAGGGGCGTTTTCGTGAATTTTTGTGTATTCCTTTTCACCTTTTTGGGGAAAATTGACGAAATTATTGCACAAAACGACGAATCTTTGAATTTCCCATATTTAAAACTGCCCAAAATATTCAGCGCTGAAAATTTTGTAGGGTACCCATATACGACATATATCAATTTCATTCAATTTAAGTCAAAAAGTACGTTTTTTTTATTTACCCTTTGAATGAACAAATATAAAAACGAATTTTTGAAACCAAAGCAGCATTTTATTCATAAATAAACGTGCTTTTATAATAAATTCATAAACTATACGGTTCCTAAATAAAAAAAAATACATAATTTTTTAGATGAGTTGGCTAGAGGAATACGCACAAATATTTTTTCTTTGTAAATCCGCTGAGAAATTCAAAATCGGTTTATATTATAAAAAATTATTGGTCTATATGTGCAAAAGGGCCGAAAACACTGTTTTTTCCGTAACTGAAGATTTTGGAGGTGTTTCGCAAATTTCAAGTACAGATTCTTGTTGTACTCGACAAGATTTACAAGAAAAAAAAGTGTTGCATCCCAAGTATTTCTGTTTCATTCTTTTCTGTGTCACTGTATAATTAATACATTTTTGATAGCACGACTTTGGCCAAAACTATCCTATTGTATTAAGCTTTCATAGGGTTGTTATATCGTTATCCAATTATCAATATTACTGTTCGAAATAAAATTCTCTTTCAGCATTTATTTTTTAATGTATAAAATTTGGAATATCGGTTTATGTATGTATATCCGCGTCTGTTTTCGTTTCTTTTTTGTTGTTGTTATTTTTCATGCAAATCTATTTATTGCCAGTGTAAGTCTGCCTGTAAACTTTCGTATTTTATTTGTGTCGTTGGTGTCTTCACATCATTTTACTTTAATGTTTGTTTTTCAACAAAAAAAATCTCCACCCATCTTATGTAAGAAAATGCGAAAAATCAGCCGGCTAAAACATGTTCTTCTGTTTTTCCCAGCAAACGTCAGTCTGTCGTCAATTCAAAGTGCTTATGTATTGTGCAACTTTTTTTTTTTTGGCTGTTTTGTGTTTTGACCCTTTGCAGGGGGATGTAGCGAACGCAATGTTTTTTTTTTTTTATTTTCCTTTTAGTTTTAAGATAAAGTTTTTGAAAATACAAATAAATTAACAAAACTATGTGGGAGTGAATGACAGGGTATTTAAAGTGTAAGTGAGTTGCACGAATTGAAGGTATTTAAGGAGGTTGGGAATGAAGTAGGAAGTGTGTATGTAAATATTAAAAAAACTGATATTTTAAGCCGGAAAACAACATAAAAAGTAGCGATTCCTTATAAAGTATACAGTGCACTTTGCCTGTAACTACACAAAATTTTTGTTTTGTTTTTTATTTTTCAAAATTCAATAGTAACTTCATTATTATTATTTATGAATCCTTTTTGTGTTTTTTGTTATTTATTTTTTTACAAAAATAAATGTGTATACAATTTTTTGTTTAAAATAAAAAAAAAAAATTAAATATCAAATAATTTATAGATGATCTTTTCAATGTATGTATATTAATTGCTCAACATTTAAACAATTTGCACTTTAAAGCAGGAAACCATATTCGAAACTTGCACATTTACGCAGCTAAGCACATTTAACCTAAGAACGTTTTTGGCTTTAGCTGCACATAAACTCGTGCAAAAGTTGGATGTGCAGCTATGTCAAAACTACTGTATTTTAAATAATTGCGTTCTTGGCAGTCAAAGAAATAGCAACAAAAAATAATTTATTGGAATAAAAATAAATAAATGTGTACTTATTTCCTGTATATAACTACACGATACCGTTATACTAAGTATATATACTCTATAAGTATATATACTAAGTATACTAAGTATATATACTCTAACGATTGTTTACTCATGATCAATCTTATAAAAAAACAACTATATCAGTGCAGTCACTAAAATAGCAGCGACTGAGAACACGTGTTTAAAAAAACTAGCAGATTCCAGCCCTCGAAATTCGAGCGCAAATTCTAGGAAATTTTATTTATTCATTAAATATAGACCCTAAAAGTATGCTAATCAATTATAGCCAATTCACAAATCAACACAAAAAACAAACTCATTTTTATTACAAACACATTAACAAATTTAATAAACACACACATAGCATTGTATAATCTTATGTATGTGTGAATTGCAACTTTAAATGGAATTTACTCAAAATAAAGGAAAAACTTTAAAAATCTGTAAATCTGCAAAACGGCTAAAAAGAAATACCTTTCAAATAATATACGTTTGGTAAAAATCGGAATAAGATGGTAGAACAAAACATCAGTCACAAGAAATCGCATAGCCTATTAATATTATAGATTATATATTGGTATAAATATTGAAACAGAATGACAGGTAAAATAATTTTTATACCCTATACCACCATGTGGTCAGGGTATAATGACTTTGTGCTGTTGTTTGTAATTACCAAGCAGATTTGATCTAGAGCCATCTTTTATTATACCGATCGACTCAGAATTATTTCCTGAGTTGATTTAGCGATGTCCGTCTGTCTGTCCGTCTGTGTGTCCATGTACCCCTTTTAATGAAATTACAGGTCGCAAATACGAATAAATTTTGATGTTATTTAGTATGTAAGCTTCTATCGGCCATAGGATGAGCGCTGGTGAAAACTGTTGAAAATCGGTTCATGTTCAGACCTAGTCCCATTACAATTGACCCCTATCAGATCGACTTAAATTGCCATAATATCCAAATTACGTTCTATAATCCATTTATCATTAGTCCAAAAATAAACGCTATATGGTAATTCTTAGTCATAGCCCCCATATGAAGCTGATTCCCGATCTGCACTTGAATCTATCAAAAAACAAAAATATTGCTCAGATTTTTCTCAAATTTAGTCTTTATATGTTTTTGCAAATAATAAGTGATCATAACAAATATTGGAAGGATCGGCCCATTTTCCGACCTGGTCCCCATAAAAATATATAAATATATTAATAAAAAAAATGACACTCGAATTTGGTTTATGCTTTTTTTTTCAATATATATGATATGGGGTCTCTAAACGCATAGTTATCGTATAGTCGGGCCTAGACCGACTATAATTTTCTCACTTGTTTTTTTATTGTAATTAATGGAAAACTTGATATTATAAAAAATATTATAAGAAATATGAAAGAGGAAAAATAGTTGGACGTTCAAACAACGGTTAAAATTTAAAAAAAATTTTTAAGAAGCCGGAAGAACGTGAAAGCCAGCGAATTGTGTCACCTTTAATGATTCATCGTCTGCTGAGAAGACAATGCAAGAAGTTCCCATTTATGGCAGCTGCAGAGCTTAATAAGGAACCAAATATTACGACAACTGATGACTCGATTCGTAGGAGATTGGTATACAACAACTTAAATGCATGAAGTCCCCGAAAAATGCCACTGCACTCTCGTAAGCAGCTTACTAAGAGTTTGGAGTATTCTAAAAATCATTTTAACTGGCCAACTGAAAATAGGGGAAATGTTTTTTTGGACAGATGAGTCCAAAAATATTTTATTTGGAGGCAAGGAATTGTGCTACTAAGTCAGAAGACCTCCTAATGGAGTAATCAATTCAAAGTTCCTACAAAAAATAATGCATCATGGGGTTCCTGCATTATGGTATGGGACAGCTTTTCATACTAGGGTGTGGAATCCATACATGGGATCAAAACAAACAAAATAACGGGATCTTCCAGGAAGTAATGCTTTCTTCTATTTCTGAGCATATGCCACTTATTTGGGTTTTGCTGCAAGATAATCACCCGAAGTACGCAAGCAACAAAAAAAACTGGTTTGTGGGCAATAAAGTACACGTGATAGAGTGGCCTGCTCAGTCCCCCCATCTCAATTCAACTAAGCATTTATGGAAAGATATAAAGAAGGGGGTGGCTCTGTTATAACCAACCCGTAATTAAGCCATTTGAATTGCTGTTCAGCACATCTGAAATTAAATTTAGAAGCAATTGATGTCAAAATGTTGGGCAGAGGTTATTGCGGATAAAGGTCATGCAACAAAATATTAATAAAACTAAGTAGACATTAAAGAAATAATTAATTTAAAATCGGTAATTTTTTTTAGTTTAAGTACTTTATTTTAATACAAAATGAACTGTAGTGCTATTTCTTTGCCTGAGTCTTTTTATTAGGTTTTTTTAAGAAATTTTCAAATTAGTATATAAAATAATGCAAAAAATAACCCTTTTTTGTGAGCATCTTATGATACACTTCCAACGAAATCTATTTAAATATTTTCAAACATATAGCAAAGAAAATTATTTTACGTAGTGCTGTTTGTTTGACCACAGCTGTAAAATCAATTACATTGCAGTAAACTCATTTCTAATAGGATAAAACATTTTCTAATGAGACAATACAATTTAAATTCACACCAACAACTTCAATAGTCATAACGGTTCTTGGTCTAATAACGGTATCCGTGAAAGTATTAATTAGCATATTCCTGCGCTCGAAATTCGAGTGCAATTTCTAGGCAACTTTATTTCTCAACTTAACCAATTTACAAACCAACACTTTGGTTATTTATTATTCTGAATGAAGATAACAAACTCATTAACAAATTTAATAAACACACACATAGCATATGTATAATTTTATGTATGTGTTAGTAGCAACTTTAAATGCAATTTACTCAAAATAAAGGAAAAAATTTTAAAATCTGTAACTCTGGTGAACAGCTAAAAAGAAATACTTTTCAAATAATATACGTATGGTCAAAGTCGCGATAAATCGGTAGAACAAAACATCGGTAACAAGAAATTGCCTAGCCTATTAATTTTATAGATTCGCTATTTTCGTATTATGGTTTCGGTAAGTATCGAAATAATCAAAAACATTGATATATTTTTAGGCCTAATAAAATGTTTTGAGAGAATTATTTTTATTAAGCGGAAACAAGGCGTTTGAATTTGTAAAAAAAAAAATGGGGGGGGGGGGGGGGGGTAATTCTAAAAGTTTGAAAGGGAATTTAAATAATACAAAAATAAGTGAGAATATTATAGTCGGTCTAGACCGATAATACGATACCCTATACCGTATGCTTAGAGACCATATCTCTTAGGTGCAACTAATTAGATGTAGAAAATAAGCACAAACAAAATTTTTGTGGCACTGCTATTAATTTTTTGCCTTCGGATATGAGAAAGTTCATATCGGTTGCTATATATATATAATGGGACAATGTCGAAAACTGGTCTGGTCGTGATCATATGTACGAAAGCCACTTATTTTTGCAAAAACATATACAAACCAAATTAGAGAAAAATCTGTTGAATATTTTTGTTTTTTGATAGATTTAAGTGAAGATCGGGAATCAGCTTCATATGGGGGCTATGAATAATTGTCCTATAGGGTTTTTTTGGACTACTGATAGATGAATATAATAAACATGCACAAGCCCAATTTGACCGAGATCTGTATGATAATTTGGACATTATGACAATTTAAGTCGATCTCTTAGGGTTCATTTGTATGGGGACTAGGTCTGAACATGAACCGATTTTCACCTATTTCAATAGTGTTTGATTACAAGGTTTACATGGAATCACAGACAGACGGACGGACGGACATTGCTAAATCGACTCAGAAATTGATTCTAAGTCGATCGGTATAATAATAATTCAATTATTTTTGGTAGTTACAAATATGAGCACAAAGTCATTTTACCTTAACCACGTAGTGGTACAGGGTGCCTATGTCAGAAAATCGAAGTATTAATTGAAAGTTTGAGGCATTACTAAAAAAATTCGTCGCAAAATTTTAAAGAAAATAAATTTACTGAACAAATCAATAAACTGTTTGACATATCGCATCATGATATGAAAAGTTTCTTTTGGATATACGTTCCGAAAGGAAGTATTATATGGGCACTACCGACAAAAAAATAAAAGACATCAAATATAGGGTCGAAATAATGAAATAATGATAAAGAAATAAAATTCAAGAAAACGCAAAGTAAAAGGAACTAAAAGAAACTAAAGCGACATTATCATCTGAAGAATCTGACTTAAGCAACGACAGTTTTAAACCAAACACTCCTTCCACATCCAAATATGACAGCAACTTTAAATAAAAGAAATATAAGCAATCAAAAAGCAACTTATTTGCTTTCTACAGCAACAAAAATATTGGATAATAAAGAAGAGTCTGTATTGTCGCTTAGCAGAAGCAGCATCCGAAGGGCCAGAATAAACGCTCGATCAATTCAAGCAATTAAAACCAAGCTAACATTTTCAGCGGATGGTTCGTTAGTGGTTCATTGGAAAACTGCTTGATGCTATTACTGGCGGCTCAAAAAAAGAAGACAAAATTAAAATTATAGTAACAGGAGCCAATTTAGAAGAGCTTCTTGCCATACCTAAAGTTGAAAATGGCACTGGCAAAAAAGTTGCTGAAGTTGTCAAAAATACTATTATTTGTTGGAATCTTCACTACAAAGTAAATGGAATATCACACAGCACGTTTACGTAGAGCTTACGTTCTTTTGGAGAAAAAAACTAAACAAAAAGTGGCTTTCATGTAGATATGGTGTATTAGAAGATGTTTGTAGATGATTACAAAGAAATTTTACAATTAACTGTTATTTTCCTAGGCACAGTTTCCCCAGGTGGTGTAAAATTTCGAAATCCAGGTGCATTTCACCATGTACGTTAGATGCCAAAAGTAATATACGTCTTTAAAATATGTCTATTTCAAAAACAATTTAAACTGCCAAAAAGAGAGGTCAGGGTTTAGTTAAGTTTATCGTACCTATTCCTTTAATTTACGTCGAATACTGGAAAAGTTACACAATTTTTTACGATGCTCCAGCTAATAACCTGAGTCTTATCAAAGATTTTAAAATATACGAAGAAAAGGCAAATTTTGTTTTTGAAAAGGGAAATGCAGCCGTATATGGGCATTTGTGGTACCTCAGTGAGGAGCTGGTTGTACTCGGACTACTTTCAGACATAGTGCCTTTTGAAACCAAACAGCAAATGATAAATTAACTTAAGGAATCATCTCACGAAGAAACAAAAAGATCAACCAGGTATGATGCGAAAAATGCTATAAGCGGCAAGATTTTATTGGTCCAGCATCATCAGTTTTTTCGGATTCTCAAATTGGATTCTTCTTTTCTGGATATAAATGTAAAAGAATGGAATGAAAATCTTTTATTTCGAAACGCAAAAAAAGCAGCGAGTAATCTTATGGTCGTGAAAGATAGTGCTAAGAGAGGAATTGCTTTAGCTACAAACTTCAATTCATCGCTAACAAAACAAAAGGATCAGAAGCAGTACCTTCTCCAAGTAATATAAATGCATCGCAAGATGTTTCCGAACCCAAAGTATTCTACTAAAGAAACCAGCTTACAGAAATAATATCAAATAAAAACTAAAAAAATTAAAAACTTGTTAGATTTATATGGATGAGCCGAAATTTCAATAGCTTAGGAGCAGTTTTAAATATTATTTTTCTTGCTTGATTTTTTTTTTTTTTTGTAGATTAAACCGTCAAAAGGATCCAAAAAAGTTAAGCGCACTTTAATAATTTTCACTTTTATATTTTTGGACAACCCTATATATAAAATAATAATAATATTCGAACCCATAAAAACAAAGTTTTTATTAAAACTCTTTCTTTCCTTATGCATATGAGTTTTGAATATCTCCGTGACTGTGCGTGACTGTGTGTGACTATCTTAAAATTAATCTGTGGCCACAACAAGTCTATGGACAAAGTTTCAGATCCATCGGATGAGGGGAAGTTGGGTTTTAATCTCTCCATGACTGTGCGTGACTATGTCAAAGTTAATCTTTTTGTCACAGCAAGTGTATGGACCAAGTTTGAGATCGATCGGATGAGGCGAAATGACATTTAGATCACTCCGTGACTATGCGTGACCACGCGTGACTGTGCGTGACTACACCAAAATTAATCTGTCGTCACGACAAGACTGTGGGCCAAGTTTCAGATCAATTGGATAAGGGCGAATGGGGTCCACTCATAGCAGACAGACAGACAGAGAGTATAGTAGAGTTAAAAGAAAGAGTTTAAAACGGTAAACTTTTTAATACAATTTTAAAAAAAAAAAATTTATTCACATAAAAATACAATAACTATTTATAGGTTTTAATAAAAAATAATAATTAATCAGTTTTTCGTAAATTATATTAAACTCTGTAGATGTAAGCATTTTTTCTTTAAGAACTTATAACTTATCTGAAAACATTTTTAGCTTTCCTAATTAAACTTTTTTTTTTTGTATACTATATCATGTTTATTATTTATTTGTAGAAAACTTCTCCGATTAGAAAATTTAAGCATATTAAATATATTTCATACTAGCTGGACCCGGCAAACGTTGTTTTGCCCTCAATGAATTTTTGATTTTATTTAGAATCTGTATATATCTATATATAAAAACGTTTGTGCATTTGTTAATATTAACTGAAAACTGTTAAAGAAAACCCATGTGTTATTTATGAATATTAAAATAAATATTTATTGTAACATACATATAAGAATGACCAATATATTTCTATTATTGTAATTCTAAAAAAAAGAGTGAACAATATTTTTATTTTTATTATTCTGGCAGTAAGTGAATAAATTTGCTGGCTTTCCGACACGGGAAAAGCAACCGTTTTCGACGTCCAAACCACATATTTGCAACGATTGTCCTTGAGATTTATTAATGGTCATGGCAAAGCCGAATCTGTTCGGAAATTGCAATATTTTGAATGTTATCGGTGTGTCGGTAGGAATCATAGGAATTCTTAGCAGCAAGACATGTTCTCCTTTAAATTTGCCTTTGAGAATTGTGGCCCCAATAACATTGGGTATTATTCTCTTAACCTGGTTCCATTACATAGACTCGGAGCGTTGAGGTACGTAGCAAAATTATTGGAGAACCAACTTTTAATTCTAAAAAATGTGGAGGTAGATCGGGCACATCAAGTGAATTCAAAAATACTGTTGGATAATTGACTGCTTAATTTTCTTCAACAACACAATCCATAGATTTGAAAGAAAACGTGTCGGAATCAATCATGTCCTGAAAAACAACATTAATATTATCGACATCGAAATTTTTTGCGGCTAAAATAGCTCTTTCACTTAACCAAGTACTTGTTTTGAAAATTGGTCAGCCGTTGAATCATGGATAATAAAATGAGAGCTCCACCAAAAAGTCTTTCATTGCCTTTCAAATCTTTTAAAGTTCTATGTAGTGCTTCTAAGGAATGTTTGTAAGCCATGTTACATTCATCCCAAATAATAATATTGCATTTTTGCATTCGGCATTCTCATTCGTTCGTACGTTTAACGGTGATTTGAGTGCTGAATGAGCTGTACGACCACCATGCAATAATGTTGCGGCTATTCCGAATAAAGCAAGAGCTAATGCAATTTCCATTCCTTTTTGGTTAGAATATTTATATATAAAAGCATTTGTGAATTTTGTAACTTATAAAATTTAAATAAATTTGACAACTCATTATTTTTCGAACGCCAGCGCCATGTACCGGGTCCAACAAAAAAATTTTTGGCATCATCTAACATACATATGTATATGTATATTCTTAGTTTCAGTAAAATCGCACCGTAAATAAGAATATTCGAAATAACTTTACCCCAGCGCCACCAATCGGGTCCATTTATACATACAAAAATTTCTTATGACCAAACATGTATACATTCTGAATTGCAGTCAAATCGCACTAAAAATAGGAATTTTGTTTATAACGTGACCCCAGGGCCAGCTAGAGGGTTAAAACTAAAAAGAAAAACAGAAGAGCTCGAACCAAACCTATGGTGCAAGTCTTAGCTCGACAGCTCTTATGGTTCCGGAGATCATTCGTTACAAACAAATGCACCAATCCGTTCAAATGTTGTTTTTAATATTTGTATGATCCTAACGTATATAGGACCATATATAGGACTAATTCATAAAGTGCACGAATTAGTTGATGATGTCATTACAAATTAATTGATGCAAATGCCAATGGTTTTTACTAAATTAATAAATAAATATATAATTACCGTTAATTATGTTTCAATTGAAAAAAAATAATAGTTTTGCGAAACGCGATTTCCGAATATGTTCATAAATGACGAGTGTATTAAAGAATTTAAGCACGAATTTATGCGTCGCAGTTATAATGACAGTGGTATCATGAGGAGCCAGGAATATTTTAGCTTCAAAGAGCTGGTTATTGCTTCATTTTACTTGTTTTGAAAATAAAAGTGAAAAATTCCCAAGTATAATACAAACAGAGCAATGTCGTGTAAGCTATTTCATTTTACAACTAAGTACTGGGATTTTTCGAACTATACATACGGAATTATAATTGTTTTAAATGAAATGACTTTAGTTTTGTAAAAAGTTTGCGTAAATTTTTATTGAATATTTATGATATTTTTTATATCCTCCACAGCAGTGTACAGAGGGTATATATAAGTTTGTCACTCCATTTGTTATAGTTAGAAAAAGCACTAGGGCCTAGAAAGCAGTCCAAAAGATTCAGGAATGGCTGAGGAAAGACGTACGAAAATGAAAAGATACTGCCATAAAATCTATCTATAATATTAATAGGCTAGGCGATTTCTTGTGACCGATGTTTTGTTCTACCGTTTTATCCCGATTTTGACCAAACGTGTATTATTTGAAAGGTATTTCTTTTTAGCCGTTTTGCAGATTTACAGATTTTTAAATTTGTTCTTTTATTTTGAGTAAATTGTATTTAAAGTTGCTACTAACACATACATAAAATTATACAATGCTATGTGTGTGTTTATTAAATTTGTTAATGTGTTTGTAATAAAAATGAGTTTGCTTTTTTTTTTTTGTTGATATGTTAATTGGCTATAATTGATTAGCATACCTTTATGGTATTTATTTAATGAAAAAAAAATGAAATTTCTTAGCATTTGCACTCGAATTTCGAGGGCTGAAATCTGCTAGTATATATAAAAACGTTAGTGCATTTGTTTGTAACGAATGATCTCCAGAACCATAAGAGCTGTCGAGCTAAGATTCGCACCATAGGTTCGGTTCGAGCTCTTCTGTGTTTTTTTTTAGTTTTAACCCTCTAGCTGACGTTGGGGTCAAGTTATAAACAAAATTCTTATTTTCAGTGCGATTTGACTGCTATGCAGAATGTATGTATGTTTTATCATAAGAAATTTTTGCATGTAACAATGGACCCGGTAGGTGGGGTTGGGGTAAAGTTATTTCGAATATTCTTATTTACGGTGCGATTGTTATACAAGTTGAGAGGATTACTTTTCGAGACTTTAAAAACATCAATTTTAGACTCCTTGAGGAAGAATTTTTTAATATTGATTGGAATGCTTTGTATTGTTTAAATTCTGTGGATGACCAACTCTCTTTTCTGGAGCAAAACATAAATTATCTGTTCGATCTAACTGTACCAATAAAATCGAAGATTATTAGTAATAAACAAAAACCCTGGTTTTCTTCTGAAATTAAAGATTGTATCAATCAAAGAGATTTTGTCTATGCACGTTGGAAAAGATTTAAAACAACAACATTACATGATGATTATCTGACTGCTAAGAGAAACACAAATAAAATGATTAAAAAGGCCAAATCCAATTTTTATGCTGAAAAATTTTCTTCTGCCATTGGCTCCAAAAGAACATGGCAAACGATACGCGAAGTTGGTATCGGTAAATCTACGCATCGAGAACCATGTTCGGTTGATGCAGATACAATTAATACAAAGTTTTTAAGTGTTCCTATGGTTCAAGCAGATAAAGATTACTATATCAATAGTCACTCGAATAACGATGCTGAATCTTTTTTTTCTTTTGCTGCAGTAGACCAATGCGACGTTTTATCTAGTTTATTGTCTATAAAATCGAACTCTATAGGAGTGGACGGGATTAATCCTAAGTTTCTCAAGATTCTTTTACCTCAGCTACTTCCAATTATAACTTTTTTCTTTAACAAAATATTAACTACAAGCCACTTCCCATCGAATTGGAAAATAGCTAAAATCATTCCTATACCCAAAGCTGGTTCCGATTATAGACCAATAGCTATTCTTCCATTTCTCTCTAAAGTATTCGAGCGTATTATGCACAAACAAATGACTAGTTTCTTGGATGACAATAACTTGCTAACAGATCGTCAATCTGGGTTCAGGAGGAAACACAGCTGCTTAACAGCCTTAGTTGATGTTACAGAGGAGATTAGGGAGAAAGTTGATGATGGCAAGACTACATTTTTAATACTTTTAGATCATTCAAAAGCGTTTGATACCGTGGATCATAACATTCTTTGTTACAAACTTAAAAACTTTTTTAATTTTTCTTCGACCGCTACTCAGTTATTGTCAACATACTTACGTGGCAGGTATCAGTATGTTGAAACTAGAATCCAAAATTCAATGACAGTGCCTGTAGCAAGGGGCGTACCTCAGGGGTCCATTGTTGGGCCACTATTATTCTCATTGTACTCAAATGACCTCCCAGGCATTTTAACAAATTGTAATGTAAGAATGTATGCGGATGACGTTCAGCTTTATACCAGCTGTAGTAATGCCCTAATCGACCAGTGTATTATCTCTATTAATCAGCAACTCCATCGTATTTATACATGGGCAACGGCAAATGGATTAGAGATAAATCCGAAAAAATCAAAATGCATTGTAATTCAAAAGCGACTTTCCAAACTAAATATTACACCTAATATAATTATAAATAACCAGAAAATTGAAATCGTTAAATCTGCTAAGAATCTAGGTATTTTTTTTAATGACACTCTTACGTGGTCGAACCATATTAACTATGCCTGTGGTCGTACTTTCTCTATGACTAGAACTCTGTGGCAAACCCAGCATTGTACACCTATGAAAATAAGAATCCTACTTGCCAAAACTTATCTGATGCCTGTTTTACTGTATGGTTGTGAGCTATTTGCGAAATGTGATACAATTAGTAAAAGGAAATTGAACGTTGCATTTAACAACATAATCAGATATGTGTATGGACTTAATAGACGTTCTAGTGTATCTTTGTTTTCATCGCAGCTATATGGCGTTTCTTTAGATAATCTTTTAAATATAAGAGTTTTAGTTTTTTTACATAAAATAGTGTATACCCACAAACCGGAACATCTGTACGACAAACTTTATATTTCAGATATAAGCAGGGGAAAAAGAATTAGATCAATTAGATATAAAAGTTTAATATCGGAGTGGCATTTCTACATATTCGCAGTATCTCTCTGGAATTCTATACCCCATAGCTGTCAACTTTTAAGAAACGCACGAAAATTTAAAGAAAATATTTTTAAACTGTTTTCAGCATAACAATTTAAAACATTAAATATTATTTGATATTATAATACATTTGATTAAATTAAATTTCAAATATTTCAACTTTATTCATTAATTTTAATCTTATCGTTCTTTGCATATTATATAAAGAAAATTTGTAATTAGTTATTAATTTATTAACGATTTTATAATTTTAAATACAATCAGTTCCATACTGCAAAATAAGACTTTTAGTCTTGTGTATGGAGCAGTTCCAATAAATAAATAAATAAATAAATAAATAAATTTTACTGAAACTAAGAATATACATATATGTATGTATGTTAGATGATGCAAAAAATGTTTTTGTTAAACCCGGTAGATGGCGCTGGCGTTCAAAAAATAATGGGTTGTTAAATTTATTTAAATTTTATAAATTACAAAATTCACAAAAGTTTTTATATATAAACATTCTAACCAAAAAGGAAGGAAAAATTGCATTGGCTATTGCTTCGTCCGGAATGGCTGCAACATTATTGCATGGTGGTCGTACAGCTCATTCAGCACTCAAATCACCGTTAAACGTACAAACGAATGAGAATGCCGTATGTAATATCAAAAACCATTCCGGTATGGCAAAAGTTCTGCAAAAATGCAGTATTATTATTTGGGATGAATGTAACACGGCTCACAAATATTCCTTAGAAGCATTACGTAGAACTTTAAAAGATTTGAAAGGCAATGAAAGACTTTTTGGTGGAGCTCTCATTTTATTATCTGGAGATTTTCGTGAAACATTGCCAGTCATACCAAAATCAATCTATGCTGACGAAAAAATTGCCTGCTGAAAATCATCAACATTATGGAGTAGCGTTCAAATTAACAACAAACATGCGAGTATTATTCAAAATGATCCAACGTCTGACCAATTTTCAAAACAACTATTTGATCTTGGTAATGGTAAAATTAATATTAACCCAAGCTATTTAAATATCCACAAGATTTTTGTCAATTTATATCGTCACGCGATGAATTCATCGATAATGTATTGTTGAAGAAAATGAAGCAGTCAATTCTCGAACAGAATTTTTGAATTCACTTAATGTGCCCGTTCTACCGCCACATTTATTAAAATTATAAGTTGGTTCTCCAATAATTTTGCTACGTAACCTCAACGCTCCGAGACTATGTAATGGAACCAGGTTAATTGTTGAGAGAATAATGCCCAATGTTATTGAGGCCACAATTCTCAAAGGAAAATTTTAAAAAGAGCATGTTTTGCTGCCAAGACTTCCTATGATTCCTACCGACACACCGATAATATTGAAAAGATTGCAATTTCCGATCAGATTGGGCTTTGCCATGACCATTAATAAATCTCAAGGACAATCATTGCAAATATGTGGTTTGGACCTCGAAAACAGTTGTTTTTTCCACGAGCAACTATATGTGGCATGTTCCCGTGTCGGAAAGCCAGCAAATTTATTCACTTACTGCCAGAATAATAAAACTAAAAATATTGTTCACTCTTTTTTTTAGAATTACAATAATAGAAATATATTGGTCATTCTTATATGTATGTTACAATAAATATTTATTTTCATTTTCATAAATAAAACATGGTTTTTCTTTAACAGTTTTCAATTAATATTAACAAATGCAAAAACGTTTTTTTATATAGGTATATACAGATTCTAACTGAAATAAAAAATTCATTGAGGGCAAAACAACGTTTGCCGGGTCCAGCTAGTTTCATATAAAAAACTAAATATGAACAAGACTGATTCCCCAACAAACAGAAATATTTATCAACAAATCAGATGCAGAAATAGTGCTTGCCACTGTGCATCAAAAAATTATTTGTAACCCCAGAAAGCATATATAAATATATTCTTGATCCGTATAAGAACTTGATTCAATATAGCGATGTTCATCTGTTCTCTGTCCGTTTGTCTATTTTCCTAATGAAATCACGCTCATCCACAAAATAAAACTTTTAGCTGTGTCAAATGAGATTAATATCCTTTGCCAACAGTTATTGTTGAATTTGGAGCCTCTAGGCACAATATCTCAGGAATGATTTACGAAAATGTAAAGATGATCCGATAAAATTTAATACTAAAAACTAAAAATAATGAAAAATGTTTAAAATTATAATTAAAAGAAATTATAATATGAATGAATTCTTGTATCAAATTGATTTAAAAAAAAAACTTCAATTAGGATTTGTTAAATTTGTAAGAAAAAAAGTAAAGGAGTGTTATGGTGAAAAAGTTGTTTTTAATAATTAAAATTGATTTAAAAAATTTATAAATTTATGAAATTTAATCAATCAAATTGATTTAATTCAATAAATTTAGTAGTTATAAGGCACTTTTTATTAAAACTGTATTTTATATTATTGATTTTTTTTTTCACTTCTTTGGAAAGAATCCAGTTTAATCAATGAACTTTTTCATAGCAAATTTTCTAATTTTTTTATAGAAATTTTTGAACTTTTCGTGATGATTGGTTTCATATAAACCCATTAATTGGCTTATCCGTAAAACGAAACTTTTTTATAGAATAAATTTCTTGGTTTAAAACTATAAATTTTTAAAAATTTCCTAATTTTTTTTAAATAAAATTTTAAACTTTTCATGATTGGTTTCATATAAAACTATTAATTGGCTTTTTCAGTGAAATGAAACAACGAAACTTAACGAAATGATTATAGTTTGTATGACAAATTCAAAACTTAAAAATATTTGTCGGTTTGTAGAATGAGCCCCTAATTATATTGCAGCTAATTACTTTGAAAATTAAATTGTAAAACTAAATTATTACTAAAATTTTAAACAATACATATTATTTTAAATTAAAGTTATTTCACGTTATTCTTTTAGAATAGGTTTAAAAAAACTTAACATCTAGGCTTACAAATTCATTTGATTTTTGTTGTTAATAGTTTTTTTTTTTTTTAAATATTTTTGGATTATCATTTAACACTTGACACTTTAACACTTTGGTAAAGGACTACAAAAGAATAAAAAGGACCGCACCCGTCGGTGTACAAAATTAAACTGACACTCTTTGCCTTTAACTAGATATAAATCCAACTTGAATACTTATGATTTGCTTTTCTTTTTTTTTCCACAATGCGACTTTATATATGTACAAAACAAATACGAGTCGGAACGAACAAAAATTAAAAAGGATCATAGGGAGAATCAATAAAGCAAACACCACCACTATACTCCACTGCACTGAGAATATAAAAAGAGTAGTGTGTCATAAAAACGTATATAACAAGTAGAAAATACAATGAAAAAGAAGAAGAAGAAGAAGAAGAAGAAGTAAAAACTCCAAAATATATTACAACAAAAAAAAAAAAAAACACACACACACCGCGAACTTCAGCAGAGTCTTATTCGTATATTTCATTATAAAACGAACAACACTTAGAATGCAGTAAAATTGAAGAGAATATAAAAAGGAGTTGTTAGAGGCTTGTTTTTGCTTTAGTATTTTCCAATACACTATAGATTTTTGCATTACTATTGAAAAAAAACACACAAATTGAGTCATACTTTAGATAACACTACAAAAAAATTAAAACAAGTTTAAGAAAAAGGATTAAAAAAATTTTTAATTTCAATGAATTCTTTATCAAATCTTAGGACTTGTTAAATTTGAAAGAAGTTTTATTTTTTATTAAATTAAAGGAGTTTTATAAAAAAGATTTTTTTTTTATTATTTTAATTTCATTTGAAAAATATATCAATTTTAACGATAATTTCTATCAAATCTATTAACAGAAAAAACTGCCTTTAGAAATTGTTAAATTTGTACGAAAAAAAATGTTTAAAAATTAAAAGTTCAAATATTTTTTTAAAATTGTTAAATTGCGTTTGCAAATTATTTTTAATATTTTTTATTTTTGAATTTTTGATTAAATTTTTATAATACTAAAGCCGGCTTCTTTTTTAATTTTTTGTAAGTTTCTTTAAATTTTTAGATATATGTATATCAAATGTATATATATATATATGTATATATATTTCTATATACATATATTATTTTCTGTTCTTTTACCGTTATTTTAAATTCCTTTTTAGGTATTTGAATTTCTTTTTTTTCAGTTGCACACGTTTTGAAAGCTCGACGAAGACTGAATTTTTCTTTTAGAGCTGTTGTTCATGTCTACTCGTTATCCTTTTTTTTATAGAAAACTTCCACCAAAACATGTGCTTTTTCCTTCCAATTGTCATTTGGCATTTCCACTGGAATTTGTGTTTGTTTTTGTTTTAAATGGAATGTTTCGTGCATGCACGAGTTTGTTTTTGTGTTTCTTAGTGGTTCGTGTTGGCTTTTAGCCAAAAATTCAACAACAACAAAAAATATCGTGGAAATTCTTGTTAAAGTAAAAAGCAAAGAAGACAACAACAAAAACAGCTGCTTTTACAAATAAGCTTTTGATTTTTCCATGCATCAACAACAACAACAACAACAACAGAAACTACGACATCGAGAAAACCGTTAGCCGCCTAAATGGAGCCATTGAATAGACAGTAGAAAACAGGATATTACCGTATACTTAATGCTCGTACTTTAAACATTTTAAGGGTGACTTTAAGACAGACTGCTAATCACTATTGTAGAACTGTCACTTTTGCAAAGATGTATTAATGGTTTTGACTTTTTTGTTTCTACAAATTATAATTGATCAATGGAGACAATACGGCCATTATTTTCAACGACAACAACAAAAATGCCGTTTGAAAACAATTTAGATGACGAAATTGCCAGAAGATTCATATAATAAACATATTTTGCGTTAAAATTTTATTCGCATGCCAAAACTAGTCCAATGAAAATTCCAACCAATTATTATTTATTTATTTATTTATTGAAATCAATAATTAATATTTAATAGGCAACTAACAAGGAAGGTCTCCTGGGCGGTTTCAACCGCAGATCCCGATGAAACTTGTATATTTTATAGAACACGAAAAACAAGTGACCCGTATTTTTATTTACCTGCCCATTCTCATATTGTAGGGTTAAAAAAGTTACCAAAAAACGGCCGTTTATTTTTTTTTTGTAGATTTTTCAAATTTTCAAAAAAATATAAAAACAAATTAAAAATTATACGAAAATTATTACAAGGGCTATCCAACTGTGTTTAAATGCTCGTATGATTTAATAAGAGGCAAAAGTTTTTGCTGGTATTTATAAATTTAAAAGCAAAACTCATGTCTAACTCGTATTTCTGTTTTAGTGACAAAGATTTTCGGTTTTTTTTTCATACTTAGGGGGTACAATAAAGTACCAAAAACGGTCGTTTTACGTGTTTCGCAGGTTTTTCACATTTGACCCAAAATAAACCATATACAAATTAAACATATGAAAGGAATTTACAAGGCCCATCCAACAGCATATAAGACGATTGTGCTCGTGTAATTTAATAAAAGCCTGGTAATATAAATTTTAAAGCAAAACCCGTGTCCTACTCGTCCTTCTGTTTTAATGACAATGAGTTTAAGTTTTTTTTTGTATAGCTACTAGTTCATGTTTTTCCGAAGAGCCCTCTTAGTTCATTAGTGGCAACCCTTTGTAAAAAATATTGGCAATATGGGTATCAATAAGTTTAATTTTATGAGTATATAACGTATGAGTGCTAAAAAAATATGAATTTTGTAATTTAGGAAATAATCATATTTAGGGGATAAAAAATTGTACCAAAAACATTCATATCCACATGTTTTTATTCCGATTTCTCAAAAGAAAGAAACCACATAAAAATTTAACATCATATGAAAGGTATTTACAAGGATTATCCGATAGAGTATTAGACGTGAACAATTGTGCTCATATTATTTAATAAAAATCTTAAATTTTAGGGAGTTTTGCATAAGAATTTTTAATAAAAACTCACATAACGTATGGGCAAAGAAAAAAAGGATTGAAGAAAAAACTATTTTGTCTACAATAAAACTTTTTTTCGAACATATAACGATAATATGAACTCGTTTAATAGATATTATTGATACGTACATAATTGATCAATTAGTATTAAAAATGTCACTAAACGAATTAGATGCACATAAAATGATTTGCAAATTTTGTAAAGAAAATCCGTCCAAGGAAAAGATTAACATGGGATTTGAGAACACTGATATCTATAAGACAGTAGTCTTGACAACGAAATATTAAAATATAGAAAGAAAACCTGGTTCGGGTAGCAAATATTATTTGCAAAATCATAAACTTCGCCGTTAATTGAAGGCTGAAACCGTGGCCAACAGCGCAAAATCTTTCCGGGAGTTGGGAAACAAATAACAATGTCGCAAAAATACAGTTAAGAAATACGTGAAGTCTATGGCAGTTAAGAAGAAGAAAAAAAACGGCACCTGCAATAACTGAGAGACAAGAAAAATTATTAATTAAAATTACTTCTCTCCAACAACTGAGTACAAATGTGTAATGGACGATGAGTCGTACTTCACGGTGGAAGGCAGTGAATTGCAAAAAAAGTATTACTTTGAGAATTCGGATCATAAAGCAGCCAAAACATTCAAGCATATATGTAAGACTAAATGTCCAGGATAGATGGTATCAGTGGTGGTGTCCTAGGGCGGATCAACTGCAATATCTACTTTAAACGAAATAACAAAGGCTAATGCAGGCCATAGACGTTGCGACGGTTGGTACAACTTGGTTAGTAATCAAGTTGGGTGTTTTGCACACAAACGATACAACCTCATTGTACAACTTTATTTTGAAACAAGTAAGAAAATTATAGTCGGTCTAGACCGACTATACGATACCCTATACCATGCGTTTAGAAACCCTATATCTTAGGCCCAACTAACTGGACATTGAAAATTAGCAAAAACCAAATTTGAGTGGGATTTTTATTAATTTTTTTGGCTGCAGATATGAAAAAGTTCATATCGGATGCTATATCTATAAAGGGACTAGGTCCAAAAATGGACCGATCCTGATCATGTTTGGTAAAGTCTCTTGTATTTTGCAAAAATATGTAGAAACAAAATTTGAGAAGAATCAGTGCAATATTTTTGTTTTTTAATAGATTTAAGTGAAGATCGGGAAGCAGCTCCATATGGGGTCAAAGGGATCATTTTTGGACTACTCATTAGTGGATGTAATGAACGCATACAAACCCAATTTGAGAAAGATCTATATGACAATTTGGATCTTATGGCAATTTATGTCGATTTCATATGGGTAATTTGTATGGGGGCTAGGTCTGAACATGGACCGATTCTCACCTATTTCAATAGCGTTCATCCCATGGCCGATAAAAGCTTATATTCCAAATTTCATCAAAATATATTCATATTTGCGACCTGCAGTTTGATTACAAGCTTTACATGGACACACAGACGGACGGACGGACATTGTTAAATCAACTCAGAAAGTGATTCTGATTCGATCGGTATAATTAAAGATGGGTCTAGGTCAAATATTTTTGGTTGTTACAAACAGCAGCACAAAGTCATTATACCCAAACCACATAGTGGTATAGGGTATAAAAAGTCATGTTGAGTTAACATGGTGTCGCATATGTGCGCCTGAATCACGTTTGCCGACCGCAAATAAAACTCACGCACAATGTTTTTTTTAATTTGTGTTTTTATTTTTAAAAAATATAAATTATATTTTTAAATTAATTTTCTTAAAATATCCTTTAAAAAGTTGTCTTTTTCAAAAGTTTTTGTTTTATGTTTAAGAATTAAATTTAAAAATATACATTAAAACACAAAGATATTTATAAATAATTAATTGAATCGATATTTTTGTTCGAAGTAAATATCAGAGATGATAGTTAAATCATTAAAGATTAATAAAAATATTAAATATTACAAGACATAAACACATAAATAATAAAATCATTTAGAGCCGCTATTACTTATATGAAAAATACAAGTCTAAATAGTTGATTTAAATTTTTTTTAATGATACCGGCAATCGATGATATGACGACCACTACGTACATAAACACAAAATAGAATGAAGTTGCACGAAATGCCCACAAACGTTGCGATCGAGTTGGACAACTTGCCAGAAAATCAAAACTTTTTGATTTTTCGTGCAACCAAGACACAACTTAATACAACGACCCCACAAACGTTGCAATCTCGTGCAAAACCTAATCAAGTTGTACCAACCGTCGCAACGTCTATGGCCTGCATAACATTGGTGTCAAACTCAAACAACAAAAACAACAAAGGATACAGAAACATGATAATATTGAATATAATCGTTTACCACGCTTTATCAGAAAAAATCGGTGAAGCAAAAAACGTGTACGTAGAACAACAGTGCATAGTGCATGGTTTAAATCTACACAAAAAGAAAAAGGAATTACGCAGTATCAAAAAGACATGAATTCATATATTCTTCTAAACGAATCTAATGAAATCATCTCAGAGGCATCTGTTAAAAAAATATATGGATGCAATATATACGAGCACTATTTTCAGATAAATCTAGATCATCAAATGTCGAACATGTACAAATTTCGGATCTAGACGGTCCACCGATAATAAAATTAGAAATTGATAAGGCAATTAATTTGTCAAAAAAAATAAATCATGATCGCTGATGAAGGCTGAAATGTCAGAAACCGGTCCGATTAAGAATACAGTGCAGTTATGAATTTTTGAAATATATGCTTTCTTCTTCTTCTTTACCACACACCATTGAAATAAATCATTAAGTTGTGACGAATTACCAGCCGAATTATTAAAACTTCTTGATGAAAAAGGTATTGTTGAAAAAGTTTTAATCACATGGTATTTATCCACAACACTGGTATTTATACGCAAGAATATGTAAGGACTTTGAATTAATAAGTCTAATGTGTCACTCATTGAAAATATTTTTGAAAAGTACTCATCAACGCATATACAAATCATGCGATTTACATATGGGCCGATACCAATTTGGAATTAAAGATACAGATATATTCGTATTCTTTATTGATTATGAAAAAGCTTTTGATAGAGTGCAACATGATAAACTAATTGATGTTTTAAAAGTAATTAATACAGAGATTAAAAAATTAACTGCATAAAATTATTTTACTAGAATCAAAAACCTGAAGTTCGCTTTGGTGACCTAGTGATGGAAAGTATACCTACAAACAGAGCAGTTCGGTGAGGGTGCATTCTGTCCACACTACTTTTTAATATTTATGCGGAATGCATATTTCATGAAGCATTGGATCAAATGAATATTTGAATTACACTGTGGAACAAATTCAGGTAAGCAAAAGTTAGGTCGATTCTGAGAGTGAAGGGTGAAAATAGAGACTAAATTAGAAGACCCGTATCGCGACGTTTGTTTATGTTAGTTTCAATTTTTTTTTTAATCGACCTTCGAACTTTGCAGTCAAATGCCGATTTTCAGCATATTGTTTATATGGTTTTTTGGCTATAACTCGTCGACCAATTGATATTTTCTCAATCTGTAAAAGCCAAATTATTGCTAGAGACCTGTGCAACAATTAAAATTGATTTAGAAAATTTTTGTGTTGCTTATGAAGCAAAATGTTGGAAAAATTATTTTTTTTTCATGCTTTTTGAAAATATTTTCCACAAAACTAAGTCTTTTTTGCTTTCTGTTTGATCTATAATATGCTCCTCAGTTTCTTTAATAAATTTCATTTGAAAAGAAAATGGTCTTAGTCGATAATTTGCGTTAAAAATCCCAAAACCATTAAATAAATAGCGATTTAGGTAGAAGTAATTAAAAAGGGAAGTTTCAAGAATTAGGAATTAGTAAAACACCTTTTTTGTTTTCAACCTCCGCAAAGGTTGCGATTTTTTTTTATTTCATACAAGCGAACTAATTTCAAAAATGAAGATTCAGTTAAGACTCGAAACTCAGCCGAAGATGATGTCTTTTAATTTTCGCCCGGTCGTGATAAAATTCGCTATTAATTTTTTTGGAACTTATTTCATTTTGTGAGTGATTTAAGTAAAGTTCATCGGTTTCATAAAAATAACAAAAAAAAAAAAACATTGTATAATATATATTGTATTAAAAATGTCGGAACCGAAATGTAAAATGGATCATTTTTGCAATGTTTGTGGACGTTTCATAGCAAGTGATGAAAAATGTGGCAATGCGAGTGATTTTTTTTGGAAGCCTATAAACAATATTTCTCGCAAGAGTTTATCACTGATGTAAACTATGCCCCTAAAAAATTTTGCTTTAATTGCTATTCAACTCTTATGCAATGGAAAAGTAAAAAGAAGAAGGCTATGCTTTTTGGTATACCAATGATGTGGTTAGACAACAGCCCGCATCAAGAAGAAAATTGCTATGGATATATCAACTACCATAAACTTTGAATAGAAGGAAAGCAAAGAATAAAACTTATGTAGCAGTGCCAAGTGTCCAATTACCATTACCGCACTCAGAACTCGTTCCAGTTCCAACATACCAAAGTATTGATCTCAGAATACGACCCTGGTGAAGGTACATCCTATGAAACATCAAAGGACCCAATCCTAGTCACACAAAACCTATTGGATGGAATTGTTGCAAATTTGTGTTTGACTCAGAAAAAATCAGAACTTCACTCAGAAAAATCAGGCTTAATTTTTGAAAGGAAATAATTTGCTGGCGATAGGTACCAAAGTAACAGGATATCGAAAACGCCAAAAAGAGTTAGAAAAGTTCTTCAATGTGAATGATGCAAAAAATTTCGCTTATTGTAACGATATTGAAAAGTTAATGGAGAAGATAGGGTTAACCTATAAAAAAGATGATTGGCGTTTATTCATCGATAGTTCACTAATCAGCTTAAAAGTTGTGCTTTTGCACAAGACAAATAGAATGGCTTCTGTTCCGATTGTGTATAGCACTGACAGTAGTGAAAATTTCGATAATTTGAAACACATTCTGGAAGTAGTCAAATATAACGAACACCAGTGGCGCATTTGCTGCGACCTCAAAATAGTTTCATTGATTACAGGCTTAACAGCATCTGGCCGTCCAAAATATCCGTGTTTTTGTGCGATTGGGATTCACGATACGGAGAAGGTATTAAAGGAAGAAACCAGTACAAACAGCATAATTTGAATAGTCGCATTGGACGGAAATGGCCTAAAGACAATAGGCTACACGAAAGTCTTGTTCCTGAAATGAAAATTTTGTTGCCGTTTCTCCACATTGAACTTGGCATTGCTAAAAATTTTTTGAAATGTATCGCAAAAAGACCAGCAGTATTCAACCGCTTAAAAGACATTTTCCCAAGACTAAGTAATGCCCGACATACGGAAACTAATGAGTCGTCAAGATTTTGACCATGTTCTGACAGACCGAGAATTAAATGCATGGCACGCATTGAAAGCAGTCATTAAAGGACTTTTGGGTAAAGAACGCAAAGACAACTACATGCAATCTGTTGCAAACATGTTGGCAGCTTTCGATGAAATTGGGGTTAATATGTCGTACAAAATTCATCTCTTGCATCAGCATCTTGATCAACTCGCTCAACATTTGCCAACTGAATCTGATGAGCAAGCCGAACGTTATCACCAAAGTGCGCTTCCATTTGAAATAAGGTAACCATAGAGTGTGGATATTTTGGATTCCTAGATTGTTCTTATATCTTTGTCGGAGTGGACAATTTAAACATGTTAACGATTGACTGCAAAGTTCGAAGGTCGATTAAAAAAAATTCGAACTAACATAAACAAACGCCGCGATACGGGTCTTCTAATTTAGCCTCTATTTTCACCCCTCACTTTCAGAATCGACCTAACTTTTGCTAACCTGAATTTGTTCCACAGTGTTATAGTTAATGGTCAATATATTAATAATATTCCATATGCAGATGAGACGACGCTATTGGCTGACAAAATGGATGATTTGAAACAACTTTTAAACGCAGTAAATGCTTATAGCAGAAATAACAACCCGCATTCTGACTGCATTATTAACATTATCTAAGTTTAAATACCTTGGTTGCTGCTTACAAGAGAGTTGGAAATGCGAATGTCGAATAGAAATGGCTAGAAGCACTTTCTGTTAATTTAAAAAGCTTATAACAAGCAACGATATAAGCATAAAACTTCGTATACGATTTATGAACTGCTAAACGTGGTCATTACTACTATGCGGAGTTGAATCGTGGACACTAAAAGTAGCAAACCTAAATAAATTGGAAGCATTTGAAAATGGGCTGCTATCGTAGAATTTTGAAAATTTCATGAACTGGCTGAGTAAAAAATAAACTGCTCTAAATACTTTACAAAAGGAACGAGAAATATTAAAAATAATAAAACAACGTAAAATTGGTCATATTATTAGAGGTGAAAATACGAATTGTTGCAATTAATTCTACAAGGCAGAATAGAAGGAAGAAGAGGAATAGGAAGAAAGCAAATATCGTGGCTAAGAAACATAAGGAATTGTTTATTTAATTAATATGAAAGATATAATTACAAACTCTAAATAAACAAAAAGTATAAAGATAACTTATTTTATATACAAAGTCCCATTTTAGCGAGCTCTCAAGTATAATATTTATTTAATAGTGAATTTATTTTTTTCCATTACTTATACATAAATACAAGGAAAGATGTAAAGAGTGATCCATTTTGAGGTTCCCTACTTTTTTAAAGAAAAAAAACACAATAAGTTCAAATTTAATGGGGAATGTTTATTATCTTTTGAAAGAACAATCTTTGGCATTTATTTTTTGAAGATTATGTCTATCAAATGTTGGTCGCGGCTACGTCTCAAATCGTCCATCCGTTGAGTCCAATTTTCGATGACTCGTTCGAGCATTTCGATTGGTAACTAACCAATGACCCGCGTGATGTTTTGCTCCAAAGCCTGAATCGTAGTGGGATTATCCGCATAAACTTTAGACCTTGCATATCCCCACAGGAAAAAGAGTAACGGTGTGATATCAGATGATCGTGGTGGCCAATCGATCGGCACAAAACGTGAAGTTATCTGCTCACCGAAGTGTTCTCTCAATAAATCCATTGATTGATGCGCTGTGTGGGAAGTGGCGCCGTCTTGTTGAAACCAAATGTCGCCGAGATCACGAGCTTCAATTTCAGTCATCAAATAGTCGGTTATCATGGCACGATAATGGTCGCCATTTTTTCTGCATGAAGTGGCGTGATGAAATGCCAAACAATACTAAACAAAAATAACATGACAGCATGACACGACTCACACGTGATCTGTCAAAAAAAGGAAGTATCTCTAATTGGATCACACACAGTCACGCATAACGACGCACAGTCACGGAGAGATTAAAATCTCACTTCCCCTCATCCGATCGATCTGAAACTTTGTCAATAGACTTGCTGTGACCAAAGATTAATTTTAAGATAGTCACACAGAGTCACGCACAGTCACGGAGATATGCATAAGGAAAGAAAGACTTTTAACAAAAACTTTGTCTATATGGGTTAGATTATTTATAAACATTTTTTTTACTTAAAACTTAAAAAGTTTTAAATATTTACTATTTTAGTACTTTTATAAATTTAAGAAAACTTGCTTGTAATCGCTTATATTCACAATGGTATAAGCATTGAAAGAAGTAGATTGGCTGTAACTTTATAATGAAAATTGTATTCCAGAATTTGTAATATTCATCCAAAAATACCATGAAAATGAAAAAATAGTTTTCTGGCCAGACTAGCGTCATACCACTAACCCAAAGCTACCATGGAAAATTTGAATCTCAGAAAAACAAAATTTGTGAGGAAAAGAGAGGGATGTAGATAAATGGATACCGGACAAAAAAATATAGATTGCCTCATTCGGAAAATAAAAAAAGAGAAATAAACAATAGATACAAGATGAATTTAGAGATCCATGGCGGAAATACCAAAAAAAAAGGCAAACTGCCAGAGTTGTGTAGTTCAAGAACGAACCAGTTCAATTGAACGATTCCTTCTACTGAACGATGTGAACTAGTTCGTACTCTTTCGCTCTTTTAGTTCTTTCTGTCTTTCAGTAGATTTTGTCATTTCGTTCTTTTTTTCTTGTAATAAGTTAAATTTTATTGTTTTTCGGTTTTTTTATGTTTGCTTTTAATTTAGTTTTAATGATTACTTTTATGAAGTTTTTGTAAACTAATTTTTTTATTAATTAATTATATTTAATTTTTTTAGTACGAAAAATATAACGTATTTTTGTATTTGTATCTATGTATATAAAATTTTTTTATAAATCGAGGAAGTTGAGGAATTGTGGAATATTTGGGTAATATGGACCCCCATAAGTTGTCAGTTACTTGGAAAGAAATTTTGGGTACTGTAGAATTTTTATTTTCGTATTCAGAGTTTTGTAACTACCAAAAATACTTAATTTAGACCCATCTTTTATAATACCGATTTACTCAGAATCATTTCTTGAGTCGATTTAGCAATGTCAGTCCGTCTAGCTATCTGTGTGTGTGTGTCCATGTAAAAACTTGTAATCAATATACAGGGCGCAAATATGAATTTATTTTGATGAAATGTGTGATTTAACGTTATTGGCTTTTGTGAAACTCGGTACATGTTCAGCCCGAGTCCCAATAAAAATGGCCCTATGTGATCGACTTAAACTGCTCTGAAATAGATCTCGGTCAAATTTGGTGTATATGCGCTAATTACACGTAGCACCATTTTTAGTCATAATCCCCATAAATCTATAAAAAATAATAAAAATTTATAATTTCCTTGTCAAATTTGGTTGAATATGTTTTTTTGCGAAAAATAAACGATTTTGCTATATATGGTCATGATCCGTCCATTTTTGATCTAGTCTCCATATAAATATAGGATCCCATACAAACTATTTTCATATCGGCAACAAGCTTATAACAATGCCTTAAGTGCATATAAAGTTTATTTATTATGTGAAACATTTCATTTAATCAAGGGTTTTCAATTAAGGAAGTATTGTAATTTGTGTAGAAGTATTATAATATAAAAAAAATCTTAAGTTCTCCATTGATTAGGTTATACGTTCAATTTATGTTCTGGACATTTGCTATCTAAGATTTAAAGAATAAAAAGCATTAGCATTGAAAATTATTATCTCGTTATATTTACTCACCATTACAACATTCACATTAATTTTTTTGTATTTTTCTTAAAACAAAATATATTGAGCACTCATCTTGACTTAAGTGCTGTAGCTCATGCAATTTTTATTGACCTAGTTCGTGCAACATAGTTCAAAATACAAAATTTTAAAAAATAGAGCGATTGAACTATAAGAACGAACTAGTCCTTTTAAAATAATTGAACTAAAAAGAGCGCCCACTAAAAAGAACAAGAATATCCAACACTATAAACTGCTATGGGATCAATATATATATATATATATATTTTTTGTAAATTTAGTCTTATTGTGTATCTCATAAATAAATAAAAATGAACACCAAAATGGTTTGTTTTCATTTTTTTTTTCTTTAATTTGTCGTTTTTCCGTATTAGTTAAACGTCTGTTTTAGTGACGACACTTTTCGTATTTTACTTGAATTTTCCCGAAGAGTTGTATGTGCATAAAATATAGACGATATGGGTATCAATCACATTATTTTTATGAATATATAACTAATACAGTAAAAGCCCTATTATCCGGATAGGTGAAAATTCCGGATAAATGAATGCTCCATTAAAACTAGAAATTTCACGAGAATTTCGCCTGATTTCATTACTTTTTTGAATTCTCGTTTATTTATTTTCAAAAAACAATTTTTATGTATCAGTTCATTGAGTTTTATTTTCTGTGAATCCACGAATAGTAAAAAAAATTTGTCTCTTGTGAAGAGAAAAAAAACAAAGAAATTTAAATTCTGGATAACGGAATGAGCCGGTCTTTTACTGTATGTACAAAAATATTTGTGTTTTGAAAATTTACGACATATAGGCTTACAAAAATTAGAGAAAAAAAATTGTTAATATATTTATATTTTTTTAACAAACTTATTTCTAGGGAATATTTTTGTTGTTAATTATGTTGATATGAATTTACAATGTATGGGAGGTGCCACACCCACTGGTTTGATCCACCCCGTTTATCACATAACTTCTCACACTCATCATTCGTGAACTCACACCTAGTTTCAAGACTGTCGTGTTTATAGTACTCTAGATATCTTCTTTGTATGGGAGATGCCACGGCCACTAACCCAATCCCGCACATTTTTGGGCAGAAAGTCTCAAGACTATGGCCATCTTAGTACTCTAGATATATGATTATATATATTGACTATGTATGGGAGGTGCCACTCCCATTTGTTTGATCCACCCTATTTTTAGCCCGACTTCGCACATTACTAACTTATGTACTCCTACAAAGTTTCAGGACTCTTGCTATCATAGAGCTCCAGATATATGATGTTAAAGAATTTTTATGTATGGGAAGTGCCACGCCCACTTCTTATGTTAAAAGAAATATAACCTATTTAAAGAAGATCGGTCCTATGGTTTACCCACCTATTAATGTTAAACCCACAAATCCACAAATTTTCAATTTTAAATATATAGATGGAATACTACAAACAAGGTGATAAATTTTTTTCATGTCTTAACGTGTGAAATACGATATTTCACTTCATTAGCATAAGTTTCACCGATTAATATTTTATCAAAAACATTTTAGAGTAGAAAAAAACAATATGTTATTTATGGTATCTTTTTTTTTTCTTTATATTTGGATCTGAAAAATTTGCTATCCACTTGAAAGCAGAGACCATATAAACTGAAACTGTAAACTCTGTATTTCAGAACATTTGTTCCATTCACATTTTTAAAAAATTGTTTAGAAATTAATATTCGCCGATATGGATATCAAGTGAGTGAGCAGAAGCTCACCAAATATAAAAAATATTATTTTATAGTTAAATTAAGCTAGTAAGGCCTATTGTTTAATTTAAATAATAGGCGTATTGTCCTTATACTAAAAACAGAGAGAGAAAATTTAAAAGAAAAGGTACACAATAGAGAACTTAAGAATTCAACAGAATATTACAAACACGATGAGCTTGAAAGAAGATACCGAGAGTATTAATGCGAGCTACAGAGTTGCCATAAATAAAACATCACTGTGATATTAATTTTAAGCTGCTTTGTTTTAAAATTTTTCTTTTATATTTTTAATTTTTGTTATGTTGTGTGTAAATTTAAATTTAATGTAAAAAGAAAATATCATGTTTCTGTAAGTCTGAATTGTTGTATGGTACAATTACTTTGTAATAATTTGATGTTCTTTATTTAAATAGACGTCCCTTGAAAATCACCAAAAAATTTACGAAACGTTGGGAAAAATGTAATAAGGAAATAACGCCTTTTATTTACATTATATATATAGGCCTTACCAGCTTAATTTAATTAAAAAATACAACTTCACGAATGGCCAATTAACTACGTTTAAAAAAATAAATATTGTTTTGAATTAGCGTGTTTTTTTTTTTTTTTTTTTGAATTAGTGTTAATTTTTAATTTAGCGATTTATTTATAGGTCTTCTTAAAAAATTTTTTAACAAACAATTTAGGGTAGAAAAACCTTACGTGTTTATTGTAATCTCTTCTTGGATCTGAAAAACTTGTAGTTATCCACTTAAAGACAGAGACCATAGAAACTGAAACAGAGACCTCGGTCCGTCTGTGTGTCCATGTAAACCTTGTAATCAAACTGCAGGTCGCAAATATGAATATATTTTGATGAAATTTGGTATATAAGTTTTTATCGGCCATGGGATGAACGGTATTGAAATTGGTGAGAATCGGTCCATGTTCAAACCTAGCCCCCATACAAATTACCCCTATGAAATCGACATAAATTGCCATAGGATCCAAATTGTCATACATCCATTAATGAGTAGTGCAAATATGATCCCTTTGGCCCCATATAGACTGCTTCCCGATCTTCACTTAAATCTATTAAAAACAAAAATAATGCACTGATTCTTCTCAAATTTTGTTTGTATATATTTTTGCAAAATACAAGAGACTTTACCAAACATGATCAGGATTGGTCCATTTTTGGACCTAATCCCCATATAGATATAACATCCGATATGAACTTTTTCATATCTGCAGCCAAAAAAATTAATATAAATCCCACTCAAATTTGGTTTTTGCTTATTTTCTATGTCCAGTTAGTTGGGCCTAAGAGATAGGGTTTCTAAACGCATGGTATAGGGTATCGTATAGTCGGTCTAGACCGACTATAATTTTCCTACTTGTTGTTTGTTTAAATTAGTGTTTTTTTTTCTGAATTGGTAATTTTTTAATGATTGCGTTAGAAATTAATCAAGTTCAAGTCATTGTTTTCTTGTTTTAATTAACGATTTTTTTTAATTAGCGTGTTTTTGCAGTCCATATTTATTTGAATATTGGCACAAAACATTTATGAGATGTTGCTTTTGTATACGTTTCAAAATTAATAAATAAAATGTAATTAGAGAGTTATTGGTGTTTCTATTTTTAGATGCCAACCTACATCCAGGTTATCGGCTTATCTAGACAACAAGGTGTCTCGAAATGTAACAAAACACTCACATGGAGAGTAGTTTATCCTTCAGAGATTTTTTCTTAATTAGCGATTTATTTATTTTTTTTTTTTTAATTAATGATTTTTTGAATTAGCGTTTTTTTCTCTGACCAGAATTCGAGTTTCGAAATCGCAAAATAGGTCACATTGTCTGAGTTATAGTTCTCTGAATAATAGCATAAACAAATAAATAAAAAGTTTTTGCTTTTGTATTTTTGAAAATATTCCGTACCTTTTACGATTCAAAATTATAGAGTAAAAGGTGATGAATCTGAACACAATAAATCGATAAATCTAGCCTTAAAAAAACTAGTTGTTTCTGTAATTTAATTTACCATGTGGTTGTAGTTTAACCGAACTTATATAGATAACAATGTGTCTCAACGACAAATTGGTTGAAGAATAGAGAAAAGTCTAAAAAAAAAACATGGAACAAAACCGCTTTCGGAGCATGAAACATAGAAAATTTCTCATTTGATTTCTCAGTGACAATAAATATTTCTAAATTCACTACGTTGAAAATTGTTTCGGATGATGAAAAGTAAGTTCCTTTAAAAACGATAAAGATTCCCGTTATCTTCTGTTATGATAATTTAGGTTAATAATATAAACGGTAAACACAAAAAAATATATTCGTCAAACGAACAACTGTATTTTCGATTGTATCCACAGAAATTTAATTGAAGTTAAATAGAATTGTAATCTTAATCAACCGAAAAGTCGATCTTTACATTTATCGCATTTCGGTTAGCAACAAAGTTAATCGATACATTATTATTATTTTGACCGAAATTATTTTTTTTTTATTTTCCAAAATAAAATACTAAGAATGATTTTACTTCGTCACAGTTAATGAATTATGACCTCTACTTAAGAGTTAAAAAGAAGCGAGGTCTGAAGTTTGTGCGTCTTGTTTAAATAATAAATTAAAATATTGAATTTCGATTGATTTTACTCGATAACGAATGCGGCGATTAGCCCCCTGTATCTTCGATTGTATCAACAGAAATTTAATAGTAGCTAACTATTTTCTACAACGATAAAAGTTTATATAATTCTAATAATAATGAATCCGAAATTCGGTTATTAAATTCATCTCTATTCGTTAGCAACAACACATAGAAAACAAATTCGCCAAGCGAATTGTTCCAAAGTTGAATAACTACATTTTCGATTGTATCAATTGAAATGAGAGTTGCAAAACTCTTCACCAATGATCCGGTAGCGAAAGTCACGGACAGAATGCTGCCAAGAAAGATATTTATCA
The DNA here is from genome assembly GCA_963682025.1 of Cordilura impudica. Taxonomy (NCBI): domain Eukaryota; kingdom Metazoa; phylum Arthropoda; class Insecta; order Diptera; family Scathophagidae; genus Cordilura; species Cordilura impudica. Next base: position 190,154,407 of record OY821520.1, on the reverse strand, counting down.
GGGAATTTAAAACAATGGTAGTGGAACGGAGGTTATGGCCCAGTAGGACCTGGGAACTAGAACATGTTTCTCACGTGTGGTTCACAGATGGCTCAAAACAATCTAATGGGGACACGGGCGAAGGCATATTCGGTCTCAATTTTAAACGTGCCTTACCCATGGGCAAATACGCATCCATTTTTGAAGCGGAGATTTTCGCCATTTATGTATGCGTGACTGAATGTCTTAGAAGAGAGACAAATTATGTACTCATTTACATACTATCCGACAGCCAGGCTGCACTAAAAGCAATTATGTCCTATAACGTGTCATCTAACTCGCATCGAAGTGCTCCACCAACTAAGCAGATGCAACAGATTAACTTTATGCTGGATTCCGGGACACGAAGGACACGAGGGTTATAAAAGCGCAGATTGCTTAGCCAATCGTGGAACCCGTCGTTCTTTCATTTGTCCGGAGTGTTCCAGTGGGATACATCAGGGAAAAAATAAATCAAATGAGGGAATTACAAATTGCCGAATCCAGTGTTCAATTGAAAAGATTACTTTCCCTTTATAAAAAGGATTTAAGGACCTTGACGGGATTCTTTACTGGACAGGTCAATCTTAGATATCATCTACAAATAAAAGGTCAGTCTGTTACAAAATCGAGTTTACAATGGGGATATAAGAAATTAAACTTTATGTTCCACTTATCGTAATTTTTTGTGATAGTGGGGGTGGATTTTGCATTGAGGCTTGCTGGAATGAACACCAAGGAATACCAATTCCAACCTGGAAATGAGTTTAGCCCAAAATTCTATTAAAAAAATTGTTTTTAATAATATCGATGTTTTAGATTTTCAAGAGAGAATCTCTGTGGCAGTTCTATAAAACCGGATTATGGTAACAAATCGAAGAAAATCTCTTTTAAAAATTGAGTACTTAGTAATAGTAGGGGAATATTTGATATTACTAAGACTTAAGGAAGTCGAACTTGTGAAATATCATAATAATTAAAATTTATATCATTTTGAAGTAACCAGCAAAAAAAGGAAACATCCAAAAAGGTGGAAAGGATCTCTATACTAGTGATCCGGAAGTAGTAAAAATTGAATCAACTCCAATGTATTTAACACAAAGTTGTCTAAGACAGAAATTGGGTTTTGTGGATCCTTCAGAGTTCATTCAAAGTAGTGCATAATAAATTTGTCAAGATAAATTTATATTGACATTTTTGGAAGTTGTTTGAAACAACTTCTTAAGAGACAGAAAATCTTCATAAACTGCTAGTTTTGATTTTTCTTTGTGTTGTAGGGAAACACTTTATTTTGAAATTTTGAGAAGTTGTTTTAATTTACTTCCAAAGGTACAGAAAACCTATATATACTACTTTTTGGAAGCAGTGCAAAAGTGACTTCACTTTATATTGAACTTTTGGGAAGTTGTTTGAGGCAGAAATCCCTCAGATACTGCTACTTAGGAAGCAATGCAATAGTTATGAAACAGGGAGTTATAGGTTATGTTAAAAAACAACAACAAAAGCACTAAAACATCAAAAGGATATCACATCACTGGAAAGTACTTGCGAACAATTACAACTATTATCAAGAGTTGGTCTCCCAATTGGACAAATATTTCAAGAGGAAAAACAAATGACTTTATTATTATGTGACTATACTTCTCTAGAAAAAATTCCGTCAAGGAAGACTATTTGTCAACTTTTTTTGAAAGGTTTAAAAAGTTATTTTTATTTATTATTTTTAAATTTTTATAAATTTATTGTAAACAATTAAAATTATTACCAGTTGTTACCTCGATAATTCACTTAAGTTCCAATAATTAATTGGACTTCAAGAGTTGATGATTATTTTTACACTTTGTTAACAATTTAGCACTTATTTGAAAAAATCACGTTTTTAAATTATTGTTAAGTTTTAAATTGAAAATTCGTTTTAAAATATCAATTCCTTTTCAAATGTACTTTAAAAACCATAAGGTTCTAACGTTTTATTTATTTCTTTTTTTTATTAAACTTAATTATTTTATTTAAAAAAAATATATATATTTTTTCATCCAAAATAATTTTTGTTTTTGACTTTTTAAACCAAGTAACTCTTTCAACGTCTGCAGAACAACTGATTTGCTAAAAATCAAACACGAAAGGATTTCTAACATGAAACTACACTGGTGTTAAAAACGAATGAAGCAACAACAAAACCTACTCGTACTAAATCGAATACATACTCGTACATGAATTACGCCATTTCCAATAGAAATGGAAATCGGCAAACTTCCAAAAGAACAGAAAAAATATAACAAAATAAAGTCCAACAAGAAAATGCATTATGGAAATTTTGTATTGCAAAAGTATGTGTGTTAAGAATATCAGTTAAAAAAAGGAGTTTTTTCTCTGCCAGAGTACTAGTATCATTATAGACTCGTATGTATCAGATTATGTGAATCAAAAATTCTGACAACATATGATTGAGACAACAACAACAAAAATTTTAATAGGCTTTTTTAAAAAAATAGAATCTAACACTTAAAATTATATCATTTCAATATGTTAATTTATGGCTTCAATATATGGAAACCACCCCAAAATAGTATTTATTTTTTATACTGACCGTTTGTCTCCATAATATTTTATATTTTTTCTGTTTTCTTTTTGAAAAATGCATTATATTTATTATGAATATGATATATTTGTTTTCCATTTCTAATTCCGTTTTAAATTAGTTTAACCCTCCGTTCGTCATACTAAATCTATAAAAACAACATTTTAAGTTTTATGTCCCTTTATGTGAACAAAGACATAATAATAAAAATTCTAACCAACCATCACAAACACCCTCAAGGAAAAACATGCAACATAAATATTAGGAGCCCACATATTTTGCTGAAAAAAGATCTGCCAAAAAATTGAACTGAATTTAAAATATTGTTTGAAATTGTATAACAATTCTGTTATTTAGGTCGTTTCTCTTCCAAACAAATTAACACTATTTATAAAATCGTCCGACAAAAGAGAAAAAGGTACTTTTTTAGGAAAATGTACTTTCATAAGAACAAGTACTTTATTAAAAAAGGGATCTTTTTAATAAAAAGTTAGTTCTTTCAAAAAGTACTTTTTTGTATCAAAAATTACTTTTTTTTATCATAATCAATCTGTTTTTAAAACTGCACTTTAATAACAAAACATGCATTTTAACAAAAGGTAATTCACTAAGAAAAGGTACTTTTTTAACAGAAATTACTTTTCATGAAAAATCACTTATTATTAATTCTTTATTTACAATCTGTTCATTTAACAACAATAAGTAAATTTGATTTTTTTTTTTATCAAAAAGCACTTTTATTATTAAAAATTATTTTTTATGTACTTTTTTTAAACGACACTTTATTAACAAAATATACTTTATGAGGAAAGGTACTTTCTTAATTAAGTATTTTTTACGAAAAGTTCCTTTTTTAAGAAAATATATTTTTAAGAAGAGTTATTTTTTTAGAAATACTACTTGTTTTATGAATTGGTACTTTTTTATCAAAGGTTAATTCCTTAACAAAAGCTACTTTTATAAGAAATGGCACTGTTTAAGGTTATTTTTATAGTAAAGGTACGTACTTTTTTAAGGAAGTTGATTTCTTAAGAAAATATACTTTAACAAAATTATTTTTGAAGTACATTTATTTTATGAAAGGTTAAAATTTACTTTTTGAAGAGAATGTACTTTTTTAAAATAATTTTTTAAGAAAAAATACTTCTTTTAAGAATGAGTACTTTTTTAGAAAATGTACTTCTTAAGAAATGTAATTTTTCACGAAAATTGAGTTTATTAAGAAAATGTACTTATTCTAAAGTTTCTTCTTTTAAAGTAATAATGTTCTATTTTTTAAGAAAATTTACATTTTTGGAGACGATACTTTTTTTAGAAAAGGTACGTTTTAAGAAAAAATTATATATTTAAGAAAATGTAATTTCTTAAGAAAATGTTTTTTTTAGGAATAGGTAACTTTTGATGAAATGGTATTTTTTGAAGAAACCCATTTTTTTAAACGAAAATGTTCGTTCTATGAAAATGTGATTTTTAAAAAAGATGTTTTTAAGAAATATTTATTTAGTGCCAAAAAGTACTAATTTTAACAAAAAGGAATTCAAAATACATTTTTAAAATATTACCTTTTTAAGAAAGAGAAGTTTTTTAGAAAATGTGCTTCTTTCATGAATAGGTACTTTTTAAAATAAATTTTTATTTTCAAGCAAATACTTTTTTAAGAAAAGTACTTTTTTAATAAAATGTATTTTACTTTTTAAAGGACAGAAACTTTTTTGGAAAAGGTACTTTTTAAGTATAGGTGGTATTTTGAGAAAAGTTAGATTTGTAAGAAAAACAACTTTTTAAAGAAATACTACTATTTAAGAAAATGTCTTTTTAAGCAAAGGGAAGTTTTTATAAAATAGTTAATTTTTTAAGGAAAATAGTTTTTAAAAAGTCAATTTTTGAGAAAATGTACATTAAGAGAACTTCTTAAAGATAAAGTAGTTTTTTTATTAAAATTAACTTTTTTAAGAAAATTTACTTTTTTAAGAAAAGTTGTAATTTAAGTACTTTTTTCAGAAAATGTACTTTTGTATCATATCTTTTCCTTTAAATTTTATTTTTCATGCAAATGTATTTTTTAAGAAAAATTTATTTGTTACCTTTTGTTTTAAATATTTTTATATATAAGAAAATTTTCTTTTTGAAATAATAATAGTACGTTGTCGTTAGAAGTTACTTTTTTTAATGGAAAGTAGATTTTTAGAAAAAGGTACTTTTTTGAGAAAACAAAGTACTTTTTAGAGTAGGTAATTTTTTATGAAAATCTACTTTTTTAAAAAAATTTAATATTTGTGATAATTTTTTTGGGAAAAAATTCATTTTGAGAAAACTTTATTTTTTACGAAAAGATACTTTTTTAAGAAAAGTAAAATTTTTATGAGAATGAACTTTTATACGAAAACATTTTTTACGTACTTTTTTTAGGAATTTATCATTTTAGGAAACGGTACTTTTTGAGAAAAGGCACTCTTTTGAGAAAAGGTACTTTTTTGAGAAAAGGTACTCCTTTGAGAAAATTTACTTTTTTAAGAAAATTTACTTTTTTGAGTAAATGTACTTTTAGAGAAAATGTACTTTTATAAGAAGATTAACTTTTTTTAAAATTTCTTTATTTAAGACAAGCTGCATTTTGAGGAAAATTTACTTTTTTGAGTAATAGAACTTTTAAAAAACCGAAACTTGATAAGAAAATAAACTTTTTTAACCCTTTCGGTTCGCCTTTCTAACTGCAATTCTATATTTCCTATTATATGTTACACGCGTTTCCCAAAGTTACTCAGATAACAAAATGTGCCGTCATGAAAGCTAAATTTTTTATTTTTCTGTATTTGCAATTTATAGAGTTTTCTAATTTTACATATGCTGCTTCTATCCTGATGAACCGCAGTGTAGATAATACAAATAAAGAATGAAAAAAAATCATGTGAGTCCGATCGCAAGGGAGATGTGTAAACATCTAGTAATTAAAGATTTTTTATAGCACTTTCTTAAAATCAAACAGTAAGCGACTCACTTATAGCAATAAACTGCAGAGGCTCTGTTAATATAAAAATATTTATTATTATTTATTATTTTAATTTTTCGTTTTTTATTTTTTATTTTTCGGTTTTCATTTTTCATTTTTAATTTTTTTTTTTTTCAATATTTCATTTTTTATTTTTCATTTTTTATTTTTAATTTTTCATTTTTTAATTTTAATTTTTCATTTTTTATTTTTCAGTTTTAATTTTTTTCTTGATTTTTCATTTTTCACTTTCCAATTTTTATTTTTCTTTTTTCTTTTTTCTTTTTTCATTTTTTATTTTTAATTTTTTATATTTAATTTTTTATTTTTCATATTTCATTTTTTATTTTTCATTATTCATTTTTAATTTTAGTTTTTCATTTTTCATTTCTTATTTTTAATGTTTCATTTTTTATTTTTTATTTTTAATTTTTTAGTTTTAATTTTTTATTTTTAATTTTTTATTTTTTATATTTCCCTTTTATTTTTTTTTTAATTTTTTATTTTTTTTGTTTTATTTTATTTTTTTTTTTTATTTTTTATTTTTGATTTTTCATTTTTTATTTTTCAGTTTTAATTTTTTATTTTTTACTTTTCATTTTTTATTTTTCTTTTTATTCTTAATTTTTTATTTTTCATTTTTTTTCATTTTTCTTTTTTCGTTTTTCATTTTTCATTTTTCATTTTTTATTTTTTATTTTTCGTTTTTCATTTTTTACTTTTCATTTTTCGATTTTCGTTTTTCATTTTTTATTTTTAATTTTTCATTTTTCATTTTTAATTCTTTATTTTTCATTTTTTATTTTTCGATTTTCATTTTTCATTTTTTATTTTTAATTTTTCATTTTTCATTTTTCATTTTTCATTTTTCATTTTTAATTCTTTATTTTTCATTTTTTATTTTTATTTTTCATTTTTTATTTTCATTTTTCATTTTTTTATTTTTCATATTTTATTTTTCATTTTTCATTATTCATTTTTAATTTTTCGCTTTTCATTTTTTCCTTTTCATGTTTCATTTTTTTTTTCATTTTTTTTTTTTTGATTTTTCATTTTTAAATTTTTATTTTTCATTTTTCATTTTTCATTTTTAATTTTTCGGTTTCACTTTAATTTTTTTATTTTTTCATTTTTTTTTTTTTCATTTTTCATCTTTCATTTTTTATTTTTCATTTTTTTCTAATTTTTTAGTTTTCATTTTTAATTTTCAAACAGGTTATCATAATAGCATAATTTTTTCACCATACAATCGCATTTTGTCTTACGACTCACATGTTACGCTCACATGTTACGCTTACATGTTACGCTGTTTTTGAAATTTATCCCCCTGCGCGCATAGATGTTTACACGTCAAAAAAAAACAATTTGAATAAGAAATTAAATAAAGCAATTTATTTATTCACATTTACTCAAACGAAAAAAAAATCGATGTATAGAATTTACCTTGCTCAGGACATGGAACCTAAAAAATCTCTCCTGTTTTCAGTGTTTTTGACATATTAGTTATACCCGGTTTCTGGTAGTTACTTATAACTAAAACCTCCTGATGATGAGCTTTTGAATTCAAATTCCCCCTTTCCATTTTGCGTTTTGTAAATATAGAAACATTTTTCCTTTCTCGCATGATTGTGCCAATAGCTGGAATAGGAATAGAGTCTAATAAATGCACAGATAAGAAAAAGCGATCAAAGCTTAAAGTTACATCATTTTCTGCAATTTAACCTCTAAGTTTCGTAACTAGTCGTCTCCAAGTGTTTCCAGGGATACTTTCAGATCATTTCCACAGTATATGTTAAAATCGAACGTGTATCCTGTAAGACGATCACTCGAACTCACATTTTTATACCGTTTTGATAGTCTTGAGTGTGCTACGGCCCTTGAATTTGGTCATTGATTCAACAATACTTTGGTAGCAACTGTCTCTTCTACACCTCAGAAAATTTTTTTCAGACATTCCACCAATTCATTCACATAGTAAGTTTTACTACAATTTGATGGTTTTTCTGGGATTCCGAAATACATCTTTGATGAAATTAAAAGATAACGAGAGATACCAAGTGACCAATAATCTTTTACACAGGGAAGACGATTGCAGGACATAATGAACATGCATCCAATAATTAATTCTATTTCACCACTATTAGTTGGAGTTATTTTTAATTTCCTGTTTTTAGGGTGAGCATTTTGGAATATTTCAATGCGTTCATTTGTGCACTGAGCTATACATATAAGTACATGTAAACCGATTTCAGCAGAAGCTTGTGAAAATAATACTTGATGTGTGTGGTATATGTGCCGATATTTCAAAACTACATACGAGGAGTGGATATAGATCTTATAGGAACAAAAGCTTCATCAGGAGTAAAGCTTATGTCAGTTAGTTGGTTGCTGGCAGATATATCTTCAACTAACTCTTCTACAGTTTCTTCAGCATTGAGGAAACCAATCTGACCAAGTTTTGACACTGCCATTATCGTCACTTGGTACATAATTGTTACTATTTGAAGCAGAAAAGTCTTCGAAACTATTACTTTCATCTTCACCCTCCAACAACTTCTACGAAAAATCAGTAAACGATTTTTTAGTACCCAGTGGCCTACTGGTACCACCTGTCAGGACTAGTGTAAAATATTCTTACCAGCTCAAAATCAAAAGTATACCGAACTTTATTAAGTCGAAATTTAATATTTAATTTTGTTTTAATGTTCCAAATATTTCTAAATACAAAAAAAATGTTCAATCAATTCGGTTGACGTCTGTCTCTACTAACGAAATCCATAAACTGAGCACGTGTTTAAAATTATATATTAAAAATAAAAAATACCGTTTATTTACAAAGAGAATCTTCAAAAAGACGAAATTGTGTATTTGGAAATCAGAGAACGTGAAAATAACACCTTTTATAAATGTGTAAAATTGTGTGGTAAATATGTATACCACCCGTACCGAGAGGGTTAAGAGAAGGAAACTTTATAGGAAAAGTACTTTTTTACAAGATTCTTCTATTATAAAAGATACTTATGAAGAACAGATGTTGTTTTAAGAAAATGTATTTTTGTCCACATTTTAGTTTTCAAATAAAAGTTACATTTCTGAACAAAGGATACAAGATCACTCAACTAAAAACTCATAAACACAGTTTTATTTATTTATTTATTTATTCATTTATTTAATTCCATTTCCTGTACAACAAGATAGAGTCTTATATTTAAAGTACAGGAACGTATTGCGTTACAAAGAAAAAATTTTACAATATAATTAATTATTAACATAACATTTTTAGTATAATATAACAATATTGATAAAAAAAAAATAGACTAATTAAAAAAGTCAAATAAAAAAGTTTTGAAACTTTTAGCATTGCTGTTTTGTTGTTGACTTAGTGGAAGATTGTTCCAAAGACGAGCGCCATGTACATAAAACTGCCATTCAGATACTAGGCATTGATGCCTTGGAATTACAATATTTTGGTTTCTTGGCGATTGGAAAAAACGGATTTTGTCAAATATATATTTGGGTGTTTGTCTGTTTATTATTTTATGCAACAATGTAAGAGTGCGAATTTTCAACAGATTATCAAGAGAGATCCCGTAAAGATTACTGGAAACAGAGGAAATATGATCAAATCTTCTCAATCCATACACATATCTTATAACATTATTAAACAAGACATTTAGTTTCCTACTACTAACTGCATCACAGCTTCCAAATAGCTCACACCCATACAATATAGAAGGAATCAGATACATTTTGGCAAGTAAGACCCTTGTTCTTAAAAGGGTGAAATACTGTGTGGACCAGACAGCTCGTAGTTTTGCATAAGTTTGACCAACCAGTGAATTTATATGATCAGTCCATGTCAAATTGCTATTGAAAGTTATCCCTAGATTTTTCGCCGTATTAACAATTTCAATTTTCTGGCCATTTAAAGCAATGTCTTCAGAAATGGTGGGATTTAAACTTTTTTTTCGTATAACAATGCATTTAGATTTCTGTGGATTCAAACAGAGTCTGTTAGCATTAGCCCAAAGGTAGATTCTGTTTAAGTCATCATTTAGATGGGTTGTGCCTGAAGCAATATTCAGAACTGGACTACTTAAAGTGAGGTGCACGTCATCTGCGTATAAATGTATCTTTTACTCCATTTGATCTCTAGTTCTAGACGTATATCACCCAGTTCGCGTGTTATTCTAGCGAACGGTGTAACATATTTAAAATTTCTTCAGAGAGTCACTATTAAAGCACAAGGTCTAAAACGTAAAATTCTTTTCTGATAATTTTTCCTTTTTTGAATTAAAAAAAAATATAACACGAATAAATTCACCTGCCACCCTAATGTCCACATTTCGAACAATTCATTGCACTTTACCACAAAACGATTGATGACGTTATTTTTCAAAATTATTAAGTTGGGGGTTGTTCTTTTCAGTTTTGAGGGGGTGTTTGGTTTTAACTATTGCATGCACATGGATTTATGATCTTAGTCTTTGTTTATAATGGTAGTATGTCATTATATTTAGTTGTATGTTGTTGTTCGCAGCAATAAAAATAGTTTTAAAATATTTATTAGTTTAGGCGGTGGTGGACAATTTGAAAAATGTTTTTTGTTGTGCAGAAGTGTGCTTAGCATGTGACTTAAATTTTCAAAGAACTGCAATTAGTAGACAACAATACAAATTTAAACAATAATATTTCAGCTTTGATGAAAATTTTAAAATTTGTAGTATAATTTAGAACAATATTTGTATATTGTTTCAAGGGTACTTTGAAGGGGTGGTACCAGAACTGCTTAATCTATCAAAGGAAACAGAAATAGTGAATAATGTATTAATTTCTCAGTATAGTCTGTTTTTAACTTGACAAACTTTTCTAAACAGTGTTTAATAGCTTCGATAACTTCAAGCTCCATCAACCTGTATGGTTGTGAGCTATTTGCGAAATGTGATACAATTAGTAAAAGGAAATTGAACGTTGCATTTAACAACATAATCAGATATGTGTATGGACTTAATAGACGTTCTAGTGTACCTTTGTTTTCATCGCAGCTATATGACGTTTCTTTAGATAATCTTTTAAATATAAGAGTTTTAGTTTTTTTACATAAAATAGTGTATACCCACAAACCGGATCATCTGTACGACAAACTTTATATTTCAGATATAAGCAGGGGAAAAAGAATTAGATCAATTAGATAAAAAAGTTTAATATCGGAGTGGCATTTCTACATATTCGCAGTATCTCTCTAGAATTATATACCCCACAGCTCTCAACTTTTAAGTAACGCACGAAAATTTAAAGAAAATATTTTTAAACTGTTTTCGGCATAACAATTTAAAACATTAAATATTATTTGATATTATAATACATTTGATTAAATTAAATTTCAAATATTTCAACTTTATTCTTTAATTTTAATCTTATTGTTCTTTGCATTTTATATAAAGAAAATTTGTAATTAGTTATTAATTTATTAACGATTTTATAATTTTAAATACAATCAGTTCCATACTGCAAAATAAGACTTTTAGTCTTGTGTATGGAGCAGTTCCAATAAATAAATAAATAAATAAAATAAATAAACCTCAAATTCAAACTCTTCACGTACGCCCACTGAACCATTTTTTCAAGTAAGGAAAGAGAAAATAAACCAAGGGCGCTAAATCCAGAAAGTCATTGATTCTGGCATTGTAATAACAGATTTTTTAACTATTGCATTATCTTGATAAATCTTGATATAACCTAACTTACAAATGAGCTATCTTTGCCTTTCTGGGCCCTATTCTTCCACTTTCAGCTATGAAGTGAAAGACCCTTGCTTCCACATCGTGAGCATAGCTTCTCATGTCCAAATTTTCAGTAAATATAAAATATATAGAACTTTTTGCAATGCTTCTTATGTCTTCTAGTTCGCGCAGTTTCAGTCAACGATACCATTCCATTTTTCATCACCAGTTCTGGTGTGGCACTTTAATTTGTTTTTTTTTCTTAAAACTGTGAAAAACTTTTGCCATGTATACAAATTCATTGAAAGCTTTCACTAATGATGGCTGCCAAACAAATACCAAACAACAGGAAATCTTCAAAAAAAATCTTCAATTTCAGTAAATATGTTAAATAGGATTGTTCCGCCATCATCCTCGTAGATATTATCTATAAAAATAGGTTTACGACGATAGAAGTATTGATAGTTAACTTTAAAAATACAAAAAAAAAAAAACATTAGCACAAGCAACCATGTTTGATAATGTATGTAAGACATTCAAGGCCTTACAAATACCTTTCTTAAAATGTTCAACTTTTATTTGGTGTCTATGGATGAAATGTAAAATACCTACAAAAAACGAAAAACAGTCGTCTTTTGTCAACTATTGTGCAGATCAAAGAAATATATTCACATTTCATCATGATTGGCGAGTGACCCCCAAGAGACATAAAGTAAAAAAGAAATTACAAACCAAACATTTTGTATTTGAAGAATCCAAAAAAAAAAAAAAAAAATATATATATATATATATATGCTTTTAAAGAAACATATTTTTATTTATTATTTCGCAAAGATATTTCATTATGTTGAACCAATTTCCATGAAAATTCTTGCCCTTGTGATTACCAAAATGTAGAAATAACATTTAACATAATATTTATTTAACATGAGAGAACTACATATATTTCGATGACCATCACTAGATTTAGTTACGCTCATCGCTGACTGACTGACTATCTTACTGATATGAGAATGTAACACTGTATGATTAATACTTAATTTCATAAAAGGATCACTCGCACTTTTCAAGAAGTATAAATACCCTGGAGCTAGAAGCTAGAAAATTGGAATGTACATTCCCCTGCACTAAGAACTTAAGAAGTATCTTCAATTGTAAAAGAGCTCTTTTCTTAAAAATACGGCATTTTCTTAAAAGAAGTATCTTTATTTTAAAAGTACCTTTTCTTAAAACAGTAACTTTTCCTAAAAAGTAATATTTCTTAAAAAAATTCCTTTCTAAAAGAGGGATCTCTTCTTAAAAAAGTTAATTTTTTAAAAAGCACATTTTCTTAAAAAAGTACATTTTAATAAAATATATATCTTTTTAAAGGAATACCTCTTCTAATAAAAGCACCTTTTCTTAGAATCGTACACTTTCTTAAAAAGTTCCTTTTCTTAGAAAAAGTACCTTTTCCAAAAAAAAAAACAATGTTTTCTTAAAGAACTTTTTCTTAAAAAGTACATTTTTCTTAATAAAGTAATTTTTCAAAAAAGTGCCTATTTTAAAGAATTTGTTTTTCTTAAAAAATTAATTTTCTTAAAACCTACATTTTCTTAAAAATGTACTACAATTCTTAAAAAGGTATATATCCTTAAAATATTATATTTTCTTAAGAAGCACATTTTAATAAAGTAAATTAATAATAAAGTAGATTTTCTTAAAAAAAGCAGCATTTCCTAAAAAAGTACCTTTCTTAACACAGTACCTCCTCTTAAATTAGTATCTGTTCAAAAAGCACATTTTATTAAATAGCAGCTTTTCATAAAAATGTAGATTTTGTGAAAAAAAGTAGCACTTCTTAAAAAAGTTGCATTTCTTAAACAAATACGCTTTCTGAAAAAATAACCTTTTCTTAAAGTAGTACCTTTTATTAAAGAAATATCTTCAAGAAATATCTTTCATAAAAAAGTAAATTTTCATAAAAAATTTACTTTTCTTGAAATAGTACGTTTTGCTACTAGAGTACCTTTTCTTAAAGAAGTACCTTTTTCAAAAAGCCCATAACTTTATTTAATCAATATTTTTTTTAGAGGGCCAATTCTTATATAAGAAGTGGAAAATTTGATAATTTTTCAACAGTTAACTTAGACGCTTTCATATTAACTGTCAAGGATCCTTCAGATGTCAAATTTAAAATTTGTTATTAAATTCTTTTTGAGTGGCTGTATTTTTTTTGTCTTTTTTGAATAGCTGAATTTTCTTATTTAGTGTTGTATTGAATAACACTTTGTTGCAATTTAATGCACTTGTGACAATATAGTTACTAAATGCTTTAATTGGAAATTACTATATATGTTTTTAATAAATCAATCTAAAATTATAAATCAATCTAAATTAATCTTTAACCTTTATCCTTAACTAGATGTAACCCGGTGTGCTTCGCTACACCCTCCCCTCCCCCCTCCGAATCGTTATGAAAGGGCTCACGCAAAGTCCCAAGGCTCTGACTAATTCAGTAATTCAGATATATCACATTTAATATTAAGTTTGTGTGAGGGTGCCACGCGTACTTGTCCAATCCCGCCCATTTTTTTGTCTGATTACTCACGTTAATAATAGATGACCTGAGACAAATTTGCAAAGCTCTCTCTATCATAGTACTTAATATATATGATATTAAAAATCTACTTTGTATGGGAGGTGCCACGCCAACTAAAAATATATAAACAATTACAACCTGTAGCACTCCATATCCGCAGTAAGACTCTGCGAGAATTTCAGAAAGGTCAGATGAGTAGTTACGGAGATTACAAACAAACAAAAAAACAAACACATATTACCACTTTATTATGTTAGTATAGATTATTAGTAAAGATTTTTTTATTTCAATGCTTGCTGATGCTGATATACAATGTTTTTTGTTTTTCATTCGGTAGAACAATTATCAGATTTTTCGGCGTTCCTATCCAGGAGCATATTCGCCTTGAACTTAGAATATCATTTGGAAATTTTTCTATTTAGCGATTTTTGATTTTGGCCATTTTTGATTTTGAATATTTCTTTTGGGCGATTTTTATCTTTCGCGATTTTCGGTTTTGGCGATTTTTGATTTTGGCGATATATTTTCCACGACAAATCACATTGATAACTAATGTACTTGTTCAAAGGCTGTCGCTTACGTAATACTTCATGTTTTTTTATATAGGAGGTGCCACGCCCAATAATCCCATCCCGCCAAATTTTTATTGGCCTACTCACATTAATATCTGATGGACTCGCGCAAAATGTGGAGTCTTTCTTTTTTTTATAGTACACCAGTTATATAATATTATATATCTACTTTTTGTTCGACTCATCATACAACGAACCTATGGGCTCACGCAAAGCCACAAAGCTCTATCTTTTGCAGTACTCCAGATATATGACATTAAATAGTTACTTTCCGTAGGAAGTGCCACGCCCATTGGTGTGAACCCGCCAATTTTTGTCCGACTACTCATACTAAGATCTGATGGGGTCGTGCAAAGTGTCAAAGCTTCCCTTTTTTAGTACACCAGTTATATGATATCATATATTTACTTTGTATGAGCGGTGCCACGCCCACTGCTCCGACCATGTCCATTTTTTGTCTAACTAATCACATGAATAACTTATGGGCTCACACAAAGTCCCAGGACTCTCACTATTACAGTACTCCAGATATATGGCATTTTATATTTACTTTGTATGGCAGGTGCCACGCCTATTGGTCCGATACTGCCCATTTTGTGTCCGACTAATCACATTAATATTAGGTGGCATCAGACAAATTTGAAAATCTCTCTCTATGACAGTACTCGAGATATATAATATTGAACTATTACTTGTATGGGAGGTACCGCGCCCACTTATCCGATCCCACCCATTTCTGGCGTAGCTACTGATATTAACAATAGGTGACCTCACACAAATTTACAAAGCTCTTCCTATCATAGTACTCATTATATATGATATTAAAAATTTAATTTGTGTGGAAGATGCCACGCCCGCTAAAACTATTTAAAAAAATTACAGCCTATAGCACTTCCCATATCCGCAGTAAGACTCTGTATAATATTAGTATAGATGTGAAAAACTTGAATAGTTTATACAAGTTATTCCAATAGTTAAAAACTCTAAAATTATTCGACTAATTTTTAAATTGAAACCGCTAAATCTATTTCAAAAATTATTCACTTTTGTCAAATTTCTACTTAGATTTGTTTAGTGCAAGATGGTACAAAATGTATTTCCCTATCGGAAGAAGCTATAACTTTTGCAAATGACGGCAACTGTCACTTCTGCTTGGTTTTGAGAAGAACGCGGAGTGCCTGTGACATTTTTTTTTTTTAAAGAAATATATCATTACGGATTTTGCCGCAGATTTCCCAGTCGCCCTACGGAACTAGTCAATCACTAAGGCATTTAGCCGCTCACTTCGAGGAGAATGGAACAACACATAGAATACAGAAGAAGTGTTGAAAGTTCTCCGTGTGCTCGGTTTGATTATAATATCACCGCTGTGGCTGAAGATATAGCGGATGAGCCGTCAGCATCAACCACACGACATTCCATGCAATTGCCCATTGCACATTCATCTCCACAGCGCATTTTAGTGAATGACGTGAATATGTTTACTTACAAAGTGCAGACATCAATCGCGTATAAATTACGCTCGTCTCATGTCTCGTTTCAGCGATTTTTAGTGGACGATCATAGCTTCTTTCTTTGAGTTTTTTAGCCTATCTATGTAAACAAGCCACAGACTCTGGCAGCTCTCAAAGAGACTATCCGACAAGAAATTTTCACCAAAATTAATCAAAATGATCATCAAAAATAGCGGCGTCTACTAATCTTCAAAATTGAAAAGGAAAAAACATTTTACAAAAATATATGAAACTATGTCGCTTCACTTAGCAAAATAACATGGACTTAGTGTTTTTGAGCCACCTTGCTTACATGCTTTTAAAATACAAAAGCAATCTTACTAGATCGGACCATGCTTAGACCAAGTCCGCGTTCCATAATAATATTCGATATGAAATTTCATACAATTACGGGACAAATATCTATAATATTAATAGGCTTGGCGATTTCTTGTTACCGATGTTTTGTTCTACCGTTTTATCTCTATTTTGACCAAACGTATACTATTTCAAAGGTATTTCTTTTTAGCTGTTCACCAGATTTACAGATTTTTAAATTTTTCCCTTTATTTTGAGTAAATTGCATTTAAAGTTGCTACTAACACATACATAAAATTATACATATGCTATGTTTGTGTTTATTAAATTTGTTAATGTGTTTGTTAATGAGTTTTTTATCTTCATTCACAATAATAATAAACCAAAAAATTGTTGGTGAATTGGCTAAGTTAAAAAAATAAAGTTGTCTAGAAATTGCACTCGAATTTCGAGCGCTGGAATCTGCTAGTATATGATAAACATACTCATAAAGGGGTGATGGTAATTTTATGTATCCATTAACGATTTCGCCTAGTATACTTGGTATACTTTTGTACGAAACTCATGGTTTAAGTTAAATGCTGTCTGTATCTTTCTTATTTGTTCTAAGTTGGTATAAACTATAAACTTGATTAACATTTTTGCTGTAAAATAGTTTCTATATTCCGAATTATTACATTAAACTTCAGTAATTATCCTGGCGTCATTTATGACCCAGAAGGAAAAAACACATTTTCTTAAAAAAGTAACTTTTCTTAAAAAACTAAATTTTCCAAAAAAAAAAAAATTGCATTTCTTCAAAACGCACCTTGTTATAAAGAGTAAATTTTTTATAAAAAGTATCTTTTGGGTCATATATGTCCCCAGGATAGAAAATATATTCCTAACATTATAAAAGCTATTTTTTAATGAGTGAACAAATTCAGAACCGGCAAATTAAGTCCGTTCTTTGTAGATCTATATCCCGTTCTTTTATATTTTCTTTTTCATTTGAAAACGAAATACAACAACAATACCGGCTTTTAAAAGGACCGTCCTACTTTTTCCTTTAAGCAGATTTTAAGTTTTATGCAATAGTCATTTTATTACTCATTTCCTTATACATATTCGTATGTATATCATACAGCTACACTCTCTTGCTCAGCTGTTTTAAGGGATAAGGCCATAAGATAAAACTGTTACACAGTGACTCTTTTGATTTTGATGCGTTACACTCAGCTGTTTGCATTAACCGCATATAAAAAAAACAAACAGCTGCTTTCGAATTTATTATTTCCGTTACTCTCCTTCTTATTCTGTCTTTTTCTCTCGCTCTCTCTCTATATATATATATAATTATTTGTATATGTATTGCTTATAGCTGTCATTTTTAACTTTTGCAAGTCATTGCTGTTAGTTATAAAACCAAAAACCATGACCATCTGATTTTTTGCATGTTAGTGTAACTTATCTCTATCGATTTTTTTCTTATATTTCTAGAAGAGGAAAAACAGCTGTTTTTCTTAGAGTTAACAAAAGAGCAATGATTTTTTTGTGGACTCTTATTTGAAAACATATGAAAACACCTGCTAGGTTGGTTAGTAATAAAAAAGCTTACTGTAAAACCATGAACATAATGGTATGTAGTATTGCACACACACATACATATCCATATATATATAAATATACTGCCAGAAATTTCAAAATTTTTATACGATTATTTGGAGAATGGGTTTGGGTTATAAGCCGCATTAGGTTAGGAGTGTTACCATTGAAGAGTAAGAAAACGTACAATGACAATACAGAGGCCAAGAAAGAAAGTGTCATAAAAGGGAATTTGGAAAAAAAAACGTAGAACATTTAGTATAAATACAGAAATAGGTTGCAAATAGAAATTCGATTTTTCAACGAAGGTTTTTTAGATAAATATATTTTTATAATCTAAGATTTTTTTTTTCATATTTACCTGAATTAAAAGCGTTTTTTCTAAAGTTTTTAATAATTTATTTTTAAAGGTTTTTATTTAATATATACGAGTATTTTTATTTTTTTTTTTTTAATTAAGTTTTTTTATTGATTATTTTTATATGTTTTATAATTGTCTTTTAAATGGATGGAGAAGAAAAAAGCATTTGTTTTTTTATAATACGTATGTATATTTAGCGTTTTTTAGGCAAAATTTGTGATTTTTTTATATATGTTTAAGCACTAAACACAAAAATGGACTTGGTTTTTTTTCACTAAGAGAATTTTAATAATTTAATTTTTTTTTATTTTTTTTTTCAATATATTTTTAATTTAATTATTTAATTTCAAAAGTCTTAATTTTTTTGCAAGTCTGTCTTCTTTTATTGTTTTGTATTGATTAGGAAAATATAATTTATAACGAAACCGAAATAAACTTTAGACGGATATTGATTTTTTCATTGAAATCTTTAAGGAGCTTCAATTTATGGAGTTTATTGGATTTTGAAAATATTTCTTTTATATTATAATGAAAAATATCTCAAGATATTTTTCCTTTTTCGTTTTTGTTTAGTTTATCACTTTTTTCTCATCAAATATTTCTGAACAATTTATATATTATTTTTTCATTTCTTTAATGCCTTGTTAACCGGCTTGATGTTGGTTTTTTATCTTTTTGGGGCTGCCTTTTTAAACTCACAGTTCGCTTAATACTAAAATTCATTAAATAGCTTTTGGCATTTACTACCAGGTCGAAGCTTTTCCTAAGGTTTTCCTTCCTTATTCATTGTATTTCGTCTGCTAATATATAGAGTTATTATACCGCAGTGCTCTTATCAACATGTGACTTGAATCTTTTCCTAATTGCGCAAACTCAAGATTTTTAAGAGTTTTTTTTTTTTGTTTCAGGTTTTATAACCATTTGTTTTGACAGCTGTTAGTCTCTCAGCTGTTTAAAAGAAATAATAAAAAACTTTGGATTTTATAGAGATATTTTTGTCACCAAAATGTAAAAGAATCTTAAATATGAAGTTAAATCAACAACTTTAAAATTGCTTATAGAAATTTCATGTGTGTAAATGTACAAATCTTAATACAGATAATTTTCGATATATGACACTCCACACACTTCACACTCATTTTTTCTTCCATTATATGCTTTCTTACATATATTCCTTTTCACAGCTCTTTAAGAATATTTAAATGAAAAGGATTGAATAATTTTTAATATTATAGACTAATGAGACAAAGGCGCCCGTGGAAAAAAGAAAAACCCTTAATTTAATATGCGCGATATATTTGTTAAAAATAAATTTATTTTGAAATTTCTTTTAATATTGTTAAGACATAACTTTTCAAAAAATCCATGTGGCAACCCCGAAAATAGGTAGTCCACCATCTTGTCTTACAAAGTGGCTCAAAATTTTAACCACATTTCTCAACAACGCTTAGTTTTTAATTTATAAACGATTCCCAAATTTTCCTGTTAGAATTTTACGTTCTGCAATCGAATGAGATGTCTTTAGGAGACCGCTAAGTTTTTGAGACATAAGTAATACTTTTTTTGCCTCGAAAATTTTAAATGATGCGGTATTAGAAAAAGGCTAAGAAATGATTTTTGCTTACGCTTAAAAAGTGATTTATAGAAAAATGGCATTAAATATGACTCAAAAATAAGTCGAAATTAATCAGAAAATTGGATAAAAAAGGTTCTCAAGAAGAGTCGGGGGTAAGGTAATATTTCCACCCAACAAAAGAATATTTTGTGATCAGCAAAAGACTGTTTTAATAGCACAGAGGAGTCAAAAAAGACTCCACATGATCACTTATTGCATAAAATGTTTACTGGGATTTTATTCACTATCTGTAGAAACAGTTTTTTAAGTAAAACAAATCTGCACACAATTTCAATTCTATTATACGATCACTTTGTTTACTAGCTAGTAGTAAAATAAGAAAATAGTATTATAATACAGCGTAATGGTGAATTGTACTACTCAATTAGTTTATTTTTAATGTGCCATAAGAAGTTCGGTTTGTGCTAAGAAACGAATGAATACATGTTTCCCAGGGCGAAGCTTATTCATTGCACTTTGATTGAGTTGAGCCCGCGACTATTCCTTATGTGGATAGCTTCGTGCCTACAATTTTTATACCCTATACCACTATGTGGTTTGGGTATAATGACTTTGTGCTGCTGTTTGTAACAACCAAAAATATTTGACCCAGACCCATCTTTAATTATACCGATCGAATCAGAATCACTTTTTGAGTTGATTCAACAATGTCCGTCCGTCCGTCCGTCTGTGTGTCCATGTAAACCTTGTAATCAAACTGCAGGTCGCAAATATGAATATATTTTGATGAAATTTGGTATATAAGCTTTTATTGGCCATGGGATGAACGCTGTTGAAATTGGTGAAATTCGGTCCATGTTCAGACCTAGTCCCCATACAAATTACCCCTATGAAATCGACATAAATTGCCATAAGATCGAAATTGTCATATAGATCTTCCTCAAATTGGGGTTGTATGCGTTCATTACATCCATTAATGAGTAGTCCACAAATGATCCCTTTGGCTCCATACTGAGCTGCTTCCCGATATTCACTCAAATCTATTAAAAAACAAAAATATTGCACTGATTCTTCTCAAATTTTGTTTGTATATGTTTTTGCAAAATACAAGAGACATTACCAACCATGGTCAGGATCGGTCCATTTTTGGACCTAGTCCTCATATAGATATAGCATCTGATATGAAGTTTTTCATATCTGCAGGCAATAAAATTAATAAAAATCCCACTCAAATTTGGTTTTTGCTTATTTTTTATGTCCAGTTAGTTGGGCCTAAGAGATAGGGTTTGCAAACGCATGGTATAGGGTATCGTATAGTCGGTATAGACCGACTATAATTTTCTTACTTGTTTGTAGTTAGGAATGTCGTTTGTGCAAAGGGAAGAATGAACACATGTTTCCCAGGGCGAGGCTTAATCATTGCACTTTGATTGAGCTGAGCTCCGCGATTATTCGTAATGCGGAATAACTCGTGCATTAAGGCCAGTATACACGGTCAAAATGCTTGACGTCAAATTCATATATGTGTGCATGAAGTTTTGAACATACACGGTACTGCATAGCACTTCAATCATTCATTTGGTTTCTGATTTTGTGCTGAAAACATCATGTCGGTAGCGGACGATACACTTGTCGCCATTTTGGCAGTGTGCTTAAAAGCAAAAGAAAATTAAAAAAGAAAAAGAAGAAACGTATCTGGATGAAGGAGTGGTTAAAAAAAAGGAATTCATTTACCCATGAAAACTTAATGGCAAGCTTCCAGCAATTCTAAAATATTTTTCCTTTCATCCGACATCTCCTCACAACCACTTGCTTCAAAGTCACATTAAAAATGAGAACATGCTGGATCAATCAACGATATACACACATCAAATTCGTACGTCATGCAAGCAGAAAATCTAAAATTTTTGATTTTGCTTCAATCATCGTCGGTGTTACACATACAAACACATTTTCACTAATACCACCAAAATGCAGTTCAATCATTTTGACCGTGTATATACCGCTTTAAATTCTCGGTGGTCTGGGAATGGCGTTTGCCTGCGCCAAACATTAAATAATAAATTTTAAAAATGTATTATAATTAAATATTATTGACATCTATATTATATTATTACCATCTGACAACAAATTTTTTTTTTTAAACACCAATTTTATACAGGGTAGAATTTTATGGTTTCACTACTACTTTTGAATGCAAGTATGTACTAAAAGTGGAACCCTTAAAATCCTACTATTTTTTGCAACCCTAAAAATTGCAGTATTTTGTATAAATAAAATAATTCATATATATATTATTTTTAATATGCTCTTATTATCGATATACACTTATGCTCACATAATTAAGTCATGGGTATGCAATGAAATGTTTTTATAGTTTTTATCTTCCGATTCTAACCTTACTATTTTGTGCAACCCTGCTATGGTAGCAGTTGTTTACATTGATTGAAGCAAAATTAAAAATTTGGGTATTCCCCGAAAAATATGGAAAACCTCAAAAAGGTCATATGCGCTGTGCTCACATAATTAAGTCACCACGCGTATCGTGAGCAAATTAGTGTTTTAAAGATTTTTTTTTGCGGTTTAAATAATAAATAAATTAAAAACAACTAAATTAAAAACAAATACCATCAGCTGAAATGCTATGGGTAAAAAAAAGTTCAACTTCGGCTGAAGAGAAAATAATATGGGATTGTTTCCAAAGATACAATAATATTGCAAAAGTTGTGTAGATTTTGAACCTTTCTCGGGGTAAAATTACAAATGCCATTACGCATTACAAAAAATATGAAACTTTTGAAAATATTCCGCGCCAAAAACCGAGAAAAACGACTTTAAATGATGACAGACGAATTGCAAACCTGAGTAAAACTGATCCTTTTTTAACTTCGTCGCAAATCAGAGCTCAAATGGAAACGGATTATGGCGTAAATGTTTCGTTGTAGAACATAGGACGACGTCTGCAAGAAAACAATTTGCATGGACGAATGGCCGGGAAGAAACCGTTGGTTTCCTTGAAGAATACCAAGAAGCGGCTCCGATTTGCGACTGAACTATCTTGCTAAAGGCCTAAATTTCTGGAATTTAATTATTTGGAGCGACGAATCCAAGTTTAATGTTTTTGGAAATGATGGTAGACCATATGTGCGATGTCCTCCACTTAAGGAATTGGATCCAAAATACACCAAAAAAACTGTGGCTCACCAGTCATGGTGTGGGGTTGCTTTACCGCATTCGGTGTGGGTCCTATAGTCAAGATTGACGGTATAATGAATGGGGAAATGTATAAGAATATAATAAAGGAAAATTTGGCCACCGAATATGCTGACAATTTGTCGCTTGCGTGTATTTTCCAACACCACAATGACCCGAAGCATTGTTCGAAGGTGGTTAAGTCGTGGTCCAAGTCACAGTCCATCAAGCTTCTGGAATGGCCGCCGCAGAGTCCGACTGAAACCCTATCGAAAACTTGTGGGTCTTAATAAAATGAGTCATTGCAGCACGAAAACCGCTAAATAAGGACATGTTATGGAAAGTTATCCAAGACGAGTGGCACAAAATTACTCCAGGCCAGTGCGATTCTCTTGTAGCTAGCATGCCAAAGCGATGCTCCACAGTATTGAAGCAAAAAGATTATCCTACGCAATATTGAGGTAAGCTAATGAAAAAATGGGACTCTCGACAAAATTTATTACTTATTTCTACAATTTCATCCATTTTTTTTCAGATGACTTAATTATGTGAGCAGCTCTTTTTGGCTAAATTCCAAGTTTTTTAATTTTTTTGGAATGAACCAAAATTTTTTAATTTTTAATTTCACTGTAAATTGATTGCTAACATATAAGAATAATAAAAAAAAAATTATATTCGAATTAAAAAAAAGGGTTCACGTATTTTTGACAATAATGCCGAGTAGCATACTAGTGACTTAATTATGTGAGCACAAGTGTACATATACAGAATATGTGAATGTTATTTATAGTATTTTGATATTTGCAACAGTAGTAAGTATGTATTAATTTGTAATATTTTGTGATCTTATAAAAATCGCAGAAGATTGATATTGATTATACCCTATGCCACTATGTGGTTTGGGTATAATGACTTTGTGCTGCTGTTTGTAACAACCATAAATATTTGACCTACACCCACCTTTACTTATACCGATCGAATCAGAATCACTATCTGATTCGATTTAACGATGTCCGTCCGTCCGTCCGTCCGTCCGTCTGTGTGTCCATGTAAAGTTTGTAATCAAACTGCAGGTCGCAAATATGAATATATTTTGACGAAATTTGGTATTTGATCTTGGGATGAACGCTATTGAAACTGGCGAGAATCGGTCCATGTTCAGACCTAGCCCCCATACAAATGACCCCTATGAAATCAACATATATTGCCATAAGATCCAAATTATCACACAAATCTTAGTTAAATTGGGTTTGTATGTATATATTACATCCATTAATTAGTAGTCCAAAAATGATCCCTATTGGACAACTCTTAGTCATAGGCCCCATATAGAGCTGCTTCCCGATCTTCACTTAAATCTATCAAAAAACAAAAATATTGCACTGATTCTTCTCAAATTTTGTTTGTATATAATTTTGCAAAATACAAGAGACTTTACCAAACATGGTCAGGATCGGTCCATTTTTGGGCCCAGTCCCCACATAGATATAGCATCCGATATAAACTTTTTCATATCTGCAGCCAAAAAAATTAATAAAAATCCCACTCAAATTTGGTTTATGCTTATTTTCTATATCCAATTAGTTGGGCCTAAGAGATAGGGTCTCCAAACGCATGGTATAGGGTATCGTATAGTCGGTCTGGACCGACTATAATTTTCCTACTTGTTTTGATTTTCCATTTGAGAAAATATTAACTGCAGTTTACAAGTCCCTTTTCAATTTTCTTCAGAAGTGCACTTGTAAGTTTGTTTGAGGAAACTAACGCAGTATCATCTGCGTAATAAGCAATTTTCATATATTTCGAGACTTTAAAATCGATCGAGTAAAGCAATGGCGACAAGACTGGTCCTTGAGGTAACTCTGTGGTAATGGTTTTTGGAGATGATGTTTCATTATTAAACGCAACTTTGAAATAAGTTTACATAGATATTTTGGTATATCTGCATCATCATGCAAATTTAAATAAGAGGCCATTATTCCAAACGCTGTCAAACGATATTTCAATACCTAACAATATTAGAACCGTTGAACGTTCATTGTTTTTATTGGCAATTATTTGATTTTTAATTCTGTTTATTGATTTTTAATTCTTTTTTAAATCCAAATTGTTCTTTAGCAACAATAGAATTGGTCGTTACAAATTCACTAAGATGAGAATGTAGTATTTTTTCAAATATTTTACCAAAGTTACTTAATAGACTAATAGGTCTGTAGCTGTTTGGGTTATTTTTTGGCTTACTAGGTTTGTTTATTGCTATAACCTTAGCATTTTTGAAATGGTTTGGGAAATAGTTGAGTTTGACGCAGCTGTTAAATATTATAAACAGTAGTTTTAGAGCTTTTATTGGTAGTTTCTTTAAAAGCAGGTTGGGAACATTGTCAAAACCAGGGGATTTTAAGGGTTTTATTGGTGAGACAATATTCGTTACTTCTTCAAGAAATGTATAAATTGCTGATTTTCCTTCTTAAAATTATTTACTGGTGTATTTATTAGTGTATCCGCTGAGTGGTTGTAGTTCGCAGTGAGGTTATTTGCTTGGACAAATGTATTTGCCAGGATTTAAGCATTGTCCTTATCATATTATATTTTTTTATTTGCTATTTTAAAGTAACAGATTCGATTTTTTCCTTTTCCTCGCAAGTTCCTGCTTATTTTCCAAAATGATTTATTACCTGGTTCTAAACTGGATAATAATTGACTCCATTTCTTATTGCGTTCCGAATTAATACTTTTATCTATCATGTTACTTAGAAATTTAGTACATTGATTATAAAAAATTTGCTCGGCTATATTTGAAGATCGTTGGCTTTTTCTTTTAAATCTTCTTCTTAGTTTAATATATTTCACAGTATTTTCTGGTAATTATTTTGTTGAGTTATTTCAGGTGTAGATACGTCCCTTGGTTCGAAAACTACATTTATAAATTTTTTGATTTTTTGATCAATCACTACCATGGTATTGTATATATCTGAATATAACATGATTTTATTGTCTAAAAAATTCCTAAAAATGTTCCAGTTGATTGCTCTTTGGTCATATTAATTGAGGTCAACCTGCAAGGCCATTGATCTTTTAAGAGTGCATATAATGGGGCGATGGTCTGATGGTATTTCGTAATCCATTGTTTTTACGTCTATATTTAACGCGGAATTGCTTATAATAATATCGACTGTGGGTGCTTCGCGACTGTGAAGATGGGGAAATAGGGTTGGTCTATTACGATAGTGAATGAAAAAGTTGCTCGATTGCTGTATGTTGTTGAATGCGATGCCTGCAGTATTATTTGAACGGCAATTCCAAGAATAATGTTTGGCATTTACGTCACCAAAAATTATATATGCATTGGTGGAATGTGTTAGGTTCAAGATATCTGCACAGAAGTTATGGGTATATCTTGGTGAATATAATGAAGATAAAACAAAAGATCTATTATTTATAACTTCAATTGAGATATTTTCGATTGATGAGGTGTTTCTATATAAATAATAATTTTTAAAATAGAGTCTATGATTTTCTGAAAAAAATGTTTCATTCAAAGACGCTAGTTTAATATTTTCTCGTTCAATCAGTAGCTCAAATGGATTCAATTTAGAAAAGTTTAAAATGACATTAGCATTCAAATGAACTTCCTACGAAAGATTGATTATTTAACTCTTATTCAAATTTTACTGTCAGTTCGATTTATGTTTTAATTGATGGTTTTATTAAGCAACCCATTTCAATTTAAATAAATTTCAAAACGTACATTTAAACAGTTCCATGTTTAAGATTTCACCACTAATTACGGTAGTATTCAGGTTTCTATTAAGTTCTGATTCAGGTTGTGATTCAACCTTCATTTTGCAATTTTTCTAATATGTGTAGTTCTACACTTGTAGTTTTCATCGAAGTTTTATTTGCTGCTCCTATTCAGATTTTATTCAGCTCAACACAAGTTTAAATTCTTGCTTCCAAATTTGTGTTTGTATGGGTGTTCCTCACTTCCTTAGAATTGATTAAAATATGTACAAACTAGTTGGTTTAAATGCACCTAGGTTTCCCTTTAAAAAAATATGAAAATATTATTTTATGAAAAGGCATTTCTTCAACGGAATTATATGCGATTTAATGTTTCCCTCAAAAATTTTAAATGTTTCGAACCCGACGCTTAGTATTTGAGATATATTCCCCTCTAAAATTTTATGATTTTTGATCTGGCAACCCTAAAAATAATTACAGACCAATTCATATGCGATATTAAAGCTAAAGAGCAAAATTTAGTTGCACCTTACTCTACTCCGACTTATTTGTGACTCTTGCTATTACAGTTCCAAAAAATGGAATGGAAAAATGGTGCGTGTCACTGTAAGGGATGTCGCAATATGTTTTATTTGACCCGCTCAATTAGAATTTTAGTAGTCTTTTTTTTAATAATATTTTTACTTTTCACGGTACCATAAATAACTAATTTACTAAAATTCATTTTACCTATTTTGAAAAACGGAAGATTCTTCCTTATACTTGAACAATCTCAAGCAAAAATCATTAACAAAATCAAATTCAATATGTTAAAAATTAGGCCATCTGACAATATTACAATTTTATAAGGAACAGAAGCAGAGGTGACAAAATGGGGAACATTCAGGTCATTTATTTCATCCCTAATCTTTTTTATCACAGCTTTGAACTAAACAAAAGATTAAGCTGGAAAAATATTGTTTTTTATCTAGATTCAAGGAAGCTTTATTGGAATTCAGGCACTTGACAGAAGAGTACTTTTAAGCTTTTCATTAAATTTATAAATTACCTAGATTTAAAGAATTTAAAAACAGCTTCTATAAAATTTTGAATCCCTTTCCTAAATTTTATATATTCATGAAACTTTTCATTAATTTTATGAAAGAACTTTATTTATCTATCAACATTTTATTAGCTGAGTTCACATGAATGGTGCTTATGTATAGCATCAAGATTTAGACATAATTAACAAATTTATGACAATCATTATTAAAAATCAAATTCATAAAATTTATGAAAAATTTCATTAGTTTAATGAAAATTACATTGTCTGCTTTTTCATGAAAACTTGTTGTGTATAGAATATTGATTCCAATATAGTTTTACGTTTATGATAATCAATATTTTGGAACTTTTCATTATTTTATTAACTAAATTTTTATGAAGCTTATGGTATTACCCATTAAAGTTTAGATATAGCTTTACGATTTATGACAATTATTACTTCGAAACAATTCATTAATTTTATGCCAAAATTTCATGAGTTTAATGAATATTTTTAGTGTTTAGCATCTTGATTCAAGAATTGCTTCAAAATTTATGAAAATCGATATTATAGAACTCTACATTAATTTCATTTATTTAATGAATGTGTTATTGGCTTAGCTTTAATGAAACTTCTGGTATGCCCATTAAGATTCAGATTACAACTTAATATTTTCCAACAACGGATATAAACAAATTTTTATTAGTTTCATGAAAAAATTCACGAGTTTCATGAATATTTCAGTGGATTATTCATGAAAGATTCTAGTGTGTAGCATGATGATTATAATATAGTTTTATGATTTATTGCTTTACGCATTATGAAACTTTTCACTAATCTTATGCAAATATTCATTAATTTCATGGAAATTTTAATGGCTGAATGTAAATGAAAACTTCTTGTGTGTAGGCTTCACGATTCTGATATAGCTTAACGAATAAGGATAATCAATATCATAAAACTTTATATTAATGTCATGATAAAATCATTTATGTAACGAATATATCATTGTCTGGATTTTCATTAGAACTTCTTGTGCGTAGCATTCTGATTCAAATATATTTTTATGATATATTATAATCAATATTATGAATATTTTCATTACTTTTATGAAAAATTTCATTAACTTTGTAATTATTTTATTGGCTGAATTTATGCGAAAATTACTTCTGTTTAGCATCAAGATTCAGCTTAATAATTTCTAACAACACTCTCACAAACATTTATTAATTTAATTAAATAATTTCATAAGTTTAATAAATATTTAAGTGGCCGCACAGTTTCCATGAAAACTTTTTGTGAGTAGCGTCCTGATTCAAAAATAGCTTTATAATTTATGACAATTTATATCATGAAACTTTTCAGTAAGTTTTAAAAAAAAAATTAATTAATTTATTGATCAAGATTCAGATATATCGCAATAATTTATGACAATCAATTTAATGAATCAATCATTAAATTTAGGAAAATGTTTTGAATTTAATAACCCATACTTCTTTATGAATCATAATTTTTTATGAAAAATTCTTATGTGCAGCATCATGATTCAAATATAGATTTATGTTTTATGAGTCAAGCCATATTATAAAGCTTTACATTAGTTTCATGACAAAAAATCCTTTATTTAATTATTTATTGGCTGAAATTTAAGGAAATGTCCGGTGTGCTTCGCTACACCCTCCACCTGCCCCCCCTCCGAATCGTTATGAAAGGGCTCACGCAAAGTCCCAAGGCTCTGACTAATTCAGTAATTCAGATATATCACATTTAATATTAAGTTTGTGTGAGGGTGCCACGCGTACTTGTCCAATCCCGCCCATTTTTTTGTCTGATTACTCACGTTAATAATAGATGACCTGAGACAAATTTGCAAAGCTTTCTCTATCATAGTACTTAATATATATGATATTAAAAATCTACTTTGTATGGGAGGTGCCACACCTACTAAAAATATATAAACAATTACAACCTGTAGCACTCCATATCCGCAGTAAGACTCTGCGAGAATTTCAGAAAGGTCAGATGAGTAGTTACGGAGATTACAAACAAACAAACAAACACGTATTACCTCTTTATTATGTTAGTATAGATTATTAGTAAAGATTTTTTTATTTCAATGCTTGCCGATGCTGATATATAATGTTTTATGTTTTTTCATTCGGTACAACAATTATCAGATTTTTCGGCGTTCCTACCCTGGAGCAAGGTAGCTGCCCATGCGAAGAACATGGGTTTTCCGAATTAGGTCTGGCAGCACTTAACTATTGGCGTTGAACTTAACATATCATTTGCCAATCTTAGTTTTTAGCGATTTTTGATCTTGCTCATTTTTGATTTTGAAGATTTTTGTTTTTGGGCGATTTTTATTATTCGCGAATTTGGGTTTGGGATTTTTGGTTTTGGCGATAGATTTTCCACTACAAATCACATTGATAGCTAATGTACTTGTCAGAAGACTGTCGCTTTCGTAGTACTTCATATTTTTTATATAGGAGGTACCACTCCCACTACTCCCATCCCGCCCAATTTTTTTTGACTACTCAGATTAATATCTGATGGTCTCGTGCAAAATGTCGAGTCTTTCCCTTTTATAGTACACCAGTTATAAGATATTAGATATCTACTCTGCATGGGTGGTGCTACGCCCACTGCTTCGATCACGCCCATTCTTTGTTAGACCAATCATACAAAGAACCTATGGGCTCATGCAAAGCCACAAAGCCCTCTCGTTTACAGTATTCCAAATATATGACATTAAATAGTTTCTTTGCATGGGGAGTGCCACGCCAATTTTTTGTCCGACTACTAATACTAAGATCTGATGGCGTCGTGCAAAGTTAAAAAAGCTTCCTTTTTTTGGTACACCTGTTATATGATATCATATATTTACTTTGTACGGGCGGTGCCACGCCCACTGCTCCGATCATGCCCATTTTTTGTTTAACTAATCACACGAATAACTTATGGGCTCACACAATGTCCCAAGACTCTCACTGTAACAGTACTCCAGATGTATGACAATTTATATTTAATTTGTATGGCAGGTGCCACGCCTATTGGTCCGATACTGCCCATTTTTTGTCCGACTACTCACATTAATAATAGGTGATACCAGATAAATTTGAAAAGCTCTCTCTATCACAGTACTCGAGATATATAATACTGAATTATTACTTGTATGGGAGGTACCACGCCCACTTGTCCGATCCCGCCCATTTCCGGCGTAACTACTAATATTAAAAATAGGTGACCTCACACAAATTTGCAAAGCTCTCCGTATCATAATACTCAATATATGTACATGATTTTAAAAACTTACTTTGTGTGGGAGGTGCCACGCCCACTAAAAATATTTAAAAAATTATAGCCTATAGCACTTCCCATATCCGCAGTAACAATCTGTCAAAATTTCGGGAATAGCAGATCGATAGTTACGGAGATTACCTCCTACAAACAAACAAACAAACAAACAAACACACATTACCTCTTTATAATATTAGTATAGATAACAATCAATATTATAAAATTTATCATTAACTTTATTACAAAAATTATATTATTTTAGTAAACACTACGTTAACTGACTTTTCATAATCTTTTCTTGTGTGTTGAATCACAATTTAGATATATCCAAAAGACTTATGGCAGTTATTTGTATGAAACATTTTACAAAATATATGAAAAATTTTCATTAATTTAATGAATATTACATTGGCTTCTTTTCCATAAAAATTTCTTCTGCGTAGATCTTGATTTTAATATAGTTTTATGATTTATTAAAATCAACGTTATGCAACAATTCATTAAATTTATGAAAAAGTTCTTCCATTGTATAATTTACAGCCTAAATTTTAATGCAAATTTCTTATGTGTAGCTTGAAGATTTATGTCAATTATTTTTAGAAAATAATTCAAAAATTTTATGAAAATTTTTCATTAGTTTAATGACCATTACATTAGATAATTTCTAATGAAACTACCTTGTGTGTTGTATCACGATCCAGATTTTTGACTATTCGTAAATTTTTTTTCAAAAATTGCATTAATTTCGCCATCATAAAACTATTCTAAGCCACACGCAACTTACTTTATCTCTGGCTCAACTATTCTACAATACTAGCAAGATAACGACTCTGTTAAAGAATTCCGTTCCTAAAATCATATTCAATATTTGCTCTTAAGAAATTATTACAAGGAGCTAACTAACAATAAACTTTAATTTTTTAAATTCATTTAAACTTTAGCGTACATTCTTCGAACAAAAATACGCCAACAGGCAAATAATTTAATAAATCATTTAGAATTGTCATGTACTTTAGGAATATTTCTTGCAACACCTGATTGAAATAGTTTTTACACGTTTTTTCAATAGAATGAAGATATATTATAGCATACTTATAAATACAATATATACAATATATCTTTATATATAACAATTTTTTGTGTTGCCTACTAAAAGGAACTGAAAAAAAAAGTACACAGTATTATATAAAATACCTGTATAATGCACAAAACCCCCAGAATAACTACAACAAGAACAATATTCATGAAATAAAACACGCTAGTATTAAAGCGAAGTAGAAATTTATATTTAAAACTTCTATTATTTATTAAACTATGACATTTTCCTGAAGAATCGAAAACAACGAATAAAGCCTTAAAGTATGCAAATATATATTTTGCCTATAAGTATAATAATTCCTTTGTAGAACATGCATGTTTATTTAGAAGGTAATTATAAGTGCTGTATTCTAGATATTCTCGAACATACCTCAAATTACAATCGAGTTTTATTTAATACTCAAATTTAGTACTCGAAATTGATTTCTAGATGTTTTGTAGTGAATTATAATTATGCATATACCTTTAATAAATAGATTAAAATGAAAAGATTAAGCAGAAAATTTTACTTTTATGTAAGTCTTAATGCATCAATCTTTATTTTCAGAATTTGTTTGATCATTTCCAGAAACAAGTGAGAAAATTTTATCGGTCTAGTCGACCATCCGTAACCCTATACCATTAGCTTATAAAAAGGGTCTTGGCCCAGCTAATCTATATATACGAGAATATATAAATAAGTTGTTCTGTGTTCGTTATTTTACAACTCGTTAACCACTCAACCAATTTACAAACCAGTACATACTTTGGAAAGGTCAAGTTTCACTGATGGTCTGTATTTACCATATAAAATGTGTAAATTTTAAAAAATTAATGTATATTATATATATATATTGTAACTTTTTAATCGGTCTTAGTTTACGGTGGCTGATTTCTTTTGACATAAATTCGGTTTCTTGTCTTTTTAAGTTTCCAATTGTAGGCCTAGCGTGTTGTGAATACCGATGGTACTTTCTGAAGACCTGGAGTAAATTTGTAATTATAAAGTTGACAGCGAACTCTCTCTTAAAAAACACGAGGGTCTATCACACAAATTTCATTTCTTAATATAGTCTCCCTCGAACTCAATACACTTTGTTTCTACAATTTGTTATCCCTTACGAATAATAGCAAAATACACACGAAAACCATAATATTTCACAGTTGAGTATAAACAGTTAGCCGTCAATCAAGCGCTCTGTTAGTTTAGTTTAGTTTAGTTTAGTTAATCATTCTATTTGTAATAATTGTGAAAAAAAAAATCTGGACCCCATAATATAAAAAAAAACTTCTTTAAAAAGTACCGTTTATAAAAAAAGTACCTTGTTAAAAAAAGTATAATTTCCTATATAAAAACATACCTTTTCTTAAAAACTTACCTTTTCTAAAAAAAATTACCTTTTATTTAAAATGCATATTTTGCTAAAAACAAAAAAAAAACATACTTTTTTCAAAAAGTACCTTGTGCTAAAAAAGTACCTTTTCTTAAAAAAGTCCATTTTGTCAGAAAAAAATGCATTAACTTAAAAAAGTTCCTTTTGTCAAAAAAGTTCCTTTTGTCAAAAAAAGTACACTTTCTTAAAAAAGTTCCTTTTGTCAAAAAAAAAATAAATACGTTTTGTTAAAAAATAACCTTTTCTTAAAGAAGTACCTTTTGAAAAAGTAAATTTTATTTAAAAAATACCTTTTGTTGAAAAGCACTTTTAAAAAAAAATAACTTTTGTTAAAAAGTACCTTTTGTTAAATAGTACCTTTAGTTAAAAAATCACCTCTTTTTAAATAAGTAAATTTTGTTTAAAAAAATCATTTTGAAAAAAAACAAATAAGAGTGTTAAATTCGGCTGTGCCGAATCTTTGATACCCTCCACCTCGGTTTGAGTATTGATAATAAATGTAAACAATATATTTGAAAAAGTAAACAATTTGTTAAATTTGATACCAAATTATTTCAGCAAATTCTTTGGGTTGATCCGCTTAACAGATGATTTTTGTTTATTTCAAGAGTTGGTCTATAAAGCTTTCTCACATTAGTAGTTCGCGCTCCAGCGAGGAAAGATCGCTTTCGTCTTTTCTATTATTTCGGATAAAAGAAAACACGTTTCGGTGTATGCTTTTTGGTCAACGTGGTTGCTGATGTTACTTGTTTTTTTGGCCAAGTTCATAAAATTATTTATTTTTATTTTATTTAAGCTAATTAGGCCTAACGTTTCCAATGTAAATAAAACAACCGCTTATTCCATTTTTCCTGACTTTTCGTCAATTTTATGTTGACTTTATCAAAGGTCGTCTATTTGAAAAATAAAACATAAATTATTACAAAAATACATAATTCACCAACAGCAATTATAACTCACAGTAATGGCTGATCGCCATGCATTTAGGTTATATACCTATATGCATGCGTTTCCGGTTATATGATATAACCTCTCGCTTAATTTAAAGTTTTTGCAAATTAAATAGCTCGCCCTAACCTTCATTGCGGAAAAGCTCTCTCAATTTTTTTATACCCTATACCACTATGTGGTTTGGGTATAATGACTTTGTGCTGCTGTTTGTAACAACCAAAAATATTTGACCTAGACCCATCTTTAATTATACCGATCGAATCAGAATCACTTTCTGAGTTGATTTAACAATTTCCGTCCGTCCGTCCGTCCGTCCGTCTGTGTGTCCATGTAAAGCTTGTAATCAAACTGCAGGTCGCAAATATGAATATATTTTGATGAAATTTGGTATATAAGCTTTTATCGGCCATGGGATGAAAGCTATTGAAATTGGTGAGAAGCGGTCCATGTTCAGACCTAGCCCCCATACAAATTACCCCTATGAAATCGACATAAATTGCCATAAGATCCAAATTTCATATAGGTCTTACTTACATTGGGTTTTATATGCATTCATTACGTCCATTTATGAGTAGTCCAAAAATGATCCCTTTGGCCCCATATAGAGCTGCTTCCCGATCTTCACTTAAATCTATTAAAAAACAAAAATATTGCACTGATTCTTCTCAGATTTTGTTTGTATATATTTTTGCAAAATACAAGAGACTTTATCAAACATGATCACGATCGGTCCATTTTTGGACCTAGTTCCCATATAGATATAGCATCCGATATGAACTTTTTCATATCTGCAGCCAAAAAAATTAATAAAAATCAGACTCAAATTTCGTTTTTGCTTATTTTCTATGTCCAGTTAGTTGGGCCTAAGAGATAGGGCATGGTATAGGGTATCATATAGTCGGTCTAGACCGACTATAATTTTCTTACTTGTTTTTGTTAAAATAATGCCATATTTGGAAAATAAATTTTTTTCTTACAATTAAAATGGAGTTTTCTCTATTAAATTTTGTGGTAACACAAAATAACACAATACAATACAAAATCTAACCCAGTTATGCCAACTTTTGATTTCGAATTAAATTGTGTTAATAAAATATATTTTCATATATTGACTCCAAATACTACTACCTGGGAATTATTATCGAACTTCAATGTTTTGGGTTTTACCTTGCCTACCACGAAGTCAAATTTTGAAGTCATCATGAACACTGGTTCAAATTAGGGATGCCAAACGCAAAAAACCAAATGTCCCAAAAATTTTAAATTAAATAATTTGTTATTTTTATTATCTGACAAATTTCAAATTTTCATCCACAAAAATTGTGAAAAATAATATACAAATAACATTCTCAGCAAATTCCGCTTTATTAATGTACCAATTTTTATGTTCGCAATTCTTAAATATCATTTGAGGTTTTCTAAATTTCATTGAATTTAAATTAATGTTTTCTTATCCTGAAATGCTATTAATGTCTCCTGAACGGCAATATTTTTGTTAAATGTAACATTTTTAAATGTGTTTTTTGAATTTCTGTTTGTGTTTAAAGAATAAAATTTATATTTTCAAAATTCAATTGATGTCTTCTAAATTTCAAGTTATTATTTCCAACGTTTTTATATGATTTTCTGAAATTCAATTGATATTTTGTAATTTATAATTGAAAATCTGAATTCCATTTTTAGAATTGATATTTTCTTAAATTTGAATGGAAAATTTAAAAGGTGTAATTTAGTATTTATGTGAAAAATAATGCTTTAGTAATTATAAACAATTTTTAAAAATTATATATAATCGCAATCAGATATTTTGTAGGTAAAGCAGAATAATTATTTGATATAACTATGTAGAACTGTTGACATTCATTTTAAAATAGAGATAACTATTGCAAGGCTAATTAGTACAAAAATTGTGGCGCCATCTACTGTGGCATAGTCACACTGCGCAATATGAAGTGACACTCTGTTTGTTAATACAGAAGAAATGTATTTTCCCTTAAACAAAATATTCCAGAATTTTATATAAATAAAATAATATACCAATTTATTTCTAACATGCGGTTGTTATGGATATACATATATAGAATATATCTATATTATTTTATTATTTAATATATGTATGTATGTATGTATATGTAAATATTACACACAAAAAATACAACACGAAAATACTACAAAATCAACATCAATGCATTTTATATTACTTTTTTTAGCTAATAAATAAATATTACATTTTTTAATAATAAACAAAAACCATACGTTTTTCCATAATTCTTTTACAAATATGACCATAAGTTTGGCATATTAACTTCTTGTTGTGTTTACAAAATAAAGTTCCCGAGTTTATCATATATGCACATTTTTGGGGAAACGGTTAACATTTATTATCATTGGTATTATTTTAATAATATTTATGCTCTATAATTAACAATCTTCCGTTTTTATATGCGCATTTCGGGAAATAAATCATAATAATACATATATGAATTACGTTTTTAACAGGGTAACATTATACATCATTAGTGGCAGCAAGCAATAATGATAGAACTAACTTAAGGACTAGTTAACCACACGTAACAGTAACGTAACGTGTCAGCTGTTTTTTTAGCTACATGAAAAGCGTTGCTACGTACCGGTTTTTTTTTTTTTTAATTAATCAACACTCAGGGGATGCCCCCTACAGATGCAGTACATTGTGTTGATCTCAGGAAAATAAGTTAAGGAGGAAAGAGGGAGTAGTGTGTTATTTATTTTTTTTTTGCAGCGACAGACCAAAGCCTCTGGTGGGAAACGAACCCATAACCCCTCGCATGATAAGCGAGCACGCTACCTACTCACCTACCGGGGCGCTTAGTTACGTTCAGTAATGTTCTAAATGCTTTTCATGTATATTATATATATATTATTTAGAATATTTTGATATCTACAAAACTTGCGATGTTACATGGTGTCTCGACTAGCTATAATTCATGGCAATGAACAAGTCAATGGCTAGTGGAGACCGCTAATGTTGAAATGACAGAAATTCTGCATTAAACCCTGCCATTAATTTGAAGTTTCATTCGATTTTGACGTTTAAGTATTTTAAGATGGCACAACTTAAATCAAATAAAAGCCAAATTAATAATTTCTTTAATATGTATCGCGAATATGAGTGTTTATGAAACTACAAAAGTGAAAACTATAAAAAGCGAATTTAAAAAGAAAAGCGTGGGAGGAAATTGGACACAAATTTAAGTGTTTACAGTTCAAAGACATTTTGGAAATGAAATGTCTAGACATAATTTGCCACTTCGCGTTTTGACGTTATTATATTTCTCTGACTTGAACATGAACATTGCCATGAATTACAGCTAGTCGAGACACCGTGTTATAAAAATCCCGGAATATTGATATTTATTATATATATTATATATATTTTTTTATTTAATATATGTATATATCTGTAAATATTACACACAAAATATACAACATCAAAAGTTATTGTTGTACTTTTCTTTAAATAAATTAATACTTAATTTTCTTTTTGTAAATTTACATTGTTTTTTATTAACACCTAGGTAGTTTAGCTTATTTGCTTTAGAAGTTGGTGAATTGTTACTCCCTTTATATTATTCTCTGCTTGTCGACAAAATTTTGGTTCGATTTTTAACCCCTTTCCCGTGACCAAATTGATCTAAAACTTTGCAAGCAAACTCGTGGCGAAGGAAAAAATTATCCAACAAATTTTTTTAGTGATGCCAAAACTATGGAAACTTTGAAATCTTTCTCCCAGAGTTGATAAAAAAAAATGTACAAAGGGTTCATTTTTATTATACTATTACCACAGCAACTACAAAAACAATAAGTCCAGCTATGACGACAATACAGCATTTAGAATAACAACAAGAGCAATATAGAAACATCATATTTTTCATTTTTTTTTTAATTTTTCAGAGATTTCCCTGGACCGGTTCCACCGATTTTAATAATTTTTGAAACAGAAATCTTCCCATGATCTTGGTAAATCATTCTCACCCTAGCTGTCCTATTGAGGGCGTGATCGTGACAAGAACAATATAGAAAATCATATTATTTCAAGATTTTTTTAGTTCTTCATTCAAATCTCGGGCCCTAATCAACCGATTTGGGCGATTTTAAACAGCAAACTTCTCAAGATGTTAGTGAATCATTTTTTATGTCAGCGAGCATCCTCGCTGCCCGATTGCAGTTGTCATCGCGATTTCCACAGACGGACAGACGGACATCGCTATATCAAATCCACTTGTTATAAGGATCACAAGTATAGATATACATATATTTTTTGGGGTCCAGAATTTTTTTCTAATTATTACAAATGGAATGACAATCTTATATATACCCTCTGCACACTGGGGTGGAGGGTGTAAAATTTCACTTTGTTGAAATAAAGCGCCTTTTCTTAAAAAAGTACTTTTTCTTAAAAAGTACCTTTATTTAAAAACACATTTTATTAAAATAGAACATTTTATTAAAAAGTACCTTTTGTTAAAAAAGAAACTTCTGTTAAAAAGTATCTTTTGTTAAAAAAGTACCTTTTGTTAAAAAAAGTACCTTTTGTTAAAAAAGTAAATTTTCTTAATAAAGTTGTTTTTGTCAAAAAAAGCACATTTTGTTAAAAAAAAAAAAGTACCTTTTGCTAAAAAAAAACTACCTTTTCAAGAAAAGTACCTTTTATTTAAAAAATTGCTTTTGTTGAAAAGCACATTTTCTTGAATAAATAACTTTTGCTGAAAAAGCACATTTTATTAGAAATGTAGCTTTTAATAAAACAGTACCTTTTGTTAAAAAAAAAAGTTCCTTTTGTCGTCAAAAACAGTACATTTCCTTAAAAAAGTAGTTGTTCTTAAACAAGTACATTATCTTGAAAAAGTAGGTTTTCTTGAGAAAGTACCTTTTTTATAAAATAGTTACTTTTGTTTAAACGTACCTTTTCATAAAAACGTACCTTTTCAAAAAAAAAAAATAACTTTTGTTAAAAAGTCGCTTTTGTTATAAAAGTACCTTTTGGTAAAAAAAAATATGTTTTCTTAAAAAAGTAAATTTGTAAAAACTTTTTAGGAGCCAGATGCAAAAAAAAAACTATTACATCAACTATAATAGTAGCCTTCCTTAAAAAAAAAAACATGTGAGTCCGATCACAGGGGAGATGTGTAAAAATCTAGTTAAAGATTTTTTTATGGCACTTTTTTAAAATCAAACCGAAAGCGTCAGCTATGTATCACTAATAGCAAACAACTGCAGGGGCTCTGCTGATATAAAAATATTTATTATTTCAACTAGTTAGTTTGTAATTTTT
Source organism: Cordilura impudica (assembly GCA_963682025.1). Taxonomy (NCBI): domain Eukaryota; kingdom Metazoa; phylum Arthropoda; class Insecta; order Diptera; family Scathophagidae; genus Cordilura; species Cordilura impudica. The sequence goes on along the minus strand of OY821520.1, from coordinate 190,114,615 downwards.
CATTGTTCAATTTTCATTTTTCACTTTTCATTTTTCATTTTTCAAAACGTTTTTATAATGCTATTGGCTCTCTTGTTTTATCTCCAAACACTTCCTAATGAAATCGTGCCTTCATTTTATATCTAAACATTTTCCAATTTTTTCACCAATACAATCGTTCCACACATCGTTTTTGTTTTACTCTGTTTTTGTGATTTACACATAAAAAATATGCAGATATTTATAAAGTGTGAAATTGATTTAAAATCTCGTGATTTTGCTCAAAATCTGTTTTAAACTCTAGTATCGGTTGCATGTGTTTATTATTTCATTTATTTATTAAATATAATATTAAGTGCATTGATAATTGTTTAAAATATATGGAATAAATTGTAATGTTATGAATAATTTTAAATGATTGACAAAATTAATTATAAATGTTTATAAAAACAAGTATTTAATAAAATAGCAACATTCTATATGGAATACCGAAATTAGGTCCCTGTTTTAGAACAAAACGTTTTTATAACGCTATTCGCTCATTTTGTCTCCAAACACTTCCCAATGAATTGTGCCTTCATTTTATCGCCAAACACTTCCTTTTTATAATTTTTATTTATGTTTAATTAGCATTAATATTAAATTATAACGTTAAGAATACTTTTAAATGATTGATAAAATTAATTATAAATGTTTATAAAGAGTGAAGAAATATAATGCAGAAAATAGCGACAAAAAGGTTATTGCATATCATAATTCTTTCACCAATACAATCATAAGTCACACCGATTTTGTGATTGTATTGTGAAATAAATTTTTACCCCCTGCGCGTATAGATGTTTACACATCAAAACATTACCTTTCGATAAAGAAGCACCTTTTGTTAAAAAAGTATATATTGTCAAAATTTTGTGGAAACCAGATGCAAAAAAAAATTGTTACAGCGACTGTATCTAACTCCTTGTTTTTTCTATAATTTTTTGTTACTTGCATTCGGTAATCGTAATAAAAACTTTTATACTCATTTTTCGTTTCGTAATCGGCAACACCAATTTAACCTCATCTCTTTTTGAAGTTGATTAAGTCGATGCCAAATTGGCTCACAGATATCCTAAAGCGCAAAATATATTCTATTAACTTAAGTCAATAATATTTATTGTAAATTTAGTTTTTTGTTTAGTTTTTTTTTTAGTTTTGTTATGCATTTTTACTTTTTTTACGTTTTTCACCGGCATTGGTTAAAGGCAATAAAAAAACTAAAAAATAGCTTAATAATTTATTATAAAAAAAGAACAATTCACCTTAGTCAATATTTTCTTATTTTTTCATATTAAGTTTAGGTGTACGAATATTTCTTATAGCAAGTGTATAATAAAAAATTCAAATATTTAGCTTGACGCCAATTCAAAATTTAGTACCTGACATTTATTTTGTTTGAATTCTACAAATCACGTTTAATACCGGGTTTTGTAATAAAAAGTGTAATTAAACCATTTTTTTGAATGTACAGAAAATTTTCTGGTGAACCTCTGTTTGGCATGTTTATTTTGAGGTGTTTTTTTTTTGCATGTTTTGTTTACCCAATTCAAGTGTTTACATGTACATGTAATTTATGTAATACTTTTGTTTATATGTATGTTCTTTGTTTGTTTTTGTATCAGGGAGACTGTTTGTCTGTGTTTGTTTGTGTATAATAGACGTAAAAGAGTTCACAGTGCAGTTATAACGATATTCCACACCTAACCCTAAGTATTTAAGATATCTTTCTTTTTTTTTCAAATTACCTTCACATAATAAAAATTTTCTAATTTCCGATTTTTGCAAGAAAATATGTATTAATTTTTTATATTTGCAGGCCTTAAGGAGAAACGTTTTGAAACGTGTTACACCAGGGGTAGGTGTATTTGTGTGCAAAATTGAAGGTTATTAAAGTTTTCTCATGTTTATCCCAAAAACAACAAGTTTTATTTTCTAATTTGTTAAAATGTGGTGACATATTTTTGTTTATTAAATAGAATTTACTCAAATGAAAAATTAGCCACCATAGAAAAATAAATATAATTCCAATTAGATAGAAATTAATTCATAAAGATAAAAAACAAATTAAGATAAATAGAAAAAATAAACTTAATGACCAACAACTAAAGTCAAATATAAAGCAAAAATTTACTAAACAAACATTTGCATAATTACTTCAGCGCACAGTAATAGTACAGAATTAAATATATAAATACAAAAATTAAACTGTAAAGCAAAACTTAAAAATCAACCATCCCTCTCAAATCAGAATTATTTTTGATTAAATATTTAATTAATTTTTTTAACAAAGCAAAAGAATTTAATTTTAAAATTTGCCTTAGGGTATGCTTTAAAAATGAAATTTATTTAATGCATTTTATCATTCATCTCTAAGTCCTTGTATTATTCTTGTTCCTTTTATCATATGAAATTTTTGGTTTGTTTTATAAAAAAAAAAAAAAAAAAAAAACTTAATGTAAATATTGTATCATCATATTTTTGGAGCAACAAAAATTCAAATATTTTGAGCATTGACAAAAAATATGTATGTGGAAGACTCTCATAATTTGTTTTCTTTATTTTTTTTTTTTTTTTTTTTTTTTGGCAATGTCCTTAATGTTGAACGCTTCACTGATAAGTGGAAGTGGAAGTGGAATTGTTTCATTTTGTATGGCATTATAAAAGATATAAGCATTTGCTTAATACCCTATACCATATATATGTTCAAACTTAGTAAAACTTAAAAATTTCAGGTATGTAGTAACATTTGAACCATAGGGAACATAAAAAATCCTCTTTTCTGAATCTTAAATTTTATTCTCAATTAAGGTCTCATTACACATTTTTATACCATCAATATTAAGTCTTTTGTGGAACTCTTAGTATGGCTTTTATAAAACAATGGCCAGCTAAATTTTATGTCCGTAAGAAGTGTTTATTTAAACAAACTGCAGACGGAGTTATATATTTTCAGACGACAACAAATTGTCCATTTTTAAATTATCTTTAAAAGTTTTTTACAAAATTAATTATTTACTTTTAAATACGAGCTAAGACGCTAGTCACACCTGGGCGGAATTTAGGAACTGCTAAAAAAAATCCACAAAAAATGAGTACAGAGTTTGATAGCACTATAGCACCGCCTTGTAATAAAAAATCGCTAAGGGAATTTTTTTCACTTTGAGCGATTTTACGCGAAGTTTTAAAGGATATTTTGAATTTTTTCAAATTTGGTTTGTGTATATTTTTTGCAAAAAATAAGTGACATAATTAAATATGATCAGGGTCGGTCCATTTATTGACCAAGGCCCCATACAAATATAGCATCCGATTCGAACTTTTTCAAATCTGCAGGCAAAAAAACAAATAATAAAAATTCTACTCCGATTTAGGATATGCATATTTTTTATACCCAATTTGTTGGACCTAAAACCAATTCTATAAAAGCATGGTATAGTTTATGGAATAATCGGTCTGGACCGACTATAATTCTCTTACTTTTTATATTTTAATAAAATACCATAATTTTAGAAAAATTAATTACTTAATACAAATATTTGTCACCCATATCAAGAGATTACTTTCCTAAAATATTAAAATTCTCGAAAAATATCAAAAATTTAAGAAAATATTTAAAAAAAAATCAATTATTTGATTTGACTATATGCATTGATGACTTCTTTAAAATTTGAAGCCCCTGCGACCAAAATTTTGCTGTTGGCGAACTACTGAAACTATTAAAACTTTTAACCGTTGTCGATTAAAAATTCAAAAATATTCTTATTAATTAATCAAGTAAAAAAAGTTTAAAAAATTCTTTGATTAATTAATTAAGGGTCATTCCATTTCAAATCTCTCAATGTTAGATAATTTTAAATGGTGCGTGGTAAAGAAGAAGAAAGCATATATTTGAAAATTCATAACTGCACTGTATTCTTAATCGGACCGGTTTCTGGCATTTCAGCCTTCATCAGCGATTTGTTGGACATTGTGAAAATTGTTATGTTTTAATTGAATAGATTGTTTCGATATGAAAATTTTTCAACTTAGGGCGGCCGTGAGGTTTGAACCATGAACCTTCACATACACTCGTACTTGCACTTTTTGTTGCTCCGTAGTAATAGAAATTTACGCTGATGAAACTCGCATATATCAATTTGTTTTTTTTTTTTTGCATTTCTCTTTCTGAACGTACAACATGTCAAGAGTGTTGTATCAAAATTTCAACTAAATCTGAGCAAAACTTAAGACGATACAGCATTTCCAGCGACCGGCCTCATACGGTATATCGTATATAAATCAGTTTTTAGAAAACTAAATCGATTTTTTCGTAAATAAATGGTCGAAGTCCGTGAACATCATAATTCAAAATCTACATGAATGATTCTTTTGAAATTTTGCAAACTATGTCTACACATAAATCTTCAGGTAACCACGAAGAGTCTTTTTTTATTTTCCATTTTCTTCCCCATTTTTAACAACAAATTCCCGAAACTTTATAGCAAAAATCGTGTTTCTCACTTCAAAATGTTGCCAAAAAATTTTTTTTTAAAAACTCTTCGGAGCTACCTCAGTAAACATTTCACCTTTTAAACGCATTTCGATTTTTTTATTTCACATGATCCGGTAACGAGTTATGATGTTCACCGCAAAACAACAACGCCTCCAGAGATTCGCTGTCATGGACATATTTATTAAAATTTTTAATTGAAATTTTTCGAAGATTCTACAAATGTTATGCTATAACGTGTGAAATAATCCAACATTATTCATATCATTAAAAAAGAATTATGAAAATACGACTTTTTTTAACTTTTAAAACCTATTTTTTTGGTAGTTACAAACAGCAGCACAAAGTCATTATACCCAAACCACATAGTGGTATAAGGTATAAAAATTTGAGTATCTAAATTTTGCTCATACGTCCAAGAGAATGCGTTACTGCTGGAAGGAAAGGTATTGTTCATCTTCAGCATCCTTCTGCCTATTACTTCAACTCATGCTTGATCAACTATTTAACTCTACATTTGAAAGAAAAGAACATGAGCAATGTTTTTTTTTTTTTTCTTTTCATACGAAAGTTAGAACGAACAAGCAGAGCTTTTCCAATTTTTAGCTTTCTCTACATTAACATCGCTTTAATCAATTACGAATCTCGTAATATGAAAAAAGCTTTTTTGTTTTTGCCAACCGTCCCATAGATAGTTGATTAAGCATAAGTTGAAGTAATAGGCAGAAGGATGCTGAAGATGAACAAGTCGCTTTGTTCGAAAATAGCTACTCCATCTAGCGCTGTACATCCTTTTCACTAGTATATTCCAGCAACCTGAATTTTTTTTAATTGTTAAGAAATATTATATACGAAATATCTTACAAGCAATCGGTAAGTTTGTAAGAAATTTCATTGATCATTTCTAATTCATTGGAAAGCATTAATACTTCTTTCAGAATTTCTGCAGATGGACAAATATCATATCTGTGTACCATGTACTTTTCAGATTTAGTGGAACAAATTAGTTTTCTCAACAGTGATATATTTTGTCATGAATATAAAGTGCATGAGTTCATGAGATTCATACCTTGATTTCATAGGTTAAAAAAAATTTTTTTTATTATTAAGAAATATTACCTTCCCAATTTTTTGTATACTTAAAGAATATATATTGATTAGTGTGTCTACCGAGTTTCAGAAAAAAACTATGAGGGGCCATTTTTTTACAGCCCATTAAATTTGAGTAAATTCTGAAGATTGGTTTTTTCCTTTTCCATGTAAAAATATAGTAAAACATATATTTAATTCTATTTAAACACTGATTTTGTATTTCTCATATAAATAGCTTCAAATTAATATTAGAATCGTTTAATTTGCATCATAATTTCTCAAGTTATGGCAGTTTTTCACAATAGTGCCAAATCCAAGAAGGCCATAATTAAAAACGACCATTTTTTATATGTTCATAACTCGGCCAAATAGGGACAAAATGAATTACAAATTGATATATGCAAGTTTCATCACCAAAAGATCAGTGGTAATGTTTTTAAAAAAATCTATTACTATGGAGCAAACTAATTGGATGATTTGACATGGAATGACCCTTAACCAATAAAGAAAGAAATTCTAAATTATTCCAGAAAAAAAGCTTTTTTTTAATATTAGGAACGATTCATAAAACTCAACAAAAAAACTTAAAATAAAATAAGTTGGGACCATATTTAATATTTTTTACAAAGATAAATTTTAAAATATTCCAAAAATTTTTCATATTTAAAAAATTAAAAAAAAAAAATCGAACAATTCTATATATTAATACGTGAAGGTAAATCTTTCGACCAGTTTTTAAGCAAATGCGCGCACGGAGAGGTGTGAAATTTGGCACAGTTATAGATCATATGGAGGAGAAGTTTCGAATAATAAAATTTATGTCAAATGTGTGTAAAAAATATGTAATATTAAATGAAACAAAATATTCATAATAAATAATTTTATAAGAGCCCAAAGGTATGCTCATCAATTGTAACCAATTCACAATTCATCGCCTGAGCATTTATTATTGATGGTTTCAAAAAAGAGTACATTTTAATCGCCCTGTGTTGATTTTTGAATTGGCTAAAATTGATGAGCATACGTTTATAAAATATAAAATTAAAAACACCATTTATATATTTTCTCTGGTTCAACAAATCTTTATAATGAAATTTAATTAATGAATTTTATTTAAAAATTCACCGTTTAATGAATTTTTATTTAAGTATTCATACATTTTTTATATATTTAAATTAAAAAAACATTGAAAGGAAACAAGAGAATGAAAAAATAGAATTTCCTACAATTTGCACTCGAATTTCCAGTGCTGGGCTCTGCTGGTAAACATAAAAACTAAAAGACTAATTCAGTATTTTTATTAGTATTTTTTCTCGTTTAATGCACTTCATAAATATTAGAAAGAAAAATTCAGCTGAGTTTTCAATTATTACAAATGCAAATTAATTTAATTTAATTTTTTTAATTTATTTACTTTAATTCCTATACACCAAGACTTATAATCTTATGATTAGAATAAAGTAGGAGTAACAGTAATGAGCAATGATGTTAAAACATTTACAACTAAAGTTTAAAAAATTTAACAATATATAAAAACAGATAAAATTAGTTTAAATAAAAATAAAAATTGAATCATAGTTATACAACAATTAAAAATGGAAACAAATAAATTATATTAACAAAATAAAAAATTATTTAAAACTTTAATTTTAACATAATATGTTTATGCAAGATATAAAAATCAACAAGTAAGAGTGTTAAATTCGGCTGTGCCGAATCTATAATATATGTATAAATGTAAACAAAATATTGGAAAAAGTAATCAATTTGTTAAACTTAATACCAAATTATTTCAGAAAATTCTTTAGGTTGGTTTTCGTCTTTTCTATTATTTCGGATTTATTTCGGTGTTTGCTTTTTGGTCATCGTGGTTGCTGATAGGCATGAATTTAGGTTATATACCTATATGCATTCGTTTCCGGTTATATGACATAAAATAATAACATAAATAGCTCGCCCTAACCTCCATTGCAAAGGTAATGGTTGTGTAGGGTGGCTATATGCATTAAATCGTGTAATTGGAGATGGCTGTATAGTTTCTTTTAACTGGCCAAATATTTCTTCATTGCGGCCATATAGGTCGGATGGAGTAACAAAATAATAACCAAAGAGAACAGATTTATAATAATAAATAAGCAAATTAGGGATGTCAAACGCAAAAAACCAAGTGTCCCAAACATTTTAAATAAAACAATTTGTTATCTTTATTTTCTGAAAAACTTCAAAATTTTCATCCAAAAAAAATTGTGAAAAATAATAAATAAATAACATTCTCATCAAATTGCGTTTATTTATGTAACAATTTTTATGTTCGCAATTCTTAAATATCATTTGAGGTCTTCTAAAATTTATTGAATTTAAATTAATGTTTTCTCTAGTGCGTTTCTGTAAATTTCAACGATCCGACAATCGTAAAATATATCGACAGTCGACAAATCTATTTTTCTATTTATTTAAATTGTAAACGAGTGGCATCTCTGTCAAAATAAGCGAAAAACACAAAAGAATAGAAAAAAAAACAAATTACTTCGTGTTTGACAGGATGATTTTATGTTTAATATCTCTATTTTTACTAATACTTCTGTTTATTTATTTGAAAATGAAATAATGAATTGAATATGCTATTTAATTTTTTTATTTATATAAAAAAGTTTTTTTTAATTAAAGCAAAATAATTTCACCATTTTATGATTTTTATATATGTATGACGACATTTCAACCTAAAAATTTCAGTTTTTATCGATTGAATAAACAACACAAAAACGGTTGTCGTTTAGATGACAACAACAGCTGACTTTAACAATAGCGAATATCGTTTAAAAATTTTACTGATAATTTTGCTATTTTATTTTTTTTAACGATTCGACTATCGTTAAAAGAAGTTACTGAATCGCGGTACTGAAAAGTTATTAATTTCTCCTGAATGGCAATATTTTTTTTTTAAATGTAAACATATTTGGTGTTTTTTTAGAATTTCAATTTGTGTTTAATGAATAAAATTTATATATTAAAGATGCAATTGATGTCTTCTAAATTGAAAATTATTATTTCCGAAGTTTTGATATGATTTTCTGAAATTCAATTAATATTTTCTAATTTATAATTGGAAATTTTAATTCCAGTTTTTAGAATTGATATTTTCTAAAATTTGAATGGAAAATTTAAAAAGTGCAATTTTGTATTTATGTGAATAATAATGCTTTAGTAATTATGAACAATTTTTAAAAATTTGATGTAATCGCAATCAGATATTTTGTAGGTAAAGCAGAATAATAATTCTATATAACTATGTAGAACTTTTTTGAAAGCACATTGATGAACTCGGTAACTCTATTTTGTAAAGACAACAAAAAGTTAACATGCCAAACTTATGTTCATATTTGTAAAAGAATAAGAAAAAACGTATGAAATAAAAGACCAGCCCGTGTATACTCTTAACATTGTTCTGTATAATATCCAGTTGAAAATATTGACATTCATGTTAAATAGAAATAACTATTGCAAGGCAAATTAGAAAAACAAAAATTGTGGCGCCATCTACTGTGGCATAGTCACGCAGACCAAACTGAAGTGACACTCTGTTGTGGAATATTTTCCCCACAACAAAATATTGCAGAATTTTATGTAAATAAAATAATATACCGATTTATTTCTAACATGCAGTTGTTATGGATATACATATAGTTATATAATATATGTATATTATTTGTATTATCTAATAAGTTCATGTATGTATATGTAAATATTACATACAAAAAATACAACATCAAACGTTATTTTTGTGTTTTTCTCTTTAAAAAAATTAATACATAATTTTTTTTTTTTTGCTAAATTTATATTGTTTTTTTTTTATTAACAACTAGGTATTTTAGCATTATTTGCTTTAGATGTTGGTGAATTTCTACTCCCTTCATATCAGCTCGTAGTGTCGAAAAAACTTTGGACCGATTTTAACCCCTTTCCGTGACCCAATCGATCTGAAACTTTGCAGGCAGGCTCGTGGCAATGACAGAAATGATCTAATAAATTTTTTTAGTGATGCGAAAGCAGAGTTGATAAAAAATATGTACAAAGGGTTAGCTTTTATTATAATATTACCACAACGACCACAAAAACAACAAGTCCAGCTATGACAACAATACAACATTTAGAATAACAACAAGAACAATATAGAAACATTATGTTTTTCATTTTTTTTAGTTTTTCAGAGATTTCCCTGGACCTGTTCCACCGATTTTAATGATTTTTGAAATAGAAATCTTCCCATGAATTTGGTGAATCATTCTCACTAAAAATGATCACCCTAGCTATCCTATTGAGGGCGTGATCGTGACAAGAACAACATAGAAAATTATATTTTTTTAAGACTTTTTTTAGTTCTTCATTCAAATCTCGGGCCCTAATCCACCGATTTGGACGATTTTAAATAGCAAACTCTTCAGGATATTAATGAATCATTTTTTATGTCAAAGAGTACCGTAGCTGCCCGATTGATGCCGTCATCGTGATTTCCACAGACGGACAGACGGACATCGCTATATCAACTACGGTTGTTATAAGGATCACAAATATGGTGTCCAAAATTTTTTTTCTAATTATTACAAACGGAATGACAAACTTATATATACCCTCTGCACACTGGAGTGGAGGGTATAAAAGAGGGACATTTTTAAATGCATTGTATTGCTTATAAATTGTATATTTGGCGGTAGACAGTTCCAAAGACGTATAGAGTGGATATAAGAATGCCATCCAGATTTTGTAGTTCGATGTATAATTGTAGTCAAATCATTATTCCTATGTGAAAGAGAAAACGTTACTCTGTTATAAAGATATGAAGGTTCACGAGTATACACAAATTTGTGGAGTAGAATTCAAGTTCGTATATGTAACAAGTCAGCAAACATAACACCATACAAGTTTTTCGCAACTGATGAGAAACGGTCGTATTTCCCCATACCATAAACATATTTTACAATAGCATTGTAGGCAACATTGAGCTTACCATAGCTTATAGTATTAGTTTTTGCAAAAATTTCGCATCCATATAAAAAGTGGGCATTAGATACGTTTTTGATAGTAGTAAGCAAATTTAATAAACACGCACATAGCATTGTATAATTTTATGTATGTGTTAGTAGCAACTTTAAATGCAATTTACTCAAAAAAAAAGGAAAAAAATTAAAAATCTGTAAATCTGCAAATCGGCTAAAAAGAAATACCTTTCAAATAATATACGTTTGGTCAAAATCGGTATAAAATGGTAGAACAAAACATCAGTCACAAGAAATCGCCTAGCCTATTAATATTATAGATTATGCCAAGATTTTTTGCTGTTTTTATTAATGGACATAGGTCTGATGGTTATCTAACAATTTTGTTATCAGCTTTGTTTGTTAAAGTAGATTAGAAGTTCGGTATTATGTGACATATTTCCTTCATGATGTGACAAATAAAAGTGTCACATCACTTCCAAGTTTTCTTTGATGCCAATTTTTCATCCACGATATTTTTGGGAGTTATCATTAAAATTGATGCGCATAGCATGCTGTTTTTCACAATTAAAAATAATTTGTTCTACATTATCTTCTTCTACTGCGCACTTTCGTACTACTTTCTTAATTTGAAAGTGTTTTTGGTAGCCATTTAGGCAACCGCATCCTGTCATTAGCTGTGTTAGATAATAGTTCATATTACCGTGTCTTCTCACCACTCATTTGGTGATATTCGGCATTAGGTCCATTTACCTCAGTCGTCACTTTCCATTGTCTCAATAGCATTTGTCGTGCTTCTCTTCTAACACATTACTACGCACTGTAGTATCTCCTGCAATGATTTGTGACTTGCGGCAGATTTCAGCTCTTTGCTTTAGTAATAGATCTACTGGAGGAATTCCAGCTAGGGAAAGGGCAGAAACTGTGCGATATGCTGATATCACCCTTAAAATACTTACTCGTTGAGACTAATAATTGCTCAGATGTATATTTTCGTGTTGTTGCCAAAGTGGTAAGAGATTTGCCAACAATGAAGAGTGGATGGCTATTTAAAGGAGCTAGACAGACCTTACTATAAACAGGGTATCGAAGCTATTAAATATCGCTAGGAAAGGTGTATCCAACTTAAGGGAGATTATGTTGAGAAATAAAGAAAATTATCCCCAAATTTATCGTGTTTTCTTTGTCGGTTAGTAATAGTTGGCTGAATTTCTATTTGTTTATAATAAGCTCAATTTGTGCAATTTTGTATTGGGACACAACACTTTTCTAATGGCTTTTTTTTTTTTGTTCATAAGGTCTTCGTTGCCTTGAAATAAAGTTGTCTATGAAATCAAGTTTTCTGTTTAATGATAATTTTAATAGAACCACCATAATAGATAATTTTACAAATGACAAGATTGCATCTGCATATATATGTGGCAACCTCGATATGATAATAATTTATTTTAAAAACTTTATATAATCATTAGGTTTTATAAAACAATATTTCCATAGATATACACATATATTACTAATTTACAAATAATGCATATACATATATGTTTGCGTGTGTGCTTAAGACTCCTTTAAGACTTCCGTTTCCGTTTGGCAGACATGCAACGTTTGTTCGCTTTTTCTCGGTTGTATAGTGAATTTACAGAAAATATTCTATTTTTTCCGCTTTGGTAATAAAATTTGTATTTATTATTGTTTTTTTTTTTACTCCTCAATTATTTTTTTTTTTATTTTGTTTTTTTTTTGTTTGTTTGAAGAAATCAATATTTGCAGACAGAAACATCCTTTTGATATTTAAATACATATACAATTTATGACTTAAAGCTAAATTTAATTGATTCAATTTTAGTTTTTCCTTAATAATAAATTATGTATATGAATTTTGTTTCTTTTTTCTTAATCTTCGTTAAACAAAATTCATTGTCATTCATTAAATTTAATTTTAGCAGGGTTTTCGTATAATTAATGAATTTTCTTTTTATTATGTTTCTTAGAATCTTTGTGGCCTTAAATGGTCATTTAAGATGAAAGGGAATGTGAAAATAAATGAAAATATTGCCAAATTGTTGTTATTAAAATCATGACGAAAATTTTTAGTTTTTTCTTTTGTGTTTTTTCTTTTCTTCTAAGAAGCTTAACTAAGGGATAAGTGAAAACGACAAAGAATTGACCTTTTCCTTAAAACAACAACTTCTGACATTTAAAAAAAAATGTTTGTCATTTGTATTTATAAATATCTTTAATACCTTGGCCTTTTATGAAAACAATGCCGTCTTTGGTGTTGGGCCTTTTTTGAAAGTAATTACAAGAATTATGTCCGCTATGACGTCAGTATCCTACCAAAAGAAGACACACCTTTTATTTATGATGGTTATTATGAACAGGTTGCGGTGCCATAAAATCCTATAAGATATTGTAATTTTGCATCTTTCTATTATATTTTGTATTAATTAAATTTTAGCATTTTCTTTTTCTCTTCTTTTTTGTCCGGACAGGAAATTGTATGTTTTAGTTAACAAAATGTGTAATGTCTTCTAAGTATAATGTTTCTTAAAAGCCTAAATGTTGGTCTTGTAAATTATTAAACTTAATAGCCTAAAGGTATGCTAAACATAGGAACAACGAAATTGCAAAATTACTGTATTTGTGACTGTAGTTTATTGCGTGTCACCACTGTCTACCATAAATAAATCACATACAATAACATCTGAAATGGGCCATAAAATGTTTAAAAGCACATACACACACCCCAACACAACAGACACTTTAACAGAAAAACACTTTAACTCGAAAATATATACACACCCACACAGACACACGATTATACTCAAAACAAAAATACACACTTTAATGGTGTGACCTTGAAAGTCATTGCAAATAATATTATAAATACACACACACACATACATATATATCTTTATATTCATATATATGTCTAAATTTGAATATCTAACACAAAAATTATTATTAAACCAAATATTGGCAAAAAAAAGAACTGGCTCTAGCAAATAAATAATTTCCTTTATATACATAAACATTAGTTGTTTTGCTTTTAATAAGCACATTTAGTATAATTTTAGTTAAAGCCTCAATGTCTACTCTATAGATATATTTATTTAATTTCATCGTTATTTGAAGGCGTTTTGTTTTGTTTTGCTGTTGGCTATTTACATAGTTCGCCCTCCCAGATAAAGAGAATTAGTTAAAGTTAATTTACCAATTAATACAATTATAAACCATATAAATGACAGAATAGACCTAAAAAATTGTGGCATAGTTTTAGGAGTCAGCAGAACATTATTAATGATGTCTGTTATTAACTTATTAGGCGTTTCAATAGTGAAATGAATTGCAATAACAGTTTTCAATAAAAAAAATATTATATTTAATATTAAAATGAAACTGCGAAATAAAATTAAATATATTTCTGCAACTGTTGAAAACACAAATAACGAAATTTATATTTTCAAACCGAAATACTGGTATCCCTGATGAAAAATATTATCAGTGATATTTATTAAAATTTAAACAAAAAAGATTCCATAAACATGAAAATAATATTTCAAAGTTGAAAAAAAAAAAACAATTTTTATCTTTTGTTTATGTTCAAAAATATTCTAATAATAAAAACAACAAAAATACACTGGGTAGAAAACGTCTGAGTACATAAGCTTAATTTATTAAAAGGCAAAATCGGCTATACCGAATCTTTGATATCATACACCTGGGTTTTACGTTTACATTAATATTTGGAATTATTGCATTATTTATAACAAATGTAAACAAAATATTTGAAATGTAAACAATTTGATAAAATTAATACAATTAATTACACTGTTCTGCAAGAAAATCGGCCCTGGCATTATTCCTGGTGATTTCTATGTAAAATAACCTCCTGAATCCGAATATTACACCCATTTTTCTCCATTACATACCGTTTTCGCGGGACCCCCCCCCCCCCCCTCCGTTTTTTGTTATCTTATAGTCTTTTGTTTGTCGTCACTCAAGAACGACTTTGCCGATTTTGCTGTAACAAATTTAGAAAAATTAAGAATTACCATTCCTTTCATCTATTCCTATATCATTTCTCTACATAATCAACAGTTTCGCAGATATAAATAAATTTATGAAAAAAAAAATCTTTTTTGCCTAAAAAATTTTAATTTTTTGTTTTTAAAAGCCATGAAAAATTCCAAGGCTTAATACTTTTGCTTAAAGCTACATAGCTTATGAAGAAAATGAGACATAGATCATGAAAATCGATGAACGCGTTCCGCTTTTATTCACAATTAAGTGAAGGTATCTCATTTTGAGAAGAATATTTATTTTTTGTTTCAATGAATTTCGATAATATTTATTATAAATTATTTATTATTATTATTTTTCCAAGAGATTCCACTGCTGAAGTCGCGACCCAAGAAGTTGAGATTTGCTCTTCGGTAACTCCAATTCTCGGACGAGATCATTCAATTCTGCCTGAGTAATTAAGTGAGGTTTTCGATTAACTAAATCAGCTGTATACTCATCATCATCATTTCGTTACGCTTTTAATGTTAAGTTTCCGCAAACGTAGCAGAATCTATCTGGATGATTTCTACACTCTCGTGGCATAATAAAATTCGCGTACTGTTATTCACTTTTAAAAAACCGTGTGCGTTTCAAATTTTTCAATACATGTGGGTTGAATTTCTGTAAAAAAATCATCGGTTACAGGCAGGCAACGGAAAAACACGTATCTATAAAAAAAAAATGTACTTCCCTTTTTTCCCCTTAATTGACTGTGAAAAGATTAGCTATCATAAATGAACAAGATGTCAGTGTCCACGCACGAGTTTATTACTTTGCTACCGCAATCATAACAATCATAACTTTCTTCCAAAAAATTTTGTACATATCCCGTAGCAAATTTTTTAAATTAATTTAGTACGATTGAAACAAAAAATCAATATTCCTGTCAAAATGAGATACCTTCACTTAATTGTGAATAAAAGCAGAACGCGCTCATCGATTTTCATGATCTATGTCTCATTTTGTTCAAAAGCTATGTAGCTTTAAGTAAAAGTATTAAGCCTTGAAATTTTTTCCCTTTTTGGATTTTTCATGACTTTTAAAAACAAAAAAATTAAAATTTTTTAGGCAAACAAATATTTTATTTTCATAAATTTACTTATATCTGCGCAACTGTTGATTATGTAGAGAAATGATATACAAATAGATGAAAGGAATGGTAATTCTTAATTTTTCTAAATT
Source organism: Cordilura impudica (assembly GCA_963682025.1). Classification (NCBI taxonomy): domain Eukaryota; kingdom Metazoa; phylum Arthropoda; class Insecta; order Diptera; family Scathophagidae; genus Cordilura; species Cordilura impudica. The sequence continues at coordinate 190,098,775 of OY821520.1, read as the reverse complement.
TATTTCAGCAAAATCGGAATAGTCATTCTTGAGTTATGACAAACAAAATACTATAACATAACAAAAGGGGGAGGGGGGGGGATATTCGGATTCAGGAGGTCATTTTACATAAGAATCAGTAGGAATAATTTCGGGGCTCGGAAAAAAATTTTATTTGGCAGAGCAGTGTTATTTATGCAAAAACACAGTGAATTTTAAAATTTCTTTAAGTCATATATTTGCACAATAATGTCCGATTTACCTCATTTTAAATACGAGACAATAGTAGACAATAAACTATATATAGGAGATCGCAAATTCATATTTCGATGTGTTACAAATGGAATGACAAACTGATATATACCCTCCGCACAGTGGTGTGGAGGGTATAAAAAATACATTAAAATCTGGTTTTTAAATATATACCAGCAGTGATTCCAACTTTTTCCAAGCCAAAAGCGCAAAACAATACCCCAAAAAGCGCTAAATTAGAATGAAAGCGCTAAGAAATAAAAATATACATTTTTTTTAAATTTAATTTCAAAAAAACTTCTATATTATTTGTACATTCATTTAGTATTTAGTGAAGCGGTTTGATGAGTAGAATCAATAATTATAATCGTTTCATTCGCTTCCCCATCTTTAGACCAAGTTTTTTTTTTAATATAAAATTAGAATAATTTCTCTATTTTAATAGAAACATTGGATAGAATTTTATAAATAATGCAACATGCATTTTTCATTTTTAGTCCATATATAATATGTATTAAAGAATGTACAGTATTTAACGATATTCTAGTCCTTATTTTATTTTTAAAAAACTCAACGAAAAATCTACAGTGTAATTTGATTATTGACTGAAATGTTTAATCCAAAAAAATCAGTTCTGTCTACATTTTTTTAATTTAAAACAATAAAATTGTCTAGATTATATTCGTATTCTTCGCATTGCTTTATATTTTTTACAAATTTTTTTTACAAATTTTTCAAAGTTTTTTTGAAAAAAATGTTGTCTACGCTGAGCTGAGAAATTTATTTAATGTTCTAAAATTATATGGCAATTTAGCTTTTACCTCATAAATGCAGGTTTTTATACCCTCCACACCACTATGCAGATGGCATACATATTTTTTTTTTTTTTTTTTTTTTGTAACTCATCTTTATTTATTGAATCTTCACATAGGTTTGTGAACTAACAATAAGTTATTCAAATCTTAAAACTAACTCTTAAATATTCAATCCAGCCAGTGCCAGACAATTTTCGTTTATTCTATATACATACATATGTAATATAATGATAAAAAAAATACGCATCGAAATAAATTCCTTATAGCAAAAAAAGTTGATTTAGCAATGACCTTCTGTCTGTGGAAATCACGATCACATCCTTAACAACTAGGCTAGACTCTTTGTTTTTGCACACAATCATTTCCTAACATCCCAAAAGAATTGCTATTAAAAATCATCCAAATCGGTCGAAAGGGTTAAGAGATATGAACGAAATTGTGAAAAAACTCTCGAAAGAATAAAAAAGTCACATGTGTTTGTTGTTTTTCTTAAAATATGTATGTAATATATAATTCTTTTTATTGCTGCAGTCATTTTAGTTGTGGCATTTACTTCATGAGTCTGTGTGTATTGTAATACACGTATCATTTTAGTTTAAGAAAGTGTTGCCACAAATCTATCTTGTCACGATAAAATAAAAAATCGCCAATATGAAAAATGTTATTCCTTAAAAAGCATATAATTTTTAAAAAGCGCTTTCCTTAAAAAGTACATTTCTCCAAAAGTAAATGAAAAAAAATTTTTTTTTTATTTAATACAATTGTTTAAAATACAACTGTTTAAAAGATGTACTTTAAAAATAAAATATATAGTTTTTTAAAGCACTTTTATTAAAAAAGTTCGCCTTTTTAAAAGTACCCTGTAGTTAAAAATCGGACCCTTTTTTTTTTAAAATACCCTTTTTAAAAAAGTAGCCTTTCTTCTTATAAGTACCCTTTTTTAATAAGCACTCTTTTTTAAAAAGTACCTTTTTTTAAAAAGTACCCTTTTTGGAAAAAGTTCCTTTTTTTAAATTTATCCTTTTTTAAAAATATTTTACATATTTCCAAAAGTACCCTATTTTTAAAAGTACTCTTTTTTTCAAAAAGTATCCTTTTTTAACAAAGCACCCTTTTTTAAAAAAAAAAGTATCCTTTTTGTACAAAATTCCCGCTTCTTAAGAAGTACACTTTTTTTAAAAATTATCCTTTTATTAAAACTGGTTTTTTACGTAATAATATAACATTTTCCAAAGACGGTACTGCAAATAGGGTTAAAATAGTGGTTAATCAAAATAATGGTCTTAAAATTTGCCACGCACAGAGTCTCGCAAGGAAAATTTACGAGTTTTGGTGTGGATATTGTATGTGTATCCGAAACCCGGTTTGACGAATCAATCACAGGTACTTTGGTTTCAGTAGACGGCTACAATCTTCACAGAGCTGACAGAACAGATGGGTACGGAGGAGTATGTATTTATGTCAGAAGAGGAAAAATTAGTAAAGTGAAACGCAGAATTGGTAATGAAAATGATAAAGTGGAACATTTATTTTTAGAATTGTGTGCTGCTGGAGGCAAGATTTTTATTGGTAGTGTCTACAGACCAAATCGTAATTCAGACCTTGGACATTTCTAAGAAATGTTGGTGGAAGATTTTCTACTTTATGATAATATTATTATGTTTTATGATATTATATTTTATATTGTTATATTAACTGGGGACTACAATTTAAAAATGTTGGAAAACTGTAGTATGGTCGAAAATATGATATCTCTTGGTCTTACTCCCGTTAACACGCATATCACTTCATACCACTAACAACTCATTACTCGATTTATTATTCGTCTTTGATGAAGAAGACCATCTGATTTATAACCAACTGTCTGCACCTTGTTTTTCTAAGCACGACCTAATCTTTATGACTTATGATATTCCTTTACAAGTTCCCTGCAAAACAATAAAATTTAGAGACTTTTAGACTTTAGAGACAAAAATTACACTCACTTGGAGGAAGCGTTTCGGTAGATGATCAGCTACTTCTCTTAATTTTACTGTATATCACGCAGATTTTTAACAAAATAATTAGAGCGAGCGTTCTTCCCCGACGATGGAAACAAGCTAAGATCCTACCTGTACCAAAGTCGGCAACTGAATATCGACTTATAGCTATATTACCATATCTTTCGAAGGCATCTGAATGGCTCCTTCATTGTTAAATAACATCCTATATAAACGATACTGACCGTTAATCTGGTTTTCGTGCCAAACACAGCTCTATAACAGCTCTAGCTGAAGTAACAGAAGATATAAGGAAAGAAATTAATGATGGCCATGTGGTAACATTAGTGCTGTTAGGCCATTCAAAAGCTTTCGACACGGTGGATCATAAAGTTTTGCTACAAAAGATTAAGAACATGATGCACTTTTCACCAACTTCTGTTGCACTTATGGCCTCTTACCTACTAAAACATGCAATGCGTAGAAACTAGTAAAATTGCATCGACGTTCCTTCCTGTGTTAAGAGATGTTCCACAGGGTTCTATCCTTAGTACCCTCCTTTTCTCAATTTATGCTACTGATCTACCTGAACAGTTAATTCACTGCAATGTACAGTTATACATTACATGAGGATGTACAGTTATACATTAACAGCAGGAAGGAAAAAATGGAAGACTGAGACTGAGTCTCAATCCACAAAAAACCGAGTGTATTTTAGTACGTAACAGATTAACAAGAATATCAGATTATCTAAACATATATATAAATGATCAACAAATTGAAATCGTTGAACGAGCAAAAAATCTGGGTGTTATCTTTAATGAAGCATTGATTTGGTTGGACCATGTTGCAGCTGCCTATGGTAAGTCCAGGAAAAATATAACGTTTAACAATATCGCAAGTTACGTTTACGGGCTCAGAAGGTTCGATCACATTTAACCCTACTCAAAGCAAATTTACGGTGTCAAATTTGATGACTTATTAAAAATAAGAAGTCTTATTTTTTTACACAAAATAATTAGTAACCAGGAACCAGAATATATTTATAACCGATTGCGTTTAGTAGGGTTGGGAGAAATAACATTTTATTTCAATTTTGGCGCCATACTTTGGTATCTGAATGGCAGTTTTTCATATATGCAGCACGTCTTTCGAATGGTTAATTGTCTCAGTAACATAAAGTTGTATTGTAAATCAAACTCCAACTAACATTTGTATTTAAACCTGTTCTATTTTGAAGATTTCATGTCTTGTTGAACAGAATACCAAATTTAAATAAATAAATAAATAAAAATATATAAATAAAAGGTAAATTTTTTTAAAGTATTCTTTTGTTTAAATGCACTCTTTTTAAAGAAGTATTCTTATTTTAATTAGTACCCTCTTTTAAATAAGTACCCTCTTTTGAAAAAATATATATATTTATTTATATATATTTTAAATGACCCTTTATTTTAAAAAAGTACCTTATTTTAAAAAATTTCCTTTTTAAAAAATTACTTTTTTAAAAAATACCCCCTTTTAAAAAAAGTACACTAAAAAAGTACACTTTTTTTAAAAGTACCTTTTATCTAAAAGTACTTCTTTTTAAAGTAACCCCTTTAAAAAATTACCATTTCTTTAAAGAACCCTTTTTTAAAAAGTACCTTTTTTTACAAAGTGCGCTTTTTCAAAAGTACCCTTTTTCAAAAGTAAGTACCCTTTTTTAAAAGTACGTTTTTTTAAAAAGCACCCTTTTTGAAAAAAGCAACCTATTTTAAAAAGCACCTTCTCTTTAAAAAAAAAATCGTTTCAAAAAAAAAAAAAAATTAAGTACACTTCGATTAAAAAAGTGCGCTTTTTTAGCACGTTAAGGAGAATATTTTTTTATAAATATATTTAAAAAGTTTTTAATTATGTTTTTTATCTAAAAATAATACTTTACACACCTCTTAGACCAATCGGGAATATATTTAAGTCTGTATAGGATGACTTTACTCAGTTACCTATTTTTTGTATATACGTATTATTAAATTTTAATTCAACTATATAATTTAGATAAAAATATTTTTAAATTTGCTTCTTTTTAATACTAATATCTCGAAATTTTTGGCGAAAAATCATCTGAAATTATTTTTTATTATCACATGATTTCCAAGGTCTCAAAACATTCGTATAAAAGTCAAACTTTGCGTTTAATAAAGAATTTCATTGGTGTTCTATGAAGTACTTAGGGGACCTATAGGTTTTCTACTCTAGCAAGAGAAAAATAATGAAATTTTCAGAGTAATCAATCAATTAAATCTCATTTTATAAGAACTGGCCAAAAATACAAGCAATTAACTTAAAAATTAAAATTTCAGTATCGGCGACAGTTTTAAAGTGGTAGTCGTACCCAATTTTGGTTGTAATAATAAATTTAAGACACAGGTGGAGGGTATCAAAGATTCGATACAGCACACACTCTCACTTGTTTTATCTTTCATTCTCTTTTTCGCAAAACCCGATAAATCACGTCAGAATAGTACTAGCTTGCTAAAATACATTTTTCGCAGTAAAACTTATTAGTTTTATGGTTCATTTGAATCCAATTTGTCAGTTTAGGATAAATATTAAAATAAAATTAATACCACATGAATTTCTCCTAGACATGTGAGAAGTATCAAAATATTCAAATTTCATGATTGGTTTCAAATGAAAGGTATTTCAAAGGCCTATCTCACTTATTTAATTTCGTGACAAAATATCGCCAATTTCTCGAGTAATTGAGAGGTTTTAACTTGGGAATTAACTAAGATCATCATCGTGCTCCGATCCAATACTGATCTCCAAAAATCTGAAAAAAAATCGAAAAACAAACATTTTTGGTGAAACGCTATTGTGTACAAAGTACCATTACGAATTTACAGCAAAAGCTGTGTTAGCTTAAGTGGACATTCTCAGTCTAGTTAAATATTAATTAAATTTGTGTATTTTTGTGGTCGTGGCTTGATAAGTGCCTACTAATATGTGTGATTTTTTTTTAATTTCAAAATAATTATAATTAAGGGCTCATTGTTATACAGCGTAAAACATTTTGCAGACAGAAATTTATTCTTTCTATAACAAACAAATAACAGGGCTACATTCGGTTGTGCCGAATCCTTGGTACCCTTTACATCGGTTTTAAGTTTACATTCATATTTGGAATTATTGCACCATAACAAACCAAATATTTCAAAAAGCCAAAATTTGATAATTTGATAAACTAAACACTAAATTATTACAACAACTACACTGAATTCTTAAAATTTTTTAGAGGTGTATTTATCTCTTTGGACATATCTCGACACAATGATGCCCGATTTACCCCATTCTCAATACCAACTAGCTCGAAATAACGACAATCAATATTATCATAACTTTACCCATATAAATGGTTTATTTTGTGAATGAGCATGATTTAAACAGACAGACAGACATCTCTATATCGACTGAAGTTGCTATAAGGATCATGAATATATATACTTATAGGTTGCCAAATACAATGTTCTTAAAAAAATACAATAAATAAGAAATCTATAATATTAATAGGCTAGGCGATTTTTTGTTACCGATGTTTTGTTCCGTATATCCGTTTTATCCCGATTTTGACCTTGCGTATATTATTTTTTTAGCTGTTTACTAGATTTATAGATTTTTAAATTTTTTCCTCTATTTTGAGTAAATTGCATTTAAAAATGCTACTAACACATACATAAAATTATACATATGCTTTGTGTGTGTTTATTAAATATGTTAATGTGTTTGTTAATGAGTTTTTTTTATCTTCATTCACAATAATAATAAACCAAAAAAGTGTTGGTTTGTGAATTGGCTAAGTTGAAAATTAACGTTGCCTAGAAATTGCACTCGAATTTCGAGCGCTGGAATTTTATAGTTATAAGAAACACTTGTCAAAAAAAGCAATTAACTTTATATTTAAACGGTTTAAGAATTTTAAGTTTAACTACACTGTTCAATATTCCGAAAATTGTTGTACAGTGTAACCTAAGTATTTTTTATTGGATAATGCCCACAGAACCTAATAGTCTTTTAATGAAAAATATTCTGCGAATTTTAAGGCTTTTTAATAGCAAATGCAATCTGTATTTGAAAATAATAAAATTTCGATTTAAAAAAACTTAAATGAAAATATCAAAATTTAGAAGTTTAAACATTATTTTCAACAAATCACTACCACTTAACCTTAAATATTTTTAAATCATTTCCATTTAAACGCATATTCTGATTTAAAATTCATGTTGCTGCTTGCTTTCTAAAACTGTCATTCAATTTATTTAAAAACATATTCAATTTAATCTCTTTTTTGAAGGGTGCTTAAATGTTGTATTATTCTGCTTTGTTATTTTTCTAGTTTATAAATGTAAAATATTAACGATAAATCTATGAAAATATCACCATATCATTGAAAACGGCACGATAACATCTTTTTACTATCAAGTACAAGAGTATTATGTTGATAAAAGCAAACAGTTTAATAATACTTATATTTTTTGTATTCTAGTTTTATTTCACAATATAATACGAAAATATATATATATATATATATATTCTTTTAACGATGTTAACGTTTACTTTTTTAATGGTTGTTAAGAGACAAATATTTTGTAAGAAATTTACTTTGGTAAAGATTTGATGATAAAAATAAAGAAATTGAGACGTGAAATCGAAGCTAGTGAATAATTTTATTTTAAGACACCTTTAAGTAGACAACAGCAAATAAATCCTTGAAATATACTTTGAATGTTTATACAAAAAGTACCAACAGACTAAAATTCGGCTTTGCTGTATCTTTATTGCCCTGCACCTGGGTTCTTATGCACATACTAGCAAATTGTAAGGCGATTTAAACGCCTGTTGAAAAATTATTAAAATTCGTTTTAAGAAAGGTACTTTTCTCAAGAAAATGTATTTTAAGAAAAATTACTTTTTTTAGAAAAGCTGCTTTTTAATAAAATGTATTCTTTAAAAAATATCCTATTCTAAGACGAGGTATTTCCTTAGAAACGGTATTTATTAAAATATGGTACTATAGTAACAAAACGTACCTTTTAAGAAAAGGTACTTAATTAAAAACAATTTACTTTTTTAAGAAAAGTTATATTTTAAGAAAACGTACCTTATTAAGAAAAAGTATTTGTTTAAGAAACTTCATTCTTTTAAGAAAATTAACTTTTTAAGAAAAATAACTTTGTTACGAAGTCCTACTTTTTTAAGAGGTACTTTTTTTTAAAGGTACTTTTTAAGTAAAAAATCCCTTCGTAAGAAAATGTGTTTTTTTAGGAACAAGGACTTTTTTAAGACAAAATCCTTTTTTAAGAAAAGGTTTCTTTAATAACATTTACTTTTTTAAGACAAATTCCTTTTGTAAAAAGGTGCTTTTTAAGAAAATGCACTCTTTTAAGAAAATGTACTTTTTTAAAAAAGGTATGTTTTAAGAAACTTTAATTTTGTAAGAAAAATAACATTAACAAGAAAATTAACTTTTTTAAGTAAATGTTAATCTTTAAGAAAGGCTACTTTTATTTTAAAAAAAAAAGTTATTTATTAAGAAAAGGCACTGTTTTAAGAAAAGCTACTATTTTAAGAAGATTAACTTTTTTAAGAAGAAGTACTTTTTAAGAAACGGCCTTTTTTTAATTAAATTTTTTGGAATTAAATTTTTAAGAAAAAAAGAACTTTTTACTAAAACATCTTTTTTATAAAAGGAACTATTTTATAAAGCTGCAGCTTTAAGAGAAGGTCCTCTTAAAAATAATTACTTTTTAAGAGAAGTACACTTTGTTAAGAAAAATGCCTTTTCAAAAAAGTGCTTTTCTTAAAATAGTACTTTTTCTATAAAAAGTTAATTTCCTTAAAACAGTCAATTTTCTTAGGGGGGTAAGGTTTTAAAAGCGAAAAAAGGCGTATTTTCATAATTTAATATTGAAGACATGAAGAATGTTGGATTATTTATTTCATATTCACGTTACAGTATGACATTTGGAGAATCTTTGACAAAATTTTCAATTAAAAATTTTAAGAAATAAATCCATGATAGCGAATCTCGACAAAAAAAAAGTTGTTTTGCGGTAAACATCATAACTCGTTATATTTGGCAGCATTTTGAAGTGAAAAAAAACGATATTTGCTATAAAATTTCGCTGAATTTGTTATTAAAAATGGGTAAGAGAGTGAAAAATAAAAAAAAACTTCGTGGTTACAAACATGTTATTTGCGAGCAAATCGATTTAAAGTTCTTTAAAAACTGATTTATATACGATATACCGTATGAGGCCTGTTGCTGGAAACGCTGTATCTTCATTAGTTTTGCTCCGATTTACCTGAAATTTTGACACAACACTCTCGACATGTACATTCAGCAAAAAAAAAATTAAAGAAAAGGTTTTAAAACCTTACTCCCCCATTAAACAAGTAAAAAAGTACCCTTAGAAAGTAATAAAGTACAATTCTGAGAAATGCTGCTTTTGAAATGGCACTTTTTTAAAGAAAAAGGTACTTATTTATGAAAAGGTGCTTTTAAGAAAACTTGAGTCTTTAAGAAAAAGTGCTTTTAATAAATTAACTTTTTAAGAAAAACCCCTTTTGTATGAAACACTATTTTTTTATAGCCTCCACCCCAGTGTGCAGAGGCTGTATATATAAGTTTGTCATTCCGTTTGTAATAATAAAACAAAATTCTGGACCCCGTAAAATATATACATTTGTGATCCTTATAACAAGCGGAGTTGATATAGCGATGTCCGTCTGTCCGTCTGTGGAGATCACGATGACAACTTCAATCGGCCAGCTAGGCTTTTTCTCATTAATTTTCTGAGAAGTTTTCTCTTTAAAATCGTCCAAATCGATTGAATAGGGCCCGATATCTGAATGAAGAACTAAAAAATCTTGAAAAAATATGATTTTCTATGTTGTTCTTGTCACGATCACCTCAGTAGGACAGCTAGGGTGATCACTTTTAATGGGAATGATTCACCAAGATCATGAGAGGTTTTCTGTTTCAAAAATCATTAAAATCGGTGGAACAGGTCCACGGAAATCTCTGAAAAAGTAAAAAAAATTTAAAATTGGATGTTTCTATATTGTTCTTGTTCTTATTCTAAATGTTGTATTTTTATTATAGCTGGACTTGTTGTTTTTGTGGTCGTTGTGGTAATAATATTACAAAAACTAGTAGTAGAAAAATTTTAATGTTTCCATTGTTTTGGCATCACTAAAAAAATTTGTTAGATCATTTTTGTCATCGCCGAGAGCCTGCCTGCAAAGTTTCACGATTGGATCACGGGAAAGGGGATAAAAATCAATCCAAAATTTTTTCGACAAGCAGACACTACGAGTTATATAAAGGGAGTAAAAATTCACCAACATCTAAAATAAATAATGTTGAACTACTTAATAAAAAAAAAACAATATAAATTTACCAAACAAAATTTTATGTATTAATTTATTTAATGAAAACACAACAATAACTTTTGATGTTGTATTTTTTGTGTGTAATATTTACATATACATACATACATACACATATTGAATAATAAAATAATACATATATGCTCTATATGTATATCCATAATAAACTCATATTCGAAATAAAATTATGCAATACTTTGTTTTAGGGAAAATACATTTCTTTTGCATTAATAAACAGAGTGTCACTCCATTTTGCGCAGTGTGACTATGCCACAGAAGATGGCGCCCCAATTTTTGTTCCAATTAGGTTTGCAATCGTTTTTTCTATTTAAATATGAATGTCAACATTTTCAATTAGATATCAAACACAACAATGTTAAGAGTATGCACAGTATGCACATGTTTACATTTAAAATATGTTTACATTAAAAAAATATTGGCATTCAGGAGAAATTAATAGTTTTTCAGTAACTTCTTTTAACGATAGTCGAATCGTTAAAAAAAGAAAAGCAAAGTTATCAGTAACATTTTTAAACGATATTCGCTATTGTTAAAGTCAGCTGTTGTTGTTATCTAAACGACAACCTTTTTTGTGTTGTTTATTCAATCGATAAAAACTTAAATTTTTAGGTTGAAATGTCGTCATACATAAATAAAAATCATAAAATAGTGAAAATATTTCGCTTCTATTAAAAAACTTTTTTATATAAATAAAAAAATTAAATAGCATATTCAATTCATTATTTCATTTTCAAATAAATAAAAAGAAGTATTAGTAAAAAAAATAGATATATTAAACATAAACATAAAATCATCCTGTCAAACACGAAGTAATTTGTTTTGTTCTATTCTTCTTTGTGTTTTTCGCTTATTTTGACAGAGATGCCACTCGTTTACAATTTAAATAAATAGAAAAATAGATTTGTCGACTGTCGTTAAGATGTATGTACTTAGTGAATCACTTAATCCTTAGTGCAAACAACAATAGCTGTCGATATATTTTGCCATTGTCGGATCGTTGAAATTTACAGAATCGGACTACAGAAAACATTAATTTAAATTCAATGAATTTTATAAAACCTCAAATGATATTTAAGAATTGCGAAGATAAAAATTGTTACATAAATAAACGCAATTTGATGAGAATGTTATTTATATATAAATTTTACCGATTTTTTTTGGACGAATGTTTGAAGTTCTTCAGAAAATAAAGATAACAAATTATTTTATTTAAAATTTTAGCGATATTTGGTTTTTTGCGTTTGGCATCCCTAATTTAATTATTTATTATTATAAATTTATTCTCTATGTTTTCCAAATATGGCAATATTTTTTTGAAAAAAAAAGGTGAGAGAGCTTTTTTCGGTTATAATTTTGTTACTCCATCCGACCTATATTTATTTATTTATTTATTAAATGTGGATATCACAAACAACAAGATATAAATCTTTTTAATTACAATATGTGATCTTATAATGATACAATCAATTTGTGATAGTAGTTACAATACTTTTAAGAAACAAGAAAAATATAAAAATAAAAATAATTTTAAATTACAAAAGTATAAAAATATAAGTAAAAAATTAATACATAATGGGAGAGTATAGAATATAATATAATCACAAAGTAGAGACCAAATCATTAGTAAAAAAAATCATGTGAGTCCGATCACAAGGGAGATGTGTAAACATCTAATAATTAAAGAAAACATCAACATCATATTTTCCAGTGCATAAAAAATAAGTCGATTATGCTGTTTTCTGAAATTCAATTGATGTTTTCTGAAATTCTATTGATGTTTTCTGAAATTCTATTTATGTTTTCTGAAATTCAAATGATGTTATCTGAAATTATATTGATGGTTTCTGAAATACAATTGATGGTTTCTGAAATTCTATTGATGCTTTCTGAAATTCAAATGATGTTTTCTGAAATACTGTTAATGTTTTCTGAAGTAAATTGATGTTTTATGAAATTCTATTAATGTTGTCGAAATTCAAATGATGTTTTCTGAAATTCTGTAGATGTTTTCTGAAATTGTATTGATGTTTTCTGAAATTCTTTTGATGTTTTCTGAAATACAATTGATGTTTTTGAAATGCTTGATGTTTTCTGAAATTTTATTGATGTGTTCTGGAAAACATTTTTTTTTTCTGAAATTCTATTGATGTTTTCTGAAATACAATTAATGTTTTCTGAAATTCTATTGATGTTTTCTGAAATTCAAAAGATGTTTTCTGAAATTATATAGATGATTACTGAAATAGAATTGATGTTTTCTGAAAGACAATTGAAAAATGTTTAGTTGTTTTGTAAGGTTTTGAGTTATTTTCTTAATGAGACTTTTTTATGCGGTCCCAATTCACCGCATTAAACAAATAATTTTTAGTTGCGTCGCGAAAACTATTTTTTATAACTACTCGTGAAGATTTTTTTACGATTTTTTTGTATGAGTTTTTTTAATGCGGTCCCTAACCCTCGCACAAAAACAGGTTTGAGTGTATTTTTTTATGATACGATTTTCCTACGCTTTTCCTTACTTAGATGACGGTATTATATATTGCATTTTATATTAAGATGTCGTCATGTGTTAAATTGATTTATGATGTACAGTGGAACTTAAAGCTATTATTAACTAATTACATTTAATTAAAATTTCAACTAACAAAATTTATTTATATTATATCCTAGTTATTGGAAAATATTCCAAATTTATATCAATTTAATTCTTAGTAAGAATCAATTTAATGCTTAATAGTAATAATTACTAAAAATGTTTATTAATGAAAGTTGGTTGTTAACATATAATTGTTTATATGGTCTGAGGCGTTGCCAACTAACTATATTGAAAAAAGTACGAACAAAGACAACATGTCAGTTAACACTGCTTTTGCATTATCTTTACTTGCATTCTATTATTACATCGTCATTCGTACGGTATAAAAACAGAAAAAAAGATTTCTTTAGAACTCAAATAAAACTTAAGAAAATACAGAAATATTTTGGTGGAATTCTACAAATCGTTGTGGTTTGTGAATAAAAACTTAATTATAGTTTATTGAGGAATAAAGTATTTATAAAAATACACATCAAAAATTCCACAAAATGCAGTCGGCTAGTAAAATAAATAATGTGTACACTATTTGACAAATAGTTGGTCAGGTAGTGTTCAAGAAAATGTTTAAAAAGAAAAAATGGTATCAAATATTTGGTCTATGGAGCTAATTTGAAAATTAAAAAAAGTGTTAAAAACACGATTTACTTAGGTTTGTCTCTCCTACCACAATTCCAATTTCGAATGCATTGGGTAATTGCCCATCAACAGTTTCTCTTGAAAATATTTTTCACCAATACAATCATAAGTCACACAGCGTTATCTCCTTCAGCTCACACCGATATAAGTTACGCTGTTTTTGTGATTGTATTGTGAAATAGAAATTTACCCCCCTGCGCGTATAGATGTTTACACCTCAAAAATTCATTTTTAAATTGTAAAGCGTTGTCTGTTATTTGTAAATTGTTGGGTAACGAGTTCCACAGACATATGGTATTTTTACAAAATTGCCAACTAGAGATTAATGTTCGATATCGTAATTGAATAAGATTATTTCCTCTATTGGATCGTGCAAATTGAAGGCGTTCAAATAAATAAGATGGTTCTTTGGTGTATATTACTTTGTGAAGTAGAATTAATGATCTTATTTTTATTAAGGCCACGAGGTCAACTCCGTACAGAGACTTAGAATATAGAGAAGTTCCATCATATCTCTTTATACCATACACATAACGTAGGATCGCATTGTAAGGTACTAATAATCTCCTTTTACTTTCTGAATCACAAAAAGCAAATATCTCACAACCATATAGTAAGTTCGGCATAATGAAAGTTTTCGCGAGAAGCACACGAATGTTTAAAAGTGTAAGATGTTGTATAGGGTACAACGTTGTTAGCATTACAAATATTTTCCAGTTGCAGAATTAATGATTAAAATGATTCCCAGATTCCTAGCAGATTCCACAATTCCAATATTCTGATTACCTAATGATACTGGAATATCTATAGGGATGGTTTGATTTCTTTGAGTTATAACTAAACATTTTTATTTCTTTGGATTTAAGTAAAGTCCATTTGAAGACGCCCATTCAAATATTATATTGAGATCCTCATTAAGCTTTTCAGTGCATTCACGAATTAATCCTTTTTTCATAAATGGCCGCAATGAAAAAATATTTGGCCAGTTAAAAGCCAAAAAAGCACGATTTAATGCATATAGCCACCCTACACAACCATTACCTTTGCAATGGAGGTTATCAAAAACTAAATTAAACGAGAAGTTATGTCATATAACCGGAAACGCATGCATATAAGAAATGCATGCATATTTTTCCAATATTTTGTTTACATTTATCATCAATACTCAAACCGAGGTGGAGGGTATCAAAGATTCGGCTCAGCCGAATTTAACACTCTTGTTTTAGTTTTAACTTAGATTTAAATCGCTTTCTTTTTAATTTTTTTAGATGTGTGCTTCTAAATCTCAAATACAAGAATGGCTGGCAGCGAAAATGAGGACAATTTGGAGGTAGATTTTGAAAGACTCTTTCCCCATTCGTAAGTCCAGCAAGAACATACAGAACCAGAAATAACAAAAGGACGGATGTCTACTTAGGCGTATGAGTAGTTATTATTGCCCTAAATGAAATAAATCATATTGCTTAGAGGATAGATCCCCAAATTGCTACAAATGTGATAACGAAAAAAGACTGATTCAATTTTTATTTAGAAAGCAAACTATACAGAATATATTAAGAAGATTTTTGTTTATATGAAAACCAGTACAAATATCTATACCGATATATATATATGCATTAGGATGGGGCAATTATTTTTACTCCATGGGCGATTCTGGAACTATGAGCCATAACAAGTATTTTTGCTCAATTCAGTCGTATTTTGGCAGGCGACCTATATCGCTTTTTTCATTGAAATTTTGGCAGGCTCGAAAATGTTTTTAGATTTATAATTCCTTGGCAAATATCCTTTTATGGATCATAGTACCAGAATCGCGATGAGCCCATGGTGATATTTCGGCCCCCTACAATTTGACCCTCACTATTATATATATTTAAGTTTTTGATTTTATAATAAAAAGATTTTAGTTATTTTGAAAAGTGATCTCCTACAAAAAATAACAAAATGTGTTCCTTTTAATATATATTTTCCCAGCGAATATTTACAAAAATAAATTTATTACCTTTTGCTTTTTTTTATATAATAAATTTACTCTTTAAGATAAACCATTTTTTGAATAAGAAAAAAACAATTTAAAAAACGAAATTTCGTACTTTTTAAAAAAGTAGCTCCACAGGCGTGTTTTAGTATTAAAGGGTAAAATAAAGGTTTAATGTTCTAGGGTTAAAAAAATTTACTAATTAAGAAAATATACTTATTTGAGAGAAGGAAGTTTTGTAATAAAATGCACCTTTTAAGGTTTTTTTTTATTAAAACAACTTTAAAAGGAACTATTTTAGAAAGCTACTTTTTAAAGAAAAAGTACTTTTTAAGAAAATATACTTTATAAGAAGAAGCACTTTTTAAGAAAAGTTACATTTAAATTAAATGTAAGTTTTTAAGAAAATGAATTTTTTTAAAAAAGATTTTTGTAAAGCTACTTTTTTGTAAAAAAAATATATATAGATTTATAAAAGGTACTTTTTTAAAAAAATTAACCTTTTGGGAAAATTAACTTTTTAAGAAAAAGCTCTTTTTTAAGCAAATATACTTTGTTCAGAATAGATGTTTTTCAAGAAAATTTACTTTTTTTATAAAAAGAGGTGATTTTTAGGAAAAGGTACTTTTTTAAAAAGGGTACTTTATTTAAGAAAAAGTATTTTTTAATAAAAACAACTTTTTGATGAAACGAACTATTTTGGGAAGCTATTTTTACCTTCTTGTAAAAAGTACTATATTAAAAAAGGTACAATTTTAATAAAACTTTTTTTAATAAAGCTGATTCCTTTTAAAAAATTACGCTTTTAAAAAAGGTACTTTTTTATAAAAGGTATTTTTTAGGAAAATGTAGCTTTTTAACTACACTTCTGAAAAAAATTTTTTTTATAAAATGCCACGTTTTCAGGGAATGTCCAGGGTGGCGCTCCAATTATGCTACAATAAGAAATTCAAATAACTTTTTTATAATCAAAGTATTTCATTTTTTTATTATATTGTATAGAAAAGTTAGTTTAATTTTATATAACTTATTGTTTTTGAAGATTATAGGCCATAAGTGACCACCATGCTCGTCCACGCATATGCCACACCCGATCAGAAAATTATTCATTGCGGCCTGAAGGGTTGAAGTCCGGATCGCATCAAGTATTGTTTTAATGGACTGCTTCAATTCACTTATATTGCTTGGTTTCGTTTTGTACACCTCTTGCTTCACACAACCCCATAAAAAAGTCTGGTGCAGTCAGACAGGTGACTTTGGGCGCCAGCGCAAGGTGGGTTTTCTGGATATTAATTTGATTGGTAATTTTCGTTAGAGCTCCGCCATAACCGGTCTGGCTATGTGTGCAGTTGCTCCATCTTACTAGAACCAAATGCTGTTGAAACGGATACGTCTTCGGCGCAATTCTGGGTAAAGAAAACTCCTTCAATATCTTTAACTAACGGTAATGGAGAATTTGTGTATTAGATTCACTTCATATTCGACAATTTTAGTTTTTTCATTGCCGTTTAGATCCAAATGGACCTCACCAGACACGAACGAGCAAGTTATCAAGCTGTTGCCATCTTTCAATAATTTTTTTGACAAAATTCCAGGCGAATAGGCAAATACAGAGGGTTTAACTTGCTTGCAATTTGGACTTTGTACGGAAACAAATTTAAGTGATCATGAATTATCCATTGTAATGACCGTCTGTTAATTCCAATTTGCACCGATAAGTTTCGAGTTGAAACACTTGAATGTGCCTAAATGGACGATGCTACAACCGCGATTGGGGATCTCGATGGTACGGTCTTCCAGATTCGGCAAATATGTTTACCAGCCTCATAATAGTCCATCTACTTGGAGGAGTGCCGGCAAACTCCCGCCTGCAAAGCATGGTACCGCTGGACTATCCAAATCCACTTTTCGGTGTCCCCAGCATTCACTTTAATAAATCTAAATAGTAACCTGCCAAAAAGAAAAAAATAAGCCGATTACTCACACAGAAAAAAAGTTATTACGTTTTATTTTTGTACCACGATTCGGGCGCCATCTTCTACTTTGTTAAATAATAAAAGCTTTTAAGAAAATGTACTTTTTTAAGAAAAGGTTCTTTTTGGAAAAGGTACTTTTTTAAGAAAATGTACTTTTTTTTTAAATATGGTTTTTTAAGAACAGGTACTTTTTGAAAAGATACTTTTTTAAGAAAAGTATTATATTTTAGTTTCATATTGGCGATTTTTTAACGATAACAGGATAGCACGACTGCAACAATGAGAATGCATACAAATACAACAACCACATGGCAAAAAAATTCAACAGTCTTTTGCATTTGCATCGATATCTTGAGAACCCATTGGACCGATCTCGATGATTTTAAATAGGAACTTAAGAGAATGTCAATAAAAGATATTACGCTAAATCGAAGTGTCTGTATTTGATGTTGGTGTCGTGATTTCCACAGATAGACGATCTTCGCTAAATCAACATCTCTTTGTATAAGAATCAAGAGAATTTATAGTTTATGAGGTTATTTCGATGAGTAATAAACGGAGTGGCAAACATAGCACAATGGTGTCGAGGGTATATAAAAATGTGCTTAGCCGAAGGTGTGTAATTTTATGACACCTGAACATATGTTTTATTTTTTCTGTTAAACTTATTTAACATCTTATGCATGAAACACATCGATGACCGCGGCTACATGACTACAGCCTGTCAAAAACAAAATACACACGTTTATATGAAAACGATTATTTTGACACCAACACAGCTGCACAGCTACACGACTACTTATGTCGCTGTAGTCAACTTAGGATAATTTCTATTTTTGTGGGCTACAAAACAAAAATAGTGTTGACAATATAACAAAATATATAAAAGAAATTAGTATTATGAAATATTTTATTTTGTTTCAAAAAAAAAAATTCGCAAAACGAAATGCTATGATTCTATTAATAATAAAAGGGTTTAAATAAATTTATTTATTTATACGTTATAATAATACATTATAAATTAGTAATTGTATATTTAAGTCAATTTTATATAGAATCATGTATGTTTTTCTATTTTAATAAAGTAAAAAAAATATAAATGGCAGTACTGAAATAAAAATGCATTTGTTTACAAACAGCTGTTTATATTATTGTTGCATGTTGCTGTCGTTTTCAAAAAAATTAACTAGCTGACTACACGACTACAATTGCCGCCAGCAGCATTTGTAGTCGTGTGTTCGTCTAGCCGTTGTCGTCTATGTGTTTCAAGCATTAAAGCTAAGCTAAAGCCCGAAGAAAAATATTGCAATTATATTTTTGTTACCCCCCAAAATATGCTTTTGTTTGAAATACACAAATTTAAGCCACAAAATTAAACTTTAATTCAGGTATTTCATTTGCCTATAAGTATACTAAAGTTCTAGGCAAATATTTTATTATGTGGTAATAGAAATTAATGAGTTTTGTTAGCCATTCGCTTTGTTTTCTTTGTATACGACGGTTTTACGATTTTGGAAATTAGACTTAATTCTTGCAGATAATACATTTAATTTCTTCATAAATTAGTAAACGCATTTGTATTATTATTGAAATTGTTTTAGCAACTGAATATTAATTGGATTTAATATATTAATTTTGTTTGTTTTATAAATTTTTTCCATTATTTGCTAACAATTAATGACTTATCAACTAAAACACATTATTTTCCAATATTTCACAATATAATTCAACTACAAAGACTTAATTGATATTTATTGATGCACATAAAAGCCATATAACAAAAACGTTTATGCTCAGCTCTGCTATATCATCAATAATTAAAATAAAAACAACCTTTTTTGCAGCAATTCGAACCAAAATGAACTATTGACTTATTCACAAAAATATCGCATGAAATAAACAACAAAATGAACAAATACAATCATACTTACATCTGTATACATAACTTACTACATGAAAACAAACACTCGAGCATACTCGTCTGCACGAGTAGCTAAATGTATTTAAATGCTGATGATGATAAAGGTGTGTGTGAGTGGTTGCCATAGTAACACATTTGAATAAAATTTTCGTTAGTGCTTCAAGAGCCGTAATCTTCTTCAATAAAAAAATGAGCTTTATTATCATAGAAATGCCGGATGATAACAAAATATGGAAAAATATGAATGTTAATGGATTAACCTATAAATTTTGTGCTGGAACTTTTAACCAAAAATATGGAAGGAAATTTATAATAATTTGTTTTACCAGTAAATTAGTTTTGCGATTACAGTATTTTAAATTTTCTAACAAAATGACTGTATATGTTACATACATATCGAAACAAGTAAGCACTAATTTCGGTAGAAGGTCTTGGGTCCAACTAATTGGATATAGAAAATAAGCATAAACAAAATCTGAGAGGCATTATAATATATCTGTTACTTATCGATACAAAAAAGTTCATATCGTATGCAATTTTTCATGGGGTCTAGTTCGCACAATAGACCGATCAGTATCATATTGGTCATACAGGGACTATGATTAAGAATAGTCCTACGTGAATTACTAATTAAACTATAGACCGCAAACATGAATATATTTTGACAAAATTTGGTATATAAGTTTCTATTGACAGTAGGACAAGCGATGTTGAAATTAGTGAATATCGGTGCATGTTCCCTATGAGATCGATTTAAATTGCCATTATATCCAATTTATCATAGATCGCGGTCAAATTAATTTTATTTATGTTTATTATATCCATTAATCAGTAGTCAAAAATAAACCATATGGAACAATTCTTAGTCATAGCCCCCGTATAAAACTGATTCCCCATCTTCACTTAAATCTATCAAAAAACAAAACTATTGCACAGATTTTTCTCAAATTTGGTTTGTATATTTTTTTGGCAGAAATAAGTCTCTCTACCAAATATGGTTATGACCGATCCATTTTTCGACCTAGTCCCCATATAATTATAGCATCCGATATGATCTATTTCGTATCAAATTTGGTTTATGCTTATATTCTATATACAATTATTTTGACCTAAGACACATGGTATAGGGTATCATGTTTTCTTACTTTGACTTTGGTTATTCTAACGCCGGCTGTGTTAAATCTTAATAATTTTTCTAATTTCATAATAGAGAAAGAAGACAAATTTTCAAATAGGAGTTCAGTCTTTCTATAAAAAGACCATCTTTATATAAAAATAAAAAAATAAGAAATAAGAAATTATCATAAATACTGGCCAAAAAGGAAAATCAATTAACTTTAAATTTAAATGGTATTATAACCAACATTGGTTATAGTATTGAGATTAAAACACAGGTATATTTGGCACAGCCGAACTTTATATTCCTACTTGTTGCCAATAAAATCAGTTTACAATAGAAGTTTGGCTTATAGTAACCGTAGTTCATGAGAAATCCTGTAATTTGAATGGGGTAAAAATATTGAAGAAACATTGGAAAAAAGTGCATTGAGCTTAAAATGTGCTACATATCAGTGAGTCAGTATTGACATATTTCTAACAATGACATATTCAATCAACAAAGTTCTTATATGCAATAATGTTTTCTTTAAGCTGCCTTTTTTAACTCGTATTTCATTACGAGTATTTGTTGCAATTGACAATTTCAATCTGTGTAAATTTAATTTATTTTTTTTCATTCTGCAGCCTTGAAATTTAAACTAATTGTGTGGTCATACTGATTGCAAACTCACTTGTCACAATCTTCTTAACACAAATAGGACAGAACTACGAGTACTATTCAATAAACCAAACAGAAACTAAATATCACTGTCAGTGTATAATGTACATTTTCCATAATGGACATGATCAAACACACACACACTCATACACACTTATTACATTCACTTTTATGTCAGTTTTCATGGATGGATGATGGATGTTACCATATCCATGCAGTACAACATATTTTTCTATAGATGTTAGTTAAATACACACACACACAAAAACACACACACACTCACATACAGCCACTTTAATATCTATACATACATACAAAGTTAGATAAAGACTTTATGGGTTTTGTGTATTTTTTTCTTTTTTTTTTTTAGTATGAAAAAAAGTTCATTAAATTACGGCCTGCTTTTAAAATGGATGTGGAGCCAAATTGTTTTGTGCTTAGTTATAAAAGGAAAATTGCCTCTGCATTGTGATGACCGACCAACCATTGAGTAAGTAAGAAATATGGTTTTTTTAAGGCTTCTTGCCAAATTGTAGATTCTTGAAAATGTTTATAATTGAAATGTTTTCCATTTGTTTTTTTTCTTCATTTAAAAATTTTTATCATCAGATTATTGTTAATAAAAATATTAAAGCGCACTTTCAGGTAGTATCACATTAAAATATATAATTCTCACATAATACGCATATATAAATTGCTAGAATCTCAGGTGCATTTTACTTCTATTATTATTTTTTTCTTATGTCCTATTTGAAATCTTATTTTTACGGCATACTCTTGAGATTTTTATATACATTTTATTCAGTTTGTTTTATTTTGTTCGTCTGACAAAGCCTTCAAAATATTCTTATTCATATTCTGGGTTTATCTATGAACTAGACGAACATATTTTATAAATATTACACTCTTAAGCTTTTACAGCTAAAGTACATTTTATATGTAGACGTTTTATTTTTTTTTTTTTTTTATAAATATAATTTTAAATACAGGGTGTTTAGTTTAAGTATTGTTAACCAAAAGATTATTGATTGACATTAAATATTTAAAATACATACAAAATTATTAACGATTCTCTAAACTATTTTTTTATGCCCGCAACTTCTACAGAGAGATAACTATGTATGTGTCCAATATAAAGTGTCCAATAGATAAACTGCATTGGTAATTTGAAAATCTACTAAAATATGGATAAAGAAGAGGAAGCGTATTGAAGACAAATTGAATGATTTGATCGATGAATATGGAGTTCTCAAAGAGGAAGACAAATTTTTGTTAGTAGAAACAGATTTGGGAATATAAAAAGCTCCAAAAACTGTAACAGAAGCTAAAATTAAAAATGATGAAAGAAATTAAAGCTCCACTTTTGTTTTTTTTTATAATTTTTTCTTAATTTGTAATAAATATAATTTATAAGTATGGCCTGTCGTGCTTCGCTACGATTTAACGAGACTTATTGACATGTATTTTTTTCATGACATATTTTTCCTAAGAAATTTGTATTGTGCAATTAAAACATTTAATTCTATATTTTTCTTAATTCAGTGCAATACAAAATTTTTTCTTTCATTCGGTGAAAAAAATATAAAATTTTTCGACGTTCCTACTCTGAAGCCAGCTACATATAGCTGTCCATGAGAAAAATATGGATTTGCCAAATTAAAACCGGCAACACTTAACGATTGGCCCTGAATTTAGAATATCACTTAGCAAATTTTTATTTTCGCGATTTTTGCTTTTAGTGTTCTTTGAGTTCGCCGATTTTTGATTTTGGTAATTTTTTGTTTTTGATATTATTGTTTTGGCCATTTTTGTTTTCCACGATTTTCGTTTGTAGCGATTTTGGATTTTGACGATTTTTGATTTTGGCAATGATTGATTTTGAAGATTTTTGAATTCCGCCCACATTTTCCTCGGCTACTCACATTGGTATTTAATATGCTTCTCATAAGTTTCAAGACTGTTGCTATCACAGTACTTCATATTTTTAGTACCGCTCTTTTTTTATCTGACTACTCACATTAATATCTGATGGACTCGTACAAATTGCCAAGGCTTTCCCATTTATAGTACTCCAGTTATATGTGTGCGGTACCACGGCCACTGCTCCGATCATGCCAATTTCTTGTTCAACTGATCACATGAGTTACTTATGAGCTCACTATTTCAGTACTGCAGATGTATGACATTTAATATTTTCTTTGTATTATTTGTCGGACTACTCACATTAATAATAGCTGATCTCATGCAAATTTGCAAGTCTTTTTTCTATCATAGTACTCGAGATATATAATATTGAATAATTATGTACTTTGTATGGGAAATACCATGCCCACTTATCCGATCCCGCCCGTTTATATTTGATTTACACTCTCTTTTATGCAAAATAAGTATGATTCGAATACGAACATTAAAATACTCACTGCTGTGAAGTTGTGCGTTCGATATGTTGTGTTACTTTGGTAAATATACATGTCTTTGTACATAGATGTTGAATAAGTTGAATCACTTGTAAGTATTATAAGTATTTTCCTAAAGTTATAAATCAAACTGATGTGATTTATAAAACAAACAGATTTGAGGTATGAGTACGATGTCGTCTTCGGATTTATATTTATTGGTACTTGTACTTATAAATCCACGTTATTGTGAGCATGAGTACCTCTGAGTAGTTGGATTTTAATGATCTTTACTAACTTATACTTAAAATTGCATGAGTGACTATGAGTATCGAAAAAACTATCGCTGGTCTCTGATTCTCATCGGTATTTGGCGAAAATAATTTTTAGTGGTATAGGGTACAAATACTAATAACAACAGGTAAATTAAAACTTTTAATTTTTGATTTTTAATTATTAATTATTAATTATTAATTATTAATTATTAATTATTAATTATTAATTATTAATTATTAATTATTAATTATTAATTATTAATTATTAATTATTAATTATTAATTATTAATTATTAATTATTAATTATTAATTATTAATTATTAATTATTAATTATTAATTATTAATTATTAATTATTAATTATTAATTATTAATTATTAATTATTAATTATTAATTATTAATTATTAATTATTAATTATTAATTATTAATTATTAATTATTAATTATTAATTGTTAATTATTAATTATTAATTATTAATTATTATTAATTATTAATTATTAATTATTAATTATTAATTATTAATTATTAATTATTAATTATTAATTATTAATTATTAATTATTAATTATTAATTATTAATTATTAATTATTAATTATTAATTATTAATTATTAATTATTAATTATTAATTATTAATTATTAATTATTAATTATTAATTATTAATTATTAATTATTAATTATTAATTATTAATTATTAATTATTAATTATTAATTATTAATTATTAATTACTAATTATTAATTATTAATTATTAATTATTAATTATTAATTATTAATTATTAATTATTAATTATTAATTATTAATTACTAATTATTAATTATTAGTTATTAATTATTAATTATTAATTATTAATTATTAATTATTAATTATTAATTATTAATTATTAATTATTAATTATTAATTATTAATTATTAATTATTAATTATTAATTATTAATTATTAATTATTAATTATTAATTATTAATTATTAATTATTAATTATTAATTATTAATTATTAATTATTAATTATTAATTATTAATTATTAATTATTAATTATTAATTATTAATTATTAATTATTAATTATTAATTATTAATTATTAATTATTAATTATTAATTATTAATTATTAATTATTAATTATTAATTATTAATTATTAATTATTAATTATTAATTATTAATTATTAATTATTAATTATTAATTATTAATTATTAATTATTAATTATTAATTATTAATTATTAATTATTAATTATTAATTATTAATTATTAATTATTAATTATTAATTATTAATTATTAATTATTAATTATTAATTATTAATTATTAATTATTAATTATTAATTATTAATTATTAATTATTAATTATTAATTATTAATTATTAATTATTAATTATTAACTATTAATTATTAATTATTAATTATTAATTATTAATTATTAATTATTAATTATTAATTATTAATTATTAATTATTAATTATTAATTATTAATTATTAGTTATTAATTATTACTTATTACTTATTAATTATTAATTATTAATTATTAATTATAAATTACTAATTATTAATTATTAATTATTAATTATTAATTATTAATTATTAATTATTAATTATTAATTATTAATTATTAATTATTAATTATTAATTATTAATTATTAATTATTAATTATTAATCATTAATTATTAATTATTAATTATTAATTATTAATTATTAATTATTAATTATTAATTATTAATTATTAATTATTAATTATTAATTATTAATTATTAATTATTAATTATTAATTATTAATTATTAATTATTAATTATTAATTATTAATTATTAATTATTAGTTATTAATTATTAATTACTAATTATTAATTATTACTTATTACTTATTAATTATTAATTATTAATTATTAATTATTAATTATTAGTTATTAATTATTAATTATTAATTATTAATTATTAATTATTAATTATTAATTATTAATTATTAATTATTAATTATTAATTATTAATTATTAATTATTAATTATTAATTATTAATTATTAATTATTAATTATTAATTATTAATTATTAATTATTAATTATTAATTATTAATTATTAATTATTAATTATTAATTATTAATTATTAATTATTAATTATTAATTATTAATTATTAATTATTAATTATTAATTATTAATTATTAATTATTAATTATTAATTATTAATTATTAATTATTAATTATTAATTATTAATTATTAATTATTAATTATTAATTATTAATTATTAATTATTAATTATTAATTATTAATTATTAATTATTAATTATTAATTATTACTTATTACTTATTAATTATTAATTATTAATTATTAATTATTAATTATAAATTACTAATTATTAATTATTAATTATTAATTATTAATTATTAATTATTAATTATTAATTATTAATTATTAATTATTAATTATTAATTATTAATTATTAATTATTAATTATTAATTATTAATTATTTATTATTAATTATTAATTATTAATTATTAATTATTAATTATTAATTATTAATTATAAATTACTAATTATTAATTATTAATTATTAATTATTAATTATTAATTATTAATTATTAATTATTAATTATTAATTATTAATTATTAATTATTAATTATTAATTATTAATTATTAATTATTAATTATTAATTATTAATTATTAATTATTAATTATTAATTATTAATTATTAATTATTAATTATTAATTATTAATTATTAATTATTAATTATTAATTATTAATTATTAATTATTAATTATTAATTATTAATTATTAATTATTAATTATTAATTATTAATTATTAATTATTAATTATTAATTATTAATTATTAATTATTAATTATTAATTATTAATTATTAATTATTAATTATTAATTATTAATTATTAATTATTAATTATTAATTATTAATTATTAATTATTAATTATTAATTATTAATTATTAATTATTAATTATTAATTATTAATTATTAATTATTAATTATTAATTATTAATTATTAATTATTAATTATTAATTATTAATTATTAATTATTAATTATTAATTATTAATTATTAATTATTAATTATTAATTATTAATTATTAATTATTAATTATTAATTATTAATTATTAATTATTAATTATTAATTATTAATTATTAATTATTAATTATTAATTATTAATTATTAATTATTAGTTATTAATTATTAATTATTAATTATTAATTATTAATTATTAATTATTAATTATTAATTATTAATTATTAATTATTAATTATTAATTATTAATTATTAATTATTAATTATTAATTATTAATTATTAATTATTAATTATTAATTATTAATTATTAATTATTAATTATTAATTATTAATTATTAATTATTAATTAATAATTATTAATTTTTAATTTTTAATTTTTATTTTTTAATTTTTAATTTTTAATTCTTAATTTTTAATTTTTAATTTTTTATTTTTAATTTTTAATTTTTAATTTTTAATTTTTAATTTTTAATTTTTAATTTTTAATTTTTAATTTTTAATTTTTAATTTTTAATTTTTAATTTTTAATTTTTAATTTTTAATTTTTAATTTTTAATTTTTAATTTTTAATTTTTAATTTTTAATTTTTAATTTTTAATTTTTAATTTTTAATTTTTAATTTTTAATTTTTAATTTTTATTTTTTAATTTTTAATTTTTAATTTTTAATTTTTAATTTTTAATTATTAATTTTTAATTTTTAATTTTTAATTTTTAATTTTTAATTTTTAATTTTTAATTTTAATTTTTAATTTTTAATTTTTAATTTTTAATTTTTCTTCTTTCATTTTTCATTTTTCGTTTTTAATTTTTCATTTTTCAGTTTTCTTTTTTCATTTTTAATTTGAAATTTTTCATTTTTCATTTGTTGCTTTTCATTTTTCATTTTTAAATTCTCATTATTCATTTTCCATTTTTCACTTTTCGCTTTCATTTTTCGTTTTTAATTTTTCCTTTTTCAATTTTAATTTTCCATTTTTCATTTTTCGTTTTCCTTTTTTAAGTTTTCATTTCTCATTTTTTAATTTTCAAATAACATTTTCCATTTTTCAATTTTTTCATTTTTCATTTTTCCTTTTTCATTAGGGATTATATTTTTTCTTTTATATTAGCGATTCTTTATACTATATCGTGATAACGATAAAGAAAATATGTGGCAATACTGCTAACATAGCTGAAGGTAGTTGTAATTGTTGGTATGATTGCATTTTTTTGTGGCTTTTTTGAATTGTGAATATTGTTATGTTCAACCACTAAAATATTACAAAAAACACACTGGGTTTTATGTCTTTTTTTTTAGGTATATACATATTTTTGCTCGTATCTAAGCACAATGTTGCCCAATTTACTCCATTTTAAACACCAAGCTGGCGGGAAAAATGGTAAATCATACTATCGTCACTTTAACCAGTTAATTTTTTTTTTTTTTTGTGAATGAGCGTGATTTCAACATATAGACGGACAGACGAACATCGCCATATCGACTCGGGCTGTGATAAGGTTCGGAAATTAGTTTTTCGATGCGTTACAAATGGAAGGACAAACCTATATACCCTCTGCCACTGAGGTGTGGAGGGTAAAAAAATAAGAACAGTAAAGAAACCTGGACATCGGTAGTGGAAAAAAGGACGATTGGACTTAAAGGATCCAAAGGGCCTAAAACATTTCATAGCTTTGTTAGATTACGCCCCTAAAATTACGGTTTAAGGTCACTAAAGATCGTTTATGTGCAATAGAAACATGATCACTTTCTCTTTTGACTCTTTTGACCTTAATATGAATTTGTAAGATTTTTTTAGAAGACAAACTCAATATTTTTGTGAATTTTTTATTTTTTTACCCGTTTGTAACACATCGAAATTTTTTTCAGCTGCTGTCATTATTATCGGAGTGTGGAATTTGCTACTATTAACATCATTTAGTAGTGAATTTATTAGTGTGTTTTTTAGTCACTATCATATTTTATATAAATATATGTATATTATACGATTTATATATTTTTTTGTAAAATATCGCACATTTCAGGAAATATCGGTAATTTTTGGATATTTTATTTTTTGATCTAAAACTCTTAAAATTAATGTTTAAGGTGACTAAGCTATAGGGATATAATGGAATGAGGATACATTTTTCTTTCGATAGTTTTGACTTTAATGTAACCTTTAATGGTTCTTTCAGCAGGCAAAGTCAAAATATGTATGTAAATTTTTTGAGCTGCTATTATTGCTTCTTGATGAGACGAAATTTATAACAATTTACATGATATAATATATTATGATAATATTTTTTATTTTATTTTCATATATAGTTTACGAATACCTTAAAGTGGGCTAACGAACGCGATAAATTCAAAAGCACATAATTACGATATTGCATTTTATAAATTCTCTAATTCCGCTAAGTTAAGTTAAATCATAAAATCGCCGATCTTTCGTGACATGTAAAATTATTATAAAAGTACGATAAATTTTATAAAACTGAATTAAAATCTCTTTTAAAAAATGTGAATGATCAGATAATTCCTCGATCTAAAAATAAAATTCTGTTGAATTTTGTCTTTGATTTATGAATGGAAGGTATAAAGGTAAAAGTATGGATGAAAGAATTATACCGCTTTTCATTCTACATATACGTTCTCTTTTAACGCAATGGCCTTAAACTATAAATTTAAGTGTTTTTGTTTTTACAGATCTTAATTTCTGTACTTATTATATCCACAAAATGAGCTAGGGCGAAGAAAAAAATTTATCATTGCATTTTCATTATACAGAATACGAAATTTATTTAAGCGCATGAGTTATTTTCTATATTGTCTCATATATTTTTAATATATTATATATTATGCATTAACAAATTATAATTAATACATTTTTGTATTGTCTTTAAAGAAAAAGTAACTGTAATTTCTCCTACTTAACACAAAACTGAGAGCGAAGGGTTTTAAACGCATTCTGATGTTCCTTAAATTTCCGTTATAACTTAAATAAGTATATTTCAGTAAAGTTCTAATCGTGACAGACGCAAGACATAAAAAATAATTCATAGAAGTTTAAAAATAATAATAATGTGTATATTTTTTTTTATGTAAAACCTAAATCAAAAATAATAATCTAACCCATAAAAACAATATTTTTATTAAATCTCTTTTTTTCCTTATGCATATGAGTCCTGAATCACTCCGTGACTGCGTGACTTTGCGTGACTATTTTAAAATTAATCTTTTTTCACAGCAAGTCTATCGACCTAGCTTCAGATCGATCGGATAAGGGAAAATGGGTTTTAGATCACTCCGTGACTGTGCGTGACCATGCGTGACTGTGCGTGACTAAGTCGAAGTTAATCTTTTTTCATAGCCAGTATATGGACTAAGTTTCAGATCGATCGGAAGAGGGGAAATGACAATTAGATCACCCCGCGACTGCGCGTGACTATGCGTAACTGTGCGTGACTATCCCAAACATAATCTTTAGTCACAACAATTGGATCAATTGGATGAGGGAGAATGGGGTCCACCCACGACAGACAGACAGAGAGTATGAGTTAAAAGAAAGAGTTTAAAAATGGGGTTTCTAATAGAAAAATTGCTAGACAAATCGATAGATCTGAATTCTTTATTAGCAGATTTATCAACATTATGAACAAAACTATACCTGCTTTAAAAAAAAATAAGAGAATTTCAAAGTTATCGCACCGACAAATAAATCTTGTTAAAGAAGAGGCCAAAACAAATAAACTTATGCTCCCCAAAATGTAGAAAAATTGGGTCTTCCTGTTGGAAAACAACGAGTCCAACAAATTCTGTCAGCGGACTCGAGCATTAAATGGAAAAAGTCAGCAAAACAACCACCGTTATCGAGCACTTACAAGGCTAAAAGAATAGAATTTGCCAGATAATAACACATGTCATGGATACATGAGTGACAAAAGGTAATTTTTTTCTGAAAACAAATTTAATTTAGATGGACCTAATGGTCCCAGTTTTTATTGCCATGATTTACAAAAGCCAAATGCTCTTAAAATGAGCAGAAACTTTGGTGGTGTGGTTGTTATGGTGTGGAGTAGTTTTAGCTACTTTGGAAAACTAAAACTATGCTTCATTTCAACAAATTTGAGACCGAAACATGTGTTGAAATGCTAAAGTATGTCTTAATTGGTTATTTGGAGGAAAATTCAGAGCAAAATTTTACCTATCAGCAGGACAACGCGAGCATTCACGTCCAAGCTTCAATCCCACTTTCAGACTAGCCAGCTATAAGTCCGGACTTGAACCCAACAGAAAGCGTATGTGACAGTTTATGCTAAGAGTAAGCAGTATGACATCATAAGAGAGTCAAAAATAGCAATTCACCAAGCGTGGCTAGACGTTAATTCGAATACTCTCAAGATCTTGACAGATTCAATGACATCAATGCAGGCTATTTGATGTCATAACAAATAAAGGAGGAATAACAAAATATTAAAGCTAAAATACAATAAAAAGATTTAATTAAAATTAATAACAACGAAATTTCTACTTTTCTTAATTTCTACAATTTTTTAACAATACTACTAGATTCAAAATAAAATTGTGTATATATGTATATAAATGATTTCTAATAACTTCTTAAAATATAGCAAATAAACTCTTTTAAAAATTACAAAAAAATATTTGCGTTTAAATTTCGCTTACTGTATTTAATGAATGCCATTGGATATAAGTAATATTTTGACGCCATCCAATGGGATCAAACTTAATTATAAATATTTTTGGAAAACAACAAACAAATGGCTTGGCTGTGACGATGCTTCCAATAGACGCAGCAAACATTTTATATATCGTCACCTTAAAGACCAAACAACCTATCAGCAAAAATTTCAAAATTGAGTTTTTATTCAACATTATTCCCTATATCATAACGCATATGTATGCAAAATTTTGAACGCCTAATATTACAAATAACCAAGCTATTACCAAATTAAGAATATACAATTTTCGTTTCAATATTGCAAATAGTTCCAATTTTATAACGTTTTTTCTCTCTCCTGTAAATTTTGAAAACTGCTGATAGGTTGTTTGGTCTTTAAGGAGACGATATAAAGAAGATTTAATGACCTCAAGTCTAGAGAATCAATAATAAAATTTCACAAAAAATCGTTTTATGTTTTCTAAATCAAGGGGAAAAGTCTGACTACAAGAAGAGAGGTCATTTATACCTTTCATATAAACTAAATTAAATTTTATTTGATTCGCTCTCAGAATCACGGTTACGAACCTTGATGTTCAGACGATTGTTCTTGTTTCATTTGGACGTTTATATTTTTTGTGCAAATATTTGAAGACATCCTTCTACACTTTACGTTTCACTACTTCATTTTTTCCATTTTTATTTGAATATATATATTTAAATATATACTTTTTATTTGTTAAATGTTTCTATTTATTTTATGGCAGACATTAATTTTTATACCCTATACCACTATGTGGTTTGGGTATAATGACTTTGTGCTGCTGTTTGTAACAACCAAAAATATTTGACCTACACCCATCTTTAATTATACCGATCGAATCAGAATCACTATCCGATTCGATTTAACGATGTCCGTCCGTCCGTCTGTGTGCCCATGTAAAGCTTGTAATCAAACTGCAGGTCGCAAATATGAATATATTCTGACAAAATTTGGTATTTCATCTTCCATCGGCCATGGGATAAACGCTATTGAATTTGGTGAGAATCGGTCCATGTTCAGACCTAGCCCCCATACAAATGACCCCTATGAAATCAACATATATTGCTATAAGATCCAAATTATCATACTAATCTTAGTCAAGTTGGGTTTGTATGTATATATTACATCCATTAATCAGTAGTCCAAAAATGATCCCTATTGGACAACTCTTAGTCATAGGCCCTATATAGAGCTGCTTCCCGATCTTCACTTAAATCTATCAAAAAACAAAAATATTCCACTGATTCTTCTCAAAATTTGTTGGTATATATTTTTTCAAAATACAAGAGACTTTACCAAACATGGTCAGGACCGGTCCATTTTTGGGCCTAGTCCCCAAATAGATATAGCATCCGATATGAACTTTTTCATATCTGCAGCCGAAAAAATTAATAAAAACCCCACTCAAATTTGGTTTATGCTTATTTTCTATATCCAGTTAGTTGGGCCTGAGAGATAGGGTCTCTAAACGCATGGTATAGGGTATCGTATAGTCGGTCTAGACCGACTATAATTTTCTTACTTGTTTGTTTTTTCTTTGTTTATATATTTTTGACAGCTAGTTCAGATAAACTAGCGATAATTTTTTATCAAAATTGGAGATGACAGTAAATTTTCCGTGGTCCGCAACTAGATTCAAAATGAACCAAGTTGGTTCGTTCTCAAAATTTTTTATGGCGGGTCATGTAGATTCAATTATGATTGAGGCGCGAAACGTTAATGAGAGAGCGAACCTCGAATCTCGCTGTCCGTCTGAACATAGCATAAGGAAGACAATCTTTTGGTATTTTAGGGTGCTCTATTATATACCGATAAGCGAAATGAGCCCATGGTACCACTATCTAACTATAGTTCAATTTCCCGTATTACGCATTAAAATTATGTTCCTTCAGTGTTTTAATATAATTTTTCTCTAAAAAGTATCAGATTTTTGCTATTCATTTTTTTTTTTAATTCATATATTTTCAAAATTATTCTGCACCCTTTTTATTGTGAAACCTTATGTTCTTATTTTTAGCTCTTCTATCGAACCCCCCAATCACTTATTTCAATTTTCTACACTTCTCTTTACACACTTTAGGCTAAAGAAATAAACCTCAATATTTATCTCTTTACACATAGACTTACCAATAAGCGAAGGGATTTGTTTCTCGTTGTATAGTTGTGAGTACAAAAATAGGTATGAATTTTTGAAAAGAAAATTTTTTAGAAGATAAGTATAAAAAGAAATTGGTTCAAATATATTGAAAAAGAAAATTTTTTATGAACATTATACACATTTCGGCAATTCACAACGGGTATTGTATCGTCGTATTGGTTGTATCGTGTGTTACTTTACAATAGTGTAAAATTGAAGTTGGTAATTTTCACTAAAAATCGATACAACTATACAACTTCATGTGTTATGTTTAATAAATGTTGTATAGTGTATCATAACACATTAGTCCCAGTGAATGCCAGTTTGTAAGAAAAAGTAAAAAAATAAAATTTTATAAACAAACGTAATTAAAAAAAAAAAAATTGCAAATAACACAAATACAACGGTAACTTTATTTATATGTAAGAATTAATGTTTATATATTTTTATTTTAATATGTATTTTCTCCTTAGGTACTCAACCAAAACGCATTCACCTAAACCCAACAAGTGGTCAGTGACCGAAGAAAATTCTTTAATTGACTTTTAAATGGAAAATCGGCAGTTCGAGGTATGTATTAATGCATGTTTGTGACAAGGGACATGTATTCTAATATTGCATTTTATTTTAGAAACTAATAGACCAATTGTATTACAAGCGCTTCTGTAGGATGTGCTGAGATTCTGTTGCACGTAATCGCACCATATAGTTATATTTTTTGTCATCAAAGTTCTTTAATAACTTATGTTGCCATACCGATGATATAAACAATCACAAATGAATGCTTCTACGGTGCATCAGAGGGTGAATCAATCTCATCTCATCTAAAATTTTCTTGAATTTCATCCTCTTCTTCATCACCTAAAAATTGATTTATTTCTAAAATAAAAACAAAAAATTACGTTCCACTTAGTCCAAACAACACTTAAAATATCGAAGTTATGTTTTTCACAATAAACTATTTGTCTTTTTCACTTTTATTTTTCATTATACTCTATACCCTATACCAATTTTTTTCCGTCTGTCCGCCCGTCTCTGTGTCCTTGTCATCAAGCTGCAGGCCGCAAATATGAATATATTTTAATGGAATTTAGTGTATAAGCTTATATCGACCATAGGATGAACGCTATTGAAACTAGTGAAAATCGGGTCATCTTCTGACTTAGTCCCTACACAAATGACCCTTTGAGATCGACTTGCCATAAGATCCAAATTATCATATAGATCTCCGTAAAATTAGGCTTGTGTCTAGAAATAAACCCTATAGGACAATTCTTAGTCATACCCCATATATGGCTGCTTCCCGATTTTCACCTAAATCTATGAAAAAACAAAATTATTACACAGATTTCTCTCATATTTGGTTTTACAAAAAATAATTGGCCTTACCTAATATGGTCAGGATCAATCGTTTTTTGACATAGTCCCCATATAAATATAGCATCCGATATGAACTTTTTCATATGTGAAGGCAAAGAAATTAATAACAATATCACTCAAATTTTAGTTAATGCTTATTTTCTATATCTAACTAGTTGTACCTAAGAGATATGATCTCCAAACGCATCGTATAGGGTGTCGTATAGTCGGTTCAGAGCGAATATAATTTTATTTGTTTTATTTTTATTTTTTTGTTCTTGTTTCTAAAAATTTAATTTTTTTTCTTTACTATTTAACGTTTTACAATATGATAATACAACTGACTGTTCACAACAAATGCTATTTTTATGCTCTCACGTGTATATTAAGCCATACAAGTATAC
Source organism: Cordilura impudica (assembly GCA_963682025.1). Classification (NCBI taxonomy): domain Eukaryota; kingdom Metazoa; phylum Arthropoda; class Insecta; order Diptera; family Scathophagidae; genus Cordilura; species Cordilura impudica. The sequence goes on along the minus strand of OY821520.1, from coordinate 190,063,124 downwards.
ATCTATAATTCACATGACATTATTGAAAACGTATTTTAAATTTTGCATCCATACAAGTCTATGGGAAATAACTAAAAAGTTGGTAAAAAAAAAATACAATAGCACATATTTTGGAAAAAGAAAAAAAAATAGAATAAACCTTTAATAAATATAAAATAGATGACAAATATGCAAGCCATGGAGAAATGAAGTACATACATACGTTGGCGGTACAATAAACTGTAAAATATATTTTAGTTATAAGATCTAGTGCAGAAGATATATACGAGTATATATGCTATAAGAAATAAGTAGCTACTGTTCATATTTCGTTCTATTGTAGCAGCCAAATCGGTCACATATCTTATTATATTTTATTGCTTTTTTGCCAAGATGCTGTAAGTAGTTGGAAAAGAAGATATCTTTACTCGTATAAAAGCTTTTAGTTAAGAATACTGCAATAACACTTTTTTTACTATGGCAGAGAAGATTCAAACAGCCATAAATGGCACAGAACATAAATCTTGTATTAAGAACTATTAACTCATTAAATGCTGTAATTATCGTAGCTATAGATCACAGTTATATAAATTCTATTATTAAATAAATGGTTTAATAAGTTTTCTTCTATCAATATTTTCACAGAGCTCATTTTTATGTAGACAAAGAAGATTGCTTATCCATGACCCCAGCAAATACTAAACTAAAGCCATAATCTAAAATCTACATTTGGTTAGTGTTATAATCCTGTAAAAGAAAACACTCTAAACAGTCATATCTTTATCTCTTGGATAAACATTTTAAGGAGTTAAGATTGCTGCGTGTGTATCCAGTATTTTCCAACATCATCATGTTAGCATCATGATGTGGATTTATTTATTTTTATTTTTTTTCATTTCTTATTCTTAGTTGAGAACTATATAGAGATACAATTTTGTAAGGGCGTTTTTATACTGCTGGTTCGTTCAAACTACCTTTTTATTACGTTTTATGGCATTCTTCCTTCAGTAGCAGAAATCATAAAAAAATATGAGGAAACAAATTTGCGTTTTTTTTTTTGTTGCTATTTTTAGAAATAAAATGTTTTTTTTATAACCAAAACTAAACTAATGTAGGTCCATAAAAGAGTATAAGCAAAAGTTCCTTCGTTATATCCCAGCACGAAAAATGATGACCAGTAAGTTTATAAAACACTGCAATGGCTATAGCCCTTCCAAAAGTTAGTGATGAATTTTAGAGGTGGCCATTAAAATTTTTAACACTATTCATACCACGCGTACTAAAGAGACCGTTTTTTTAATTTCGTTATGATTTTGTTATACATAACGTGGTGAAAATGCATAAAATGTGTATTATTCGTTTCTAAATAAAAGTCAATATTTTTTTCATCCTCCAATTGACTAAAATTACATTCTAATGTAGTAGTAGTGGTCGTATTAGAAGTAGTAGTAGTAATAGTAGTAGTAATTCATTATTTAATTATTTTCTTTTAAAATGATATTACATAAAATCTTAAGGAATATATGTCTTTGGCTATGTCGTTAGCCGAAACAAAAAGAAACTATGTAATTAATATTTTTTTATACCCTCCACTCCAGTGTGCAGATGGTATATATAAGTTTGTCATTCCGTTTGTAATAATTTGAAAAAAAATTTTGGACCCCATAAAATATATATATTTGTGATCCTTATAACAACCGGAGTTGATATAGCGATGTCCGTCTGTCCGTCTGTCCGTCTGTGGAAATCACGATGACGGCATCAATCGGGCAGCTAGGGTGCCCGTTGATATAAAAAATGATTCACTAACATCCTGGAAAGCTTGCTATTTAAAATCGTCCAAATTGGTAGATTAGGGCCCGAGATTTGAATGAAGAACTAAAAAAAGTTTTGAAAAAATATAATTTTCTATGTTGTTGTTGTCACGATCACGCCCTCAATAGCGCAGCTACAGTCCAAATTCATGGGAAGATTTCTGTCTCAAAAATCATTAAAATCGGTGGAACAGGTCCAGGGAAATCTCTGAAAAATTACAAAAAAAAATGAAAAACATGATGTTTCTATATTGTTCTTGTTGTTATTCTAAATGTTGTGTTGTTGTCATAGCTGGACATGTTGTTTTTGTGGTCGTTGTGGTAATAATATAATAAAAACTAATCCTTTGTACATTTTTTTATTAACTCTGGTAGAAAATTTTAAAAGTTTCCATTGCTTTGGCATCACTAAAAAAATTTGTTAGATAATTTCTGTTATAACCACGAGCCTGCCTGCAAAATTTTAGATCGAATGGGTCACGGTAAAGGGGTTAAAATCGATCCAAAATTTTTTCGACAAGCAGACACTTCGAGTTAATATATGTAAAGGGAGTAAAAATTTACCAGCATCTAAAGCAAATAATGCTACAATACCTAGTTGTTAATAAAAAAAAAAAACAATGTAAATTTAGCAAAAAAAAAATTTTATGTATAAATTTATTTAAAGAGAAAAACACAAAAATAACGTTTGATGTTGTATTTTTTGTGTGTAATATTTACATATACATACATGAACATATTAAATAATACAAATAATATACATATATTATATATATGTATATCCATAACAACTGCATGTTAGAAATAAATCGGTATATTATTTTATTTACATAAAATTCTGCACAACAAAATATGTGGGGAAAATACATTTCTTTTGCATTAACAGAGTGTCACTTCATTTTGCTCAGCGTGACTATGCCACAGTAGATGGCGCCACAATTTTTGTTCTAATTAGCTTTGCAATACATAGTTATTTCTATTTTAATATGAATGTTAATATTTTCAAATAGATATTATACATAACAATGTTAAGAGTATACACGGGCTGGTCTTTTATTTCATACGTTTTTTCATTATTCTTTTACAAATATGAACATAAGTTTGGCATATTAATTTTTGTTGTCTTCACAAAATAGAGTTACCGAGTTCATCAATGAGTTTTTTGCTTTCAAAAAAGTTCTACATAGTTATATAGAACTATTATTCTGCTTTACCTACAAAATATCTGATTGCGATTACATCTAATTTTTAAAAATTGTTTATAATTACTAAAGCATTATTATTCACATAAATACAAAATTGCACTTTTTAAATTTTCCATTCAAATTTAAGAAAATATCAATTCTAAAAACTGGAATTAAAATTTCCAATTATAAATTAGAAAATATTAACTGAATTTCAGAAAATCATATAAAAACGTCGGAAATAATAATTTTAAATTTATTCGTTAAACACAAATTGAAATTCCAAAACAAACACCAAATATGTTTACATTTAAAAAATGTTTACATTAAAAAAAATATTGGCATTCAGGAGAAATTAATAGCTTTTCAGTAACTTCTTTTAACGATTGTCGAATCGTTAAAAAAGAAAAGCAAAATTATCAGCAAAATTTTTAAACGATATTCGCTATTGTTAAAGTCAGCTTTTGTTGTTATCTAAACTACAACCATTTTTGTGTTGTTTATTCAATCGATAAAAACTTAAATTTTTAGGTTGAAATGTCGTCATACATAAATAAAAATCATAAAATAGTGAAAATATTTTGCTTTTGTTAAAAAACTTTTTTATATAAATAAAAAAAAATTAAATAGCATATTCAATTCATTATTTCATTTTCAAATAAATAAACAGAAATATTAATAAAAAAAATAAAGATATTAAACATAATCATAATATCATCCTGTCAAAAACCAAGTAATTTGTTTTTTTTTATTCTTCTTTGTGTTTTTGCTTATTTTGACAGAGATGCCACTCATTTACAATTTAAATAAATAGAAAAATAGATTGGTCGACTGTCGTTAAGATGTATGTAGGTACTTAGTGAATCACTTAATCCTTAGTGCAAACAACAATAGCTGTCGATATATTTTACGATTGTCGGATCGTTGAAATTTACAGAATCGCACTACAGAAAACATTAATTTAAATTCAATGAATTTTAGAAAACCTCAAGTGATACTTAAGAATTGCGAACATAAAAATTGTTACATAAATAAACGCAATTTGATGAGAATGTTATTTTTGTAGAAATTTTCACAATTTTTTTTGGATAAAAATTTGAAGTTTTTCAGAAAATAAAGATAACAAATTATTTTATTTAAAATGTTTGGGACATTTGGTTTTTTGCGTTTGGCATCCCTAATTTGAATATTTATTATTATAAATTTATTCTCTATGTTTTCCAAATATGGCAACGTTTTAATAAAAAAGTTGAGAGAGCTTTTTTTTGGTTATTATTTTGTTACTCCATCCGACCTACATGACCGCAATGAAAAATATTTCGCCAGTTAAAAGAAACTATACAGCCATCTCCAATTAGCACGATTTAATGCATTTAGCCACCCTACACAACCATTACCTTTGCAATGGAGGTTAGGGCGAGCTATTTAATTAGCAAAAACTAAATTAAAAGGGAAGTTATGTCATATAACCGGAAATGCATGCATATGATGCCGATCAGCAGCCACGATGACCAAAAAGCAAGCACCGAAATAAATCCGAAATAATAGAAAAGACGAAAACCAACCCAAAGAATTTGCTGAAATAATTTGGTATTAAGTTTAACAAATTGTTTACTTTTTCCAATATTTTGTTTACATTTATTATCAATACTCAAACCGAGGTGGAGGGTATCAAAGATTCGGCACAGCCGAATTTAACACTCTTACTTGTTTTATTTTCATTTTAATAATTATATTCTATTATAAGCATTTTGCGCTACGCCAAAGCATTGATTATGTACTGGAGGACAGAACGCCATTTATTTTCACCATTTAGAATTGAAATCATTTCTTTTTCTGATATTGTAATTATTTGAAAAAAAAAAATTATTGTCGAAAGTTGTTTAAAACAGGGCATCTACCAATGAAGTACTGTAAATTTTCAATTTCCTTTGTATTGCATAAAGAACATCGTTTTTCAATTCTTCTAGAAAAGCGCGAACTGATTAATTCAATTAAATCACACGAGCTTTGTATATCCACGTAATATTAGATTCATTATTGTTTTGGTGAGAACAAAATTGTGATACCGATTGATCTAAGTTCTTATAAAAAGATTCTGTGTGCTGCCATCTATTTATTCGAATTTCTTTGTATTTACTATCATTTCTATCATTAACAAGTGTTTTGCGTTCCATTCCCTGCAGAAATTTCTGATGACCATTGAATTTTATGTTCGCTACCTAATATATTAAAACGTTTAAACCTAGAAATATTTTTTGCTAAAGCTATTAAACTTAGCTTATGAGCAGTCTGTCGTCTGAATAATGGAAAATTGTACGGTCTATACTCTGGAAATGAAGGTTTACATTCCATTCCACAACAGATGTACAAACCATTCCATAACTGCATAAGTTGGTATAAATGTTGGTAAATTGAGGATAAGTTCTATGAAATATGAAGGTTTTATTTCCTCAAAATATTAATGACCCTAAATTTGGGCGCCATATGACTGAATGGAATGTTTTTGCCATTGTCTTCTAGATGGAACTATAATGGCATTACGAAATTATTATCATTACATTACGTTACAAAATTATTATCTTTTCTTTCATTAGAAAATGTATACATGATCTCAACGCGACCGATAAATAACTAATTATTTTCGTTTATTTGTAAGATAAATAATCCGTTCACATGTAACTACAGTAATACCCGCTTACATGCGCGCCGGTTATAAGCATTTAATGCTTATACGCACCCTAATTTGAATAATTTTAGTTTGGTATTTAAAATACCCGCAAAGTTTTTGTTTGTAAACATTTCGCTCATACGCATATATTATCTCGCTTTTTTGCACCATAGTGAAATAAAATTTTAAGAAATTGCTTATAAAAAATCCTTTTATATGCACTCTTTCAAATTTTTATCAATAATAGAAATGTGTAAAAAATTTGTTCCATCACAATTCAAAAGTCATACGTTACATCTCTATTGATATGTCAGCTGTTCAGATTTTCCATCTCTATTACATATAAGTCAGCTGTTCGAATTGTAATTTTGAATTTGTGTTGTGAGTGAAAAATATAAAATAAAAAAAAAAAATAATAAAAACCTAAAAAATTAGTGCAAATAAACGTATAAGCTTGTCTATCAAGCAAAAAGTCGCAATTCTTAGTGATGTTAAAGATTGCACAAAGCAGGAAATTTGCAAGAATTATGGGTGTCCTTTGAAATAAAAAATTCAATTGTGGAAAGCAGCAAAACCAGCAATAATTCATCTCGACAAAGAGACCGTGTTGGAAAGTTCAAGAAGATGGCCAAGCAGTCGCAAAATGGTTTGACCAAATGCGGTTGTCTAGTGCTGTCGTGTCAATAAATATAATCATTGAAAAAGGTAAACATTATACAAAAGGAAGAATTTGATCTAAGGCCTGGCTCGCTATACAGATGAAAACGAAGAGAAGGCATAAGTTGCTGAAAGTTTCCAAACAATCCTTCCAAAGACATAGTTAATGCCAACGAAAAAGGATTCATATTTAAGGCATTGGTTTTTTCCACATTCAACAGGTATAACTATAAAATCGGTGGCATGAAGTCACCAAAAGATCGCATCACTCTTCTTCTTTTATGCAATGCAACAGGTGACTATAAAAAAATGTTTGCCTGTTTTAAAAATAGAGAACTACCTTTCAAGTATTTTCGAAAAAAAGCATGAATGGTGCAAGACATTTCGATGAAGAAATTAATCAACAAGCTGCCCGCAAATACCACTTACATTTTGCAACCGTTAGATAAGGGAATTATTTATGTATGTATTTAAAGCATACTATAGGCAAAATATTATACGAAAACAAATTTTCTTTGTAAATGCTGGCAAGAAAATTACAGATTTAAAAAAAAATATTGATATTTTACACATCGCCAAGCGAGCATATTATATATAAATGTAAATTTGTGTCACAATCACTAGAACTGCCAACTGCAGAAGAACGAGAAACCAATTTTGAAATTTTTTTTTAATTTTGACAATGATTTGCCTTGCTATACACCACCAAATGATGATGAGAATGTATCTAAGCTTCTATCAAATGAAGACTCTGATGACGACGGGGACCAAAATAACGCATATATACCAGTTCCGTCTGTAAGTAAAAAATTTACATATATATATACAAGGGATGTAATAAATGTTCGCATTCACAAAAACCAATTTTGGAATATTAGATTTCAAAAAAAACTTCAAGAAGTTGAATTTACAACAAAAAGTCTAACAAGTTTCAATGGAAGTGTTATTTTAAATTATTTATATGTTACGTCATACGCTATGATCTTATTGATCGATCTCAATAAAAAAGTTTTTAACACAATTTTATTAAAACTTGCGTACATATTCACTTTTTAGAATTAACAAATATAATTATAATTATTATATATGCTAAACGAGTTTCTATGCAAGCTCTGCATTCTCAGTTTATAAGCACTAAAATTAGTAACTTTACCAGATATGGTCAATATCGGTACATTTTTTGATCTAGTTCCCATGAAAAAATAGCATCCAATATGAACTTTTTCTTATCTGCCATGCCACTCAAGTTTGATTTATGCTTATTTTATATATCCAAATAGTTGAAAGTGAGACCCGCTTTCTAAAAGCATGGTATAGGTTTTCGGATAGTCGGCCTAGACCGACGACAATTATCTTACTGCTTTTTCTATAAAATGGTTGCTTTATTTTGCTGGGATGTTATAAAAGACTCTACTTTGAGTTGTACAGTGTTATTGTTTTTTTTTTTTAAATAACACATAAAACTTAAGGGATATTAAAAGAAGTATTCGTGATGTGTACAAATTTAATATTATAATTCAATTCAATATTGAACTAAAAGGAAATTGTTATTCTCTCTCTCTCTCTTGTGAGGGAGAGAAAATTAAAAATGTCTTTAATATTAAACGTCTTGAAAAAGCTTAAAAAGTGTAACAAAAATTTTATAGTTTGTACTACTTTTTTGGGGGACCTCTTGAAAATAGTACACACTTTTATTAAGTACTATGAATGAGTACCCAAATGCATTATTTGTTTATAAAGTTTTATACAGTTTTAAACATTCTCTGAAATAGTGCATGTATAGTAAATGTTACTTTTTACAAACTTCACTAAATTTTGAAATAAGTGAAATTATTAATTTATATATTTCAATAAAAAATTTTAAAATAATACTTACATTATTAAAAAAGGACCTTTGAAAAAGAACCAATAATGGTTTCCCATTTAGATAAAGTACCATAAATACATATTTCCGTTTCTTCTCACCACAAGAAAAAATCTTTCCAAAAAATTTAAATTTTATTTTTTTTTTTTTTTGAAAATAGTACTAAATGTAGTTAGTTGACTTATTTTAAAACATAAGAATAGAAGTGTCTGTTGTATAATATCTATTTTAAATCAGTTTAATATTTACATAAAAAGTGATACTAATAAAAAAAATATCAGTTCAGAATTATCAAAAATGGTACCCGATTTAAAAAAGGCCTAAACTTATCATCCTTCTTACTCAAAATTTGTATAAAATTTGTCAAAAAAAAAATTAAAAGAATTTACAAAAGTGGTTCCTCTGCTTCAAAAAGTAGTTTAAAACAGGAATGTCTTACAAAATTTACTGAATCTAATAAAAATATTTGTTTGGGTGTTGTATATTATATTTTGTATTAAAATACACAATACAATCATTTATTGTGAACAGTCAGTTGTATTTTCATAATGTAAAACGTTTTCTTTAGTAATTATCGAGCCAACGAGGAAATGTCGCTTCGTCACTTCTGCTATTTTGTACAAGAGAAAGCACGTCTCGGTGTTTGCTTTTTGGTCATAAGATATACCCTGGCGTTTTAGTTACGTACCTCTTCCATTTTAATTTAGAATACAAAAAAAAGTTAAAATGTTTTGGTTGAGACTGAAAGAGAAAATACATACTAAAAATATAAACATTAATTTTTATATAAATAAACTTTTCGTTATTTGCATTATTTGTCATTTTATATTTTATAATTATTTATGCTGTTAAAATTGTATGTATTTGTTTTTTCTTTTTCATAAAAACTGGTATTCACTTGGGACTGACATGTTATGATACAATATACAACATTTACTAAACACAGCAAATGAAGTTGTATCGCTGTATTAGATTTTTCAATGCAATTTACCAATAACAATTTTAAAGTAATACACGATACAACAGATACAACGATACAACACCTGTTGTGAATTGCCCAATTAAAACAAGTAAGAAAATTAAAGTTGGTCTAGACCGGCTATATAATACCCTATACCATGCTTTTCGAGAAAGGATCTTGGATCCAACTTCACTACGGCAATAACTTGATATAGAATATAAGCATAAATAATTTTTGAAGGTAGCGTTATTAATTTGTGACGTGCAGATATTAAATAGTTCATATCTGATGATATGGGGCCTAGGTAGAAAAATTAACCGATCATGACCATATTTCGTAAAGTCACTCAATTTTCTCAAAAACATACATACATAAACCAAATGTTAAAAAAATCTATATAAAATTATTGTTTTTTGTTAGACTCAACTGAAGATCAGGAATCAACTTAATATGGGTAATATGTCTAAAAATATACCTACAGAGTTTATTTATGGACCACTGATTACTGGGTATAATACACACATACCAAATTTTGTCCATAGACGAGTATATATGATAATCTGATTCTTACGACAATTTTAATCGGTATGGTAGGGGTCATTTGTATTGGGGCTGGGACTGGAAGTGCAGCAATTTTCAACAATTTTTAATTACAAGGTTCACATTAACACACAGATAAGCGGACAGAAGCACATCTCTAAATCGACTCAGAAAGAGATTCTGAGAAGATCGTTATACTAAAAGCACAAAGTCATAATAATCTGGTATAGGGTATAAATAGTATAAATATAAATAGTGGTATAGGGTATAATTGAAATAGAACGTTTTAGAAAATGTACCAAAAAAGTTTTTCCTATTAACTCCCTATTGATCAGAAATTTATAAGATTATTTATTAAATGCATGCAGCAAAGGAAAATGTTTTTTACTTAGAGTGCAGGTCAGAGCGACAGAACGATGAGTACGAAAACCATTGAAAGAAGACAGGAGCCATAGCTAAGATAGCCCAAGTGTTTGATTATTTCCAAGTGTAAGCGAATTAGTGCTTACACCAATTCATAGTGTAGGTTCAAATTATACTCATCCAGTTTATATTATATTCAACTAATCCAGAAACGCCAGAAGTGAAAGCTAATAATGTAGGGAACAACTCGGAACCCGCGACACCAGCAAAAACATCAATATTCGCGAACCCGAAACTACTACAACACCAGTACCCGCGATGCCAGATACAGAATTATGGCCCGAAAATAACCCTAAAAGTAATAACTAAAGATATACCAAACCGAAATGAAGTGCTCCATTTAATTACATACTAGATGTAACCCGGTGTGCTTCGCTGCCCCTCTCATCCCCCCACCCCCCCCCGCATTACAATGAAAGGGGTCACGCAAAGTCCCAAGGCTCTCACTATTACAGTACTCCAGATATATGACATTTATTATTTACTTTGTATGAACTGTTGCCACCCCTATTTGTCCGATCCCGCCATTTTTTTTCTGCCTACTTACGTTAATAATAGATGACTTAAGACACATTTGCAAAGCTGTATCTGTCGTAGTACTCGAGATACATGATATTTTGTAATTTCTTTGTATGGGAGTTACCACGCCTATTTATCCGATCCCGCTCATTTCCGGCATACCTACTAACATTAATAATGGGTGGCCTCACACAAATTTGCAAAGCTCTCCCTATCACAGTACTCAATATATATTATATTACAAATTTACTTTGTATGGGAGGTGCCACGCCCACTAAAAATATCAAAAAATTATAGCCTATAGCACCATATCCGCAGTAAGACTCTGTGAAAATTTCAGGAATATCAGATGGGTAGTTACGGAGATTACCTCCTAACAACCACACATTACCTCTTTATTATATTAGTAGGTATTACATATTATTTCGAATGCAGTTGGGCAGCTTTGCTATGTAACTTTTAAAACCGGAAAATTCTGAGTCTGCTTAAAATACTTACAACTGAGATAAGCATTCATAGGTACTCGAACCCAACCGCAAATGTTTTTTTCAGAATGACTCAAAATTTTTAGGGTGTTTCGAAAATTTTTTAGAATGATTTATGAAAGCACTTTTTAGTAGCAATATATTATAAATGAACTTGAAGGTGCACAAAATAGAATCTAATTCTAATCTTCAAAAAAAGCTAATTTTCATTTTCAAAATAAAAAAGTAGCATATAGTAAAATACAGAGAATACGATCTACAAAAATGTGCTAAATTAACTGTAAACTATTTTTGTTCAAAAATATAAATCTTTATCCAAAAATGAACTTAAAAATTTACATAAATTTATGTAACGAAACGAAATTAACAGTTTGAAATTTGTTTATAAATCAAGGTGGATTTAAAAAAATTAATTTTTTTAAGGCAAACTTAAAATGAATCGCAAATGTAAAAACTACTAACCGAGAGCCTTTAATTTTTTAATGTCATCTTAAATACACAAAAGAAGAATAGTTTTTCCCTAAAGTTCATTAAAATAACTACACACAGAAAAAATATTTGCCAACCGAATTGTTCTAAAATGGAACAATTGTATTTTCGGGTATATCAACAGAAATTTAATATCATCTGCTAATTTTCTATTATGATAAAATATTTACTGTTAAGGCAATAGAATTGTAATGATCGTGAGCCGGAAAATCGGTTATTAGCATTATCGCAATTCGGTGGTAATAAAATCGGTTGAATCTGTTTTCTGTGTGTAAAGTTTCTGACAATGGGATGCAAAATAATTATAATTTACTTTTAGGTGAAACCATGAAAAAGGAAAAAGTACCAATTCTTAAAATATTCTTACAATTATACAAAAAAAAAGCTTTTAAAATGAATAACTTGTTTGTCTTTTCTTCTAAATTTTAATGAAATGGCTCCAAAAAGACCCTAAAGTATAATCTTTTTCAAAAAGTTTTAACAAAAAAATAATTTTTTTATAAAACGATTACTTGTGCCACATAATATTTACTCCAAATTATTTTTTTTTAATTTTTTATTAGCCTTATAAAGTTCATCTACGAGTATTAAAATTTTGAAAAACCTTTACTTTTTTTGAGCATACAAGCCATACAACTTTAAAATGTTGCACTTCGCACAAGTACACTCCAAACAGTGTTGCCAGAAATGTTTTTTTTTTTTACCCTCTAAAAATGTAGAAAACCCCCCAAAAACCTTTTTAATGGAAATAGTTTATTGCAATATACATTAGTGTATTTCTCTTTTTTCAAATTTTCCAACTCTTAAAGCAGAATAAGAATTTTTATAGCCCAAAAGATTTTAAGAGTTCTTTTTTTATTATAATATTAATTTCGCACGATTTAATTTTTTATTATGAAATATAATATCAGATAGATACTCATCATTTTCATCAACGTACAATTGGGCATATCATGACTCAACGCCTCAGGCTCTATTACCCACTCGTTCTTTGAGATAACTCTATAAGAAACAATCAGGCGCAGTTAAATTTGATGATGTGCTGGCCAATTGAATCCAGAATTTTTTGACGTATTTCGGTCATCAAATATTTCATAACGAAGAATAATTGTGGCACAAGCCATGTGTGCTGTTGCTCCACTCTGCTGGAAACAACTGTTGGCTGCCACAGGGCGTACAAAATTACTAATCATAGTCCTTATTCGTCGTCACCGTATTATCAACTTTATTTTCAAAGGTCTAGAGCCCTATAACTCTTTGTGGCCACTGCACACAGCTGAACGAGTGCATTTGACGCTGGTGAACAGCTCTGGGGTTTGCAGTACTATAAAATCGCATTTTTTATTTATTCACATATCCATTAATATGAATTGTACTATTCTCGGTCTTCCTGTTCATGGCAAGTCAAGGTTCTCGGAAGGTAGAAATAGGAAACGAGATTATAAAAGTACAGATAGATTATGTAAGAAGTATGGAATAGAAGGGATAGTGAAAATGAGCTCGTCCGCTATGCATCCCTCCTAAACCAGCCAGATTCCCTCAAAAAGTCCACAAGATCGCCCAGTGGAACATCCTTCAGTCCTGGACAATCACACAGCAACTGTTGCATTGACTCCTCCTCGTCCACATCTATACAGCTCCTTCAGAAGTCAGTTCTCGGGACACCTATGCGTTCGGCCATCCGCCCTATTACACAGTATCCAGTGAGTACTCCTATAAATAGGACGATTGTCCCTTTATCAAAACCAAGGAGTGCTGTCGATCTTCTTGGATTAGGCAAGGGACATAGAATCTAATATCAGTGTCCATCGTCCCGCTTAAAGATTCTGAGCCCTTCTGCACACACTCGTCAGCCAGCTCATTTCCTTTAACCCAACTATATTCTGCAACCCATATTAGCCTCACGATGTGTTGCCGGATTTGGCCGAGGGACATTATTCATTCCCTCACACACTTCGACCTAACGGTCATCGATTTCAGAGCTTTGAGAGCAGCAGGACTGCCCGCGGAAATATTAAATTATTTTTACTTTAAGTGTTCTTTTTTTTTAATTTTCATTTGCTGATATTTTGATTTGTGAAAAATTAAAATTTCTTAATTAATTAATTTGTAAAATATTGAAAACTATATAAATCAGGAATTTTTATTTTTGGAACCCCCTAAAAAAAAATTATTCCCATCAAAAAAATTCCACTAAACTACAAAAACAAAACCCTAAATCTATGGGGGAAAACCCCCAAACTGGCAACACTGGCTCTAAATGAGAATTTAATGTGATAATAACAAGTTGAGGAACCACAACAATATAATATTCTAATAGAGAAAGATTTACACACAAAAGTGTTCATAACGAAAAAGTTAAAACATGAGCTCTTGTGAACTACATGGAAGCCTAACATTAGGCCACACTTTTCTACTCATACACATGTAATTATTTTAATTGAATAACATAAAACAACACAAGCCATACGTACGAGTAGGCGAGTATATAGAATTCCCCATATGCATATGCCAAAAAAAAAAAAAAGAAGAACTCTGCAACTCTTATAATAGCCCACTTTTGGGACCTATAACGGCATTTTACATGAATTAAAACTTTCAAAACTTAGTTTGAGGCGTTTACAAAATGTGTGTTGAAATCGTAATTTTTGCATAAATTACGAGTTTGTTTAATTGTATAAATATGCATGTGTTAAATTTTCATGAAAAGGATAAAGTTTTTTTTGATGACTTTAGCATTTGAATTGAAATTCAATTATTCAAATGCCATTTAAACTTTAAAAAGGATAAAATCCATAAGACATCGAAAAACAATTATAAAAACTGTTAGAAAAAAAGATCAACGAAACGAAAACTTTTGTAATTCAAACCCCCCCAGTGTCAACAATGAAAGACAAAAAAACTTGACTTTTCAACTTTTGGTCGAAAACTAAGTAGTCAAAAAAAAAAAAGAAAAGCAAATGCAGCAATGATGAAAATTAAACAAAAATAACTTTTATTTTTTTATTTGTGTAACACAATACAATAATAAGACAAAATAAATGTAAAAAATATTTTTAAAGAAAATAGCAAATATCTGGGTTTGAAATGATAAAATTGTTGCCCATAAACATTGTAAACAATTTGTGTGAGCAAAAATGTTTTACATTTATCTATAACTTGGGTAATAAAATGTTGAATAACACATTGACATACACAGAGGTGCTCATTCCTACCAAGTCTCGCAAACGCAATCCCTTGCTTACCAATCCATACTTTTACCAGTTAAATCATATAACATAGAATGAAATAAGTATAAAGTGTAACAGACGTCCATCACATTTTTATAACAAGAATTGGCATTACAAATGCCAGTATAAAGCAGGAACCTATGAAATATCTAGAAGACATGGGGGAATGGGGAACTATAAAAACAAAAACATATCTTTTCTCAAAATGAGAATGCAGGCCAACGTCGATTATCCACGACTCGATCAACCGGAAACATTAATTACTCGAGAACGATTAAGAGAAGAAAATACTGTAAAATCGGTTTTCAGTTTTTAGTAAATAAGCTACTGGAGCCGAGCGAGTAGTAAAAACTAAAAATGTTCATGTTTGAAAACATGTACGAGGTCGGTCCCAGAACAACCCGACCTGACAAAGAACCCACAACATATTTGTGAAAAATTTTCTTTATTTTCTTCTTTTCGTTAGATATTTATGTATGCGTTACTGAATGTCTTAGGAGAGCAATAATGTCCTACAACGTGACGCTGAAACCCATTTTGGACTGCATCGAAGTGCTCAGCCAATTAGGCAGATGCAACAAACTAACTTTATGTTAGATTCTGGGACACGAGGGCAATGAAAGGGCAGATTGCCTAGCCAATGGAGGGGCCCGTTCATCGGTCCGGAACCATTCTGTGGTGTTCCAGTGGGATACATAAGGGTAATAATAAAGAAGTGGAGGGAATCACCATTTGCCGAACACTGCAAAGGTCCTGGTCAATGGCAAGCTAAGAGATTTATAACACCATCCAGTGTTCAATCCGAAATATTGCTTTCCCTGGATAAGAAGGAATTAAGGACCTTGACGGGATTCTTTACTGGACACTGGACATCTACGAATAAAAGCAGAACACATTTTCTGTGAATGTCCAAAAGTAAGTGGCAAAAAAACCCATGCCCATGGAGGTTACACTGTATCCCCCCGGGACATAAGGTATCTCATAACAAATAGGGTAATGGCTTTATAAGGAATCTTAATCTTTAGGACAACCAAAAGATCAAATTGGTCGCTGTCCATAGTGTCTTCCTAATCTAATCTAATCTAATCTAAACTAATAGCTCGATATACTTTTCCCAGCGATATAGATTCGATACTCTGACTATAGCAAGAACTGTGTAGCTCCTTAAAATAGCCATCACCCACATACACGACCTCTTCATTGTTGGTAAATCTTTTACCACTGAGCCATTTTTTCTAGTTTTCAAATGGAAAATAATCCGAGGGAGCTAAATCTGGCGATTCGAACTTCATTTCATGAACTTTGGCCATCGTAGTAGTGAATGTGTCAACTGGTGCACTGTCTTGATAAAACAGCACTTTCTTTTTTGCCAAATGCGTCGTTTTTCCTCAATTTAATCACATAAAGGCTCTAATAAGTTAACATAGTTAATCTGTAGATTACCATACGCGCAAACCAAAAAAACACGTCATAACCTTGCCTGCGGTGAAACTGTCTTCGTCTTCTTTGGAAACATTCTATAGTAACATCTTCACGACGCACAGTGTAAGATTTTGCCAATCTAGGGGACTTAATCCAATTGCAGCCAAAGTTTAAGAGATATAGACTTAAAATTTGGAACATTAGCTTTTATTTTTAATGTGGAGGCTCACATCTAAAATGAGGAACATTGGACAAAAACTACTCCCCCCTCCCATATTAGCCCCACATTTTTTTTTATAGAATTAAGCCAAAAAAGGCTTTTTGATAAACTATAGGTAGAGTATCCTAAAAGTTATTAAAGTAACTATTTGTTTACTAAAAAAATATATAAGAAAATAAATAAAAATTTTTTTTTGTTGTTGTTTTCAGGGTTGTATTCACTTATTGCATTCAATATTGTATTATATTGTACTTATTATATAATATGTATGCAAAAATTTTATTTACTTGGAAAAATTGTATTTAATAAATTTAATCTGAATCAGAGCTTTCTTCAAATTCTTGATGGTCCAACAATAACGTAACCACTTCTGCAGATAAAGCTCCATGCTGGGTTTTTGGAGTTAAATGCAATCTAGCAATGTATGGCTCCGATGAAGTAAGCAGTCTGTGCAATAAATCTGTATTCGTGTCCACTCTTGATGTTTTTCTGGTAAGCAATTCCCGGTAATTTGAAAAAAGTTGAAGAGGTACCATAGATATAGAAAATAAACTTTCATCTGACAAATTTTCATCCGTAAATTTTTGCTTATACCGATTCTGTTCAGCACCATCGCATCCCCATTTTATTATTATGCATACTTCATCTTTAAGATCAGGTAACGACTTGAAAACCTCTTCTAGTGCACTTATCAATCGTTTTACTGTGTGATCTATTAACGACTGCAAATTAATTTCAGCACATGTTTCCGTCACAGTAATATTATTTGGATAACACAACAGTTTTGACTGCTTTACAAGGTCATAACACGGATATAATTTAGGACTGCAATGCTTTGTGTGCTGCCGTATTGCCAAATATTGGTACGTTGATAAATTTGCGTCTATTATCATGGCCAGTGCTTTATCCACTGAAAGCCGCTTTGATTCCACAACACTTAGTATGGCCTTTTTTATAATTGTACCTCTTGATGACGAAGCGTTTGTTAATTCCTTCACAAGATCGGCTGCGTCCCTTTTCCCGCAAGATCGAATTTTCAGTTCAGTTGCCATTATCAAGTGATCTGTAGATATATTAGATATAAGCTCCTTACATTTTCGTTATTTTGTTTTAAGACAACATTCTGAGAATTCTTTTTCTTCTCTTCCGACAATGAGACTTTTTTTTTGAAGTTGATGGCGCAACATCAAGAATGAACTCTGCAGCTTGAATTGTTGTTTTAAGCCATAAAGCATTATCATGCATAAATCTGGGCTTAACTCGTCGAGATTTATCCCATCTCACTTGAAAATCGTAGCATAGCTTTCGTAAACGTGCTTTTAACTTTTCACAGTCCACATCTCTTCCAAAAATTGTTAAAACGAATTTTAAAATCGCTTCGAATCTTTCTGGTTTGATGTTATTTAACCAAACATGAAAAAGTTCCTGGCGCGATATTACAGACATATTAAAAAACGATACCTTTGGGCAAAATATGGGCAAGATTTTATTCTTGTTCGATGATCCTCCTTGTGGTGGCAAAGTAGAATCTGATAGAATATGAAAGTTTTAGTCTATGAAAAGTTTAAGATTTTTTAACACTTACTTACTTTTTAGCTTTTTATGAAGCAAAATTATTTAAATACTACACTTAAAATTTTTTGAATAATTTATTCAAAATTTTATAGTTGAACTATTGAGATAAAAGAAAAAGAAAAAAATTTGGAAAAAAAAGCACACACGATTTAATTCTAGCCACTTTTAATTTGATGAGTTTTGCCAGCTGTCAAACTTGCATTTAAATGCATTTCAATAACACCTGTTTGATAGCCGTCATCATATTAACAACATTTTTGTATTACGTTTTGTGTTTATTTTCGTAACAATAGGATATTTTTCTAACATCTAGGAACATATGATCAAATTTGAAGCACTTTTTTTTTTATTAAGTCCCCCTTGATTGGCAAAATCTTACACAGTGCGACGCCCTGTGTCTGAAATTTTGATTTCATTTGCCAAAAGTCAATTTTTTTTTGTCACCGATTTTTTAAATTTTAACGCCATTTTTTAGCTAATATATCCAAATTGAAGTAACCAAAAAAATTAAGTTAAACAATTGATAATTGTGGGCGTGGCATGCGGTCAAACTCAACTGTTTTTTTTTTTCAGAAAAATACGATTTTTTTTGTTTTTTACCAAAAATAAATGTTTACTAAATTATGTTACTGAATGTTACTGAAATTGTCCAATTTCAACTTTAGTGGAATAGAATTTCTAGCGAACTAAAGAGAACAAGGAACGTGAAAGTGTCCTCTTTAACCCACGACATGCCGGTAGAATACTTTTTTCCTTTTTAATGAAATTACTCAAAAAAATACAATGGTGTGTTAAGTTTGTGCTTTAGATATTTTACAGCTTATTATCATTATCATTATTTGTTCTATTACCAGTAATGATATCTGCTTACAAAATACACCACCCTTTATATATATATGTATATGTAAGTAAGAATGTCAATGGAAACACAAAGTTAATTATTTTTTTGTAAATGGGGATGCAATGGTTCTTTCGTATAAAAACAATACAAACAAGTAGTATGTGAAAATATTTCGGACTCAGACCTAATTTTAATTTTATTTTATGTTAATTTTGATTCTATGTGTTTGTTCCAAGTAAGGCGGCGGTCAAGATGAAGTCCCAAATATTTTGCATCAGAATGTTGCGGTATTTGCTGATTGTTTATTCGTATTTGAGGGCATGTGTCTCGTCTGAGCGTAAACGTAACGTAAATACATTTTTGTTCATTTATTCTTATTTTCCACCTGTGTAACCAGTACTCCAATTGAAAAACATGTCATTGTAAAAGTGTAGATGCCCTGTGAAACACCAGCTTTTACATCCTGAGGGGGGCTCGTAAAGTTGCTCTCCCTTATTGAGAATTTCCTGTTAATTTTATAGCTTTCCATTAGTTTATGAACGTTTGGGGGCAGCAGCGTTTTAATTTTATAGAGTAGACCCTCATGCTAAACCTTATCAAAAGCTTGCAAAACGTCAATAAAGAGAGCAGAGCAGTACTTTTTTTCTTCAAAGGCTTTTCGTATAGCGCTTACTAACATATGGACTTGCTCAATGGTGCTGTGTCTTCGCCTAAATCCAAATTGATGTGCATAAGCTTACAGCTACAGTAAGCTTATTTGCTATTATTTTCTCGAACAATTTTGACAGATTTGACAATAAACTTATTGGCCTGTACGAATCGACCTTTGTGTGATCTTTACCTGGCTATGGTAACGATCGAAACCTTACATTCTGAGGGATAATATTCAAGGCGTAATATAGCGGTAAATATAAAAAAAATTATTCTCAATGCTACTCTGGGTAATTCTAAAAGCATTTTATTACTGATCCCTGATGCTTTTTTAGGGTTAAGATCAGAAATGGCCTTTTCAACCTCTCTAATCTCAAATCGAAGTGACACTGCACTGTGCTGGTTTATTACTCAATTATTGAACTAGTAGTTATATTCGGAGTAAAAATATAATACTTGTTGGCGCTAAATTGCCATTCGGTGGCACAATTTCTCTGGGGGTTAGAAATAATAACAATAACTGGTGTGTGATCTGATGAGAGTTCCAATGAGGATTCAGCATTTATGAGTTCTCTCGCAATGTTCTTCGTTACTACAAAACCGATTAGATCGGGATTCTTTTGTCTATCTGTCGGCCAGTTTGTTGGTTATTCGCTTAATAGAACATCTAGGCCCATATTAGAAATTGTGCCAAACAAAACACGTCCTTTCGGGGAGATTAAACGCGATCCCCATAATGTATGCTTGGCATTGTAATCGCCGGCAGCAGTAAAACGAGGGCCAAGTGATTCACAAAATCATTTGTATAGACTTTCCGTTATAGAAAGTCTTGGTAAAGAGTATATTGATGAGATAACTAAATTGTTATCAAATTCCTCAAAGCCGATTGTAGTAGCTTGAAGGTAATCTTCACAATGATCACACATTAGATGATGCCTCAGCCGAGATTTAATAAGAATGGCTGAGCCACCTCTTGGATCTTTTGCATCATACAAAATGCAAAATCCACGCAATGAGAATTGACTCCTAGAAATCAAATGAGTTTCAAAGACAAACAATATATCAATTTCCTTGTCTTTTAGGAAATGGGCGAGTTCTTCTTTGTTTTGGCTTAAGCCGTTTGCGTTCCAGTAACATATTTTTAAACAGTTCATGGTTTATTTAACAAAGCTTGCAATTTCATAGATTGCATCTTCATCATCTCCTGCATCACTACTGTGAACTAATGTGTCGAGTGTTGTTTCCAATTTACTTGTGTGTTGATTTGAGGGATCGTTTCGTGGATTTGAAACATTGGGAGGCTGACTTTGAGAGCGTAGCACATTGGTGTATGATTCAAAATTCTGCGAATGAACTGGATTCTGTGG
The DNA here is from genome assembly GCA_963682025.1 of Cordilura impudica. Lineage (NCBI taxonomy): Eukaryota > Metazoa > Arthropoda > Insecta > Diptera > Scathophagidae > Cordilura > Cordilura impudica. Next base: position 190,042,232 of record OY821520.1, on the reverse strand, counting down.
TTGGTTTCGGGAGACAGCTATGTTAGCGTATGATTGCGCGTTAGTAGTTACATGTACGGGTGAAACATATTTTTTAATTTTCATTACGCTATAAATTGCTGAATAAACTGAGCACCCCCGGTAGTTAGCTGTGTGATTTTTAGCGCAATTGCTAAATTTTTTTGCCTTTACGTCATTTTTGACTTGTAGCACTCACTGGTATTGTGTAGCTCACCACACACAACATATGCTGGTGGAAGCTTACAGTATGCCCTTGTATGGCCGAACTCCTGGCAGTTCAACACTGAACCGGTCCTTTCCTCTTATGCGGTTGTACATTGTAGATAGGGTGCACTTGGTTATTTTTAATTGATCGTCGCCGGGTTGAAATTCCACCGGAAAAGAGGTTGTGGGATATTTTCGCGGTTTCGAATATTTGATACTGTTTTTACTTTAAACCCTCTACCTTCGCGTTCGCTTTTAAACTCAACCGGGTCAACACACGAGTCGATACCCTTAACAACTATTTGGAGGCCTTTTCCGCTCTTCAATTGGTAGGTATAGAAGTTTTTATTTTGTTCTTCGAATTCGGACACTATTTTTCGGATATTATCCTCATGTAGATAGCATGATAGCATCCATAACTCCAATCAGTCTTAATTCGACTTAGGCGGTTATCGCTTTTGACCACAGATATACTAAATTATATCAAAATATATTTGCGACCTGCAGTTTGATTGTAAGGTTTACATGGACACACAGGCAGACAGACGGACGGACGGACGGACGGACATCGCTATATCGACACAGGGAGTAATTCTGAGTCGAATGCTATAATAAAATGTAGATCTAGGTCAAATATTTTTGGTAGTTACAAACATCAGCAGAAAGTCGTAATACCCTGACCACGTAGTGGTACAGGATATAAATAGTTTTTCAAATAAAATATTAGAAAATAAATGCGTCAAATTTTTTAATTTGTATTTTCCTGGATATATTTTCACGTGGGCTTGCTAAAAGCATTAAGATATATATTAATTTTAAAAAGATTCATCTTTCCAAAACTGTTCAAAAATTTAAAAACGGTTCAAAACTGATTTAGTTAAAACGATATTAGTTCTTAAAGTGTTTAAAAAACGTTTTTTCGATACCCGCAGATTTTGAGGAAGTATTCAAAATTCTGAAAATTAAAAAGTAATTTACTCAACTTGGCCTACAACTTACATTACGACATTTTAAAAATATATTTTTATTGTAACACCGTATAACCATTTGTTAGGAAAAAGAAGTGCTTTAAATACGGGCTTTTTTTACCCCTTATGTATTGAACGTGTTCTCTTCCATTTAACAAACAATTTTGCTTCCCTAGATCTAGATTAAAAGAAGTTCAAAAATAAATTTTTTTTATTCATTCCTTTATTTATGGGATCTTCACTTAGTCAACTAACAATAATTATTCAAATCTTGTGAAACTAATAATTAAATATTAACGCCAGCCAGTGAAAAAAACATATTTTTTTTACATAAATTCAGATTAAATATACATATCTGATTAAATATACGTATCTGCTTTTAAGAAAAATAATGTTTTCATTAATAACTTTTTAATAAACAGTGTTAGGGGAATGGGGATTTCACGTAAATATGAAGCGTTTTTAGTACAATATGATAGCATACATAACTCAAAACGTTCTTAACTCGACTTAGGCGGTTATCGCTTGTGACCATAGATATTGGTTCAGAATTGATTTAAAAAAAAATTAAATATAGCTCTCTCAAATTTATTAAAAACTCGCAGATTATGATTACTACAAATTAAGGAACTTATCATAGTCCTCGCAAATTTTCTTACAGGAAATCGTGAAGTTTCTGTGAAACGACTCTGTTCCAACTACACCACATGACAACAAACCAATAACACAAATACTTTTTTATTTTTATTTAGTATTACAAACATGTTCATAAGTATAAATCGAGCATTTTATTTATGTGTGTTAGTGTGTGTCTAGTATTTAATGTTAAAATCCTTTTTTTGGTATGTCCTCAATACAAAACAAACTTGTATAATAATATATGTATAATGAATGTGTGTGCCTCTGTGTGTGTTTGTGTGGTTACTTGCCCATGTACGGTGTTTTATTTTAGCTCAAGTTGCGTGTTTGCATGTATGGATATTGGGGTTTGTGTGTGTGTGTGTGTGTGTGCACTCGTTTGGTTTGGTTGAACTGTTGTTTCGTTTGTTGGTTTGTTTGCTTGATTTTTATGCAGTTGGCAACAAACAAGCTCTAAAGTTGTTGTGGGATTTTCTATAATGCAGTTGTTTGCTTGAATGTGTGTGTACTTATATTGGTTAGTGTGCATTATGGACATAAATACATACTCATATATGATGGTATTGGTATTGATTGTTGCAGTTAGCTTGTCTTAACATGTTATTTTATGTGTTGTATACAAATTTTAAAGCAAAAACGTTTATTGTAAATTTGTGTAAATAACTACTAAGTACTTTTTCGCTTGGAAAGGAATTTATTTTATTTTTTCTTTAGGCCTATAATCGTAAAATTCAATGCTTTGTTTTCTAGTTATTTATAGGAGGTTTTTTTTTGCTAACAGTTTTTTTTAACAATTTAGACCTATGGGAAATTTAAAGGAGAATTAAAAAAAAAATAACAAACACTTTTATTAAATACAATAAAAGGTAGATTAAAAATAAAATATTAGCAGATTCCAGCCCTCGAAATTCGAGTGCAAATTCTAGGAAATTTAATTTTTTCATTAAATAAAAACCCTAAAGGTATGCTAATCAATTATAGCCAATTCACAAATCAATACATAAAATAAATTTATTTTTATTACAAACACATTAACAAATTTAATAAACACACACATAGCATTGTATAATTTTAGTAGAAACTTTAAATGCAACTTACTCAAAATAAAGGAAAAAGCTTAAAAATCTGTAAATCTGCAAATCGGATAAAAAGAAACACCTTTCAAATAATATACGCTTGGTCAAAATCGGGATAAAACGATAGAACAAAACATCGGTCACAAGGAATCGCCTAGCCTATAAATATTATAGATTTAGTACATTAGAGATTGACACAATTCATCGAGCTGTCATGGATCTGGATGTTGAAGCTGCATCAGTGACTGAATGATCACCATACAGAATACATGAATTGTAACTGTTTATCTGGGTAAGAGTTTAAGACCAAAACAATTTAGGAGAAGAACATACCAAGGTAGAGTGTTATGGCTTGTAGTTATAAACTCATTTCTTGTGTGGATTCTGCATCTCTTATTCCGACGAGCTATACGGTATTCTTCATAGCTCGTCGGTATTCTTTATAGCTCATCGGAATGTTGATAAAATCATAAGAGATGAAAACTTATACTATTACGCTACCCGATTTAGAACGACTCTAAAAAGAAATGGCAAACGATTATGGAAATTGGAATCGGAAATAATCAAAAACCCACTATTTGTTATGTTGATGTAAACGAATTAAATGCATCATTTATCATTATCCCTCAACTGTATTATTGGACTAAAATCTAGCATTTTATCAAATAAATGAATCTAGGCAACTTCCAATTTGAATTTTCATGTGTCTTACATGTTGATGTATTATCAAGTTATTTATCCGTGAAGTCCAATGTAGTCGGGTTTGACCAGATATACCTGTAATTCATTAAATTTCTTTTACATCACCCACATTCTTAACAGCTTTATAACCACTAGTCACTATCCAGGAAACATACTAAGATCATTCATGTCAAGAAAACTGGAATTGAATTTCGACCCATTTCAATACTACAATACTTATATGAAGTATTTAAATAACTGATACATGAGCAAATAAGTAAATATTTAACTAATCACCATCTTCTAGCTAAAAGTCAATCAGGCTTTAAGCCAAAGCATAGCTGCGTCACAGCGCCCATTAATGTATCTGAAGATAAAACAGGCAAAATCTTGATTATGGATGTGTTACGTTTCTAGTGCATTTAGGTCAGTCTACAGCATTCGATTCTCTTAATCATGGATTTCTTTGCAATAAATTCTCAAGTAAATTCCCTTTATTTCAACTGCTGCATCGCTGCTAGCTTCATATCTCCAATCTGTATCTTTGGGTAACCCAATTTCTATTCTTGGCCCAATATTGTTTACACTATACATTAATGATTTACCCAGTCAACTTTAACACAGCAACATCCATATATAGGAGGATGATTCTCAAATTTATATTAGCTGTGAGAAAGGATTGATTCGTGAATGCACTGAAAAGCTTATTGAGAATCTCACTAAAAGATTTGTATGGGTTTCTTCAAATGGACTTTACTTAGATCCAAAAAAAAATTCAAATGTTTAGTTATTACTGAAAGAAATCAAAGCATCCCTATAAATATTCAAGTATCATTAGGTATTCAAAATATATTATTGTGATTCAGAAAGTAAGAGGAGATTATTAGTAGCCTATAATGCGATCCTATGTTATGTGTATGGTATAAAGAGATATGATGAAACTTCTCTATATTCTAAATCTCTGTACGGTCTTACTAAGGATAAGATCATTAATTCTACTACACAAAGTAAACGCCTTCAATTTGCACGTTCCAATAGATCAAATAATCTTATACAATTTCGATATCGTACATTAACCTCTAGAGGGCAATTTTTTACAAATACCATACGTCTGTGGAACTTGTTGTCCAATAATTTGCAAATAACAGGCAACGCATTACAATTAAAAAATGAATTGTTTAATAATGATGTGGTCTCAAATTTCCTAAATTCTTAATGATTAATTTGATTTTGATTATTTTATATATTTTATACTCTCTTATTAATTTTCTTTTTATATATTTTTATAATTATATAATTTAAATTATTTTTTTTTTTTTATATATTTCTTGTTTCTTGAAAGTATTGTAACTACAATCACAAATAGATTGTATCGTTATAAGATCACATAATGTAATTAAAAAGATTTATATCTTGTTGTATCCGCATTTAATCAAAAAATAAATTAATGAGTTCTTGGACAGTGCTTTGGATACTTCCAGCAGTGTAGCAGTACTTTTGGTACGTTTTACTGCTAAAAACCCATACAAGCTTATGACTTTCGCGGTTGAAAGGCTGCGAACGTACTCTATCTGACAATTCCAAATACCTCGGAATCATCATGGACTCTAAATTCCGAAGAAAACTCAACATCGAACAGAGACGGTAGCTTTGTATACCTGCAGAAAGATGTTCGGCTTGAAGTTGGGTTTGAGCCCACGCACGCCCCATTCTCACTTAAGGCTTTCTAGTATGGTGAACAACTAAGAGCAGGCAGCTCATTGTTAACCAACTATACAAAGTGCAACGGTCAGCATGAATTCGTGTAACTGGTGCAATTCGGGCCTGACCCTCAGAAGCTCTCAATGACTTACGTCATATTATTCCTAAGGATGCGTGTAAAGTTATAACATATAGATTTACTATCCTTCTAAATCGGTAATCACATAATTTAAGACTAGAATCTGACCACTTGACACACGTACTAAATTTCTAGAGATCGTTCCAGGTCAAATACTCTAGGAAGAAATGGGATAGAGGTGATCCAACGGCAGAGTAGGACACTCGCGTCTACACTGATGGCTCTATATACAACTTTCTTATAGACCACCGTACAATGCTAGCGTCTTTCAGGCGGTGACGGTCAGGGAATCTTGTAGGATTTTATATGCTCATTAGGTCGAGGGAAATGTAGGCATCATTATATACAGTCGACATCTTAAGTCGCTTTTTCGTGATTAATCTTTTATGGGTCGCCAGCTATAGGTATTTTTACGATAATGAAGGGGCAGATAATGAAACTGATAAGACCAGGTTTTGTTTTTGATGCTCCTTCCGTGCACTTCCTACTAGCAGCGGAAAATAGATAGAGTAATATTGACACATGCAGCTCTACAAGGCGGTAGTATCCTGATTATAACTTAGTATGAACTAAATATCTCCTACTGAAAACAGATTTAATCCAACATAAGAGCTCACGATGCCTGAGTTGCAGAAACTGGTAAACTCTTAAGAGCTTATTAATGCAGTAGAATCAAGTTACAAACTAATAGTCGTTCTATATGGCAGTGTAAGCTATATTTCTAAACATTTACCAACAAGTTGAGGCTCCAAACTTAAGTAATAATAAACTTATGTCAAATTTAAGGGATATTTTCGAATATTTCTCGGCCCTAGAGGAGTCCTTTATGCCTAATACTTTCATTAGTACTGGTACACGATTTAACGCTCTATTACTAGAAAACCACTAAACATACCAGCCGCCATATTGACAGCGTTTTTACAAATAACACTTCATTTATTTGCAAAAAGTTTATAACGTTTGTTGTCTATAAGTATTGGTTGGATAAACCGTATTCCTATAATTGAAACGGTATTCCTATAGCTGAATTAACAAACCCTTAATAGCCATTGTTTCCACTAAGGGTCACTCGTCATTTTGTGTATCGAACTGTGGAATTATTTAAAGATACTGTTGTAGTAATTGACCATTCACTTTCCGGTCGCCAATGCATTGCAAGATCCCTCAAAGTTGTTTAGAAACGAATTCTTCGAAATCCAAATCGAAAACGGCAAATACTATCACTATCAATGAAAATAATCGGTGATACCCATCTCTAGCATCATTAAAAATTACTTGTGTCTTCGTACATTCAAAGGATATACCGGACTGAGAAAACGCGCAAGCAATTAGCAAAAGCATTGCTTCACCCATACGGAATAAGCGTATACAAATAAATTCTGCTTACGAATGACAATTCCGTAAACAGAGGAGTCATTCAATAAACATAATGTTATATTCGCTGTCATCTCGTAATACCTAATGTATTTACGAAAATGCTACCATCCAGCTTCGGTGATGGTATGGCTTGGAGCCTCCAACGATGGAACTACCGAGCTTAATGCATACAAAAAGGGAGTACAAGATTTTCACAAAGGTGCACTAATATTAAGTAAGCAGTCTGGACCTCATCGCCTATCGGACTTAGGAGCACACTATAATGACTACCTAAAAGTGTGGTCCTAGCGTGATCCTGTATGACAGGTATATAACATTAAACGTGGATTTTACTACCCCAAGAAGCTTATTTGAACGGCAGTACAACACCCTAACACCGAATTTTGGTCTGGAAGGACCTCAGCTCGCAGATTGTTCTATAAATCTCTAAACTTATTACTTCTACACCGATTTTACGCAAAGGAGCTTGCATTTAGTCTAGCTCGAAGGTTAACATGCCACTGCTATGTATATCAGGAAGAGTTCATGACAATAAATGAAAATTATATTATCTACAACCGCAGTTAACATATACTCTGATACTCAAGCCGCGATAACTGCCGTATTCTTGAAAAAAAAAATGCCCTCAACAGTCGTAGTTTAAATGTGATGGTCCCATGAGTGCGAATTCAACGCATCACAAATCCAAAAAATCTTAATACCGTACTTGCCTCGTGTTGATATACTATACTGTCTGAAAGAACATCGGCCATGAGTTAATACCCGTTATCCATCTATAGTATGATGATGGTTTATAAGGCCCTCTGATATTTGCCAAAAACTTATTCTAAACATCACTTTCCGCTGCTAGCTTATCTTCCTTCAAAAATTGTGCTCCAGTCTGATAATTGTCGAAACGCAAGAATTGTAAAAGCTGCTGCACTTTTGTAAGGACATTACAGCCTGATAAAAGGACGGTAGTCCAGGTGGTACAATTCATCCAATCTTTCGTTTAAATTTGTATCATACCAAATACGTGCAGTGTTACTATTTATTGTGTAGAAATGCCGAGCTGTTCTATTTGTTTCGGCCACTATTACATATATTAATGTCTCTGGAACTAATTTTATAAACGCGTACAGATGAGGATATATATTTTGAGGCGTTTCAACAGAAAATTCCTTGTCGATCTCGCAAGTCCGGAAAGTCGCGTAATCTAGTTACATTTGGTGGACTTGCCGTCCATTTTCTTTTGTACTTTTTATTTTGGCGTGTTACCAAATTCTTTCTTCTTCCACTTCAGGTTCTTCATCAGTTTCTATATTTTCTACTTCTTGTTTTTTATCGGTTTCTATATTTTCTACTTCTTGTTTTTCATCGATTTCAATATTTTGTAATTCAACAGCAGCTTCATCTGTTGCTATACCGAAATCAGAAAAGCCACTATCAAAGTTATCATTTGCTAGCTCTTCCTTATCAGAATCGGTAATGCTGTAGAAAAGATTTCGATATTTGTCTTTTTAGGACCATCTAGATTTAGATTTTTGCAAAATAAACGCAAAAATATATAAATAGTCTCACGTTATAATAAAAGTCACAAAATAGTTATTTATATGCATGATTATCACAAACAAATTGATTTGTTATAAAAACACTTCTATTCAAAAATAATAGTCACTGAATGTTTTCTAATTTCACTTTTTAGATTTGAAATCCTAAAACACAAAGAAATGTAGAACTAAATAAAAAATGCATAACAAAAAAATTGGGATCAGATTAACCGCAATGAGGTACAATATCGAGAGGAAAGATATGATAGAATAACCGAAAATATGGTAATTAAGGCAATACAAAGCTTTGCCCCCTTTAAAGCAGCAGGCCCAGATGAAATCTTTCTTGCTCTATTCCAAAAGAGTGGGGACTTGATTGGCAGTAATCTGGCTGGCATATTCTCTGCTTGCCTAAAACTTGCGTACACCCCCAGAGCATGGCAGGAGGCCAAAGTGGTCTTCATACCAAAGCCGGGAAAGGAAAACTACGCCAACCCAAAGGCCTATCGATAAGTCTTACATCCTTTCTACTGAAAACCATGAAGCGAATAGTCAATAACATGGTTAAATCTCAAATCCCAAATGAGCTGTTGAAGTTTAAACAGCACGCTTATTTAAAGGGACGCTCAGTAGAAACTGCGCTTCATGAAGTAGTTCACCACATTTGATCTAAAAATCTTCACTCTAGTCATATTCATTGATATAGAAGGAGCTTTTAACAATGTATCAACAAATACGCTACCCCACTCCCTAGAACGATTCGACATCGACCGGGATATCAAAGCCTGGATCAGTCACATGCTAGGGAATAGATGGATAAGTTGCGAGGTTGGTGGCATTAAAATAAGAGACAAGGTTTGCTGTGCAACACCTCAAGGGGGAATTCTATCCCACCTTCTCTGAGTGACCACTATAACAGTCTTGCAAGGATTCTAACCACTAAGGGTTTCCAAGCTGTCTGCTAGGCAGACGATGTAGCGATACTGTTAAGGGGGAAAGATCCTAGAAATTTATATAGGAGAGCATCGGATGCACTCGAAATAGCATACGATTGGGCACAACCAAGGGGATTAAATGTGAACCCGGAAAAGACTGAAATGTGCCTCTTTACTAGGAAGACGAGAGTAGTCGAATTCGATGAACCCCGCTTCCAGGGCAAAACGATTAGAATCACACAAACGGTGAAATACCTTGGAGTGATTCTCGACAAAAAGCTCATTGGAAGGACCATATTGAGAGCAAAGTTGCGAAGGCTTACCGGATATGGGCCACTTGCAGAAGAGCTATAAGTTCAAAATGGGGCTTAAACCCGAGGATGACTCATTGGCTTTACACAAGCGTCGTTAGACCAATTCTAACTTACGTATCCGTAGTCACAAGGACATAAATGAACAGGAAATGCTATATTAAACCATACAACGCAGCAGATAGGAATCAGCGGCGCAATACAGACTACATCTACGAGGGCTTTACAGACGATACTATCTATACACTCGATCGAGATTCGAATTAAATATGAGGCAGCTCTGGCCATGTTACGACTAAGAGTAACAGGGGAATACATCACCGACCATATGACCAGACACCAAACAATATTGGACCAGATACCGGAATTCAACACAGTGGATTTTAGCTGTGATAGAATCGCGGAAGTGTCGACAAACATGCCCTGCAGTATAAGGATACCTGACAGGGAAAGCTAGTTGAATGAAAATTTTCTACGAAACCTTCCAGGGTCACACTACTACACAGACGGATCTAGTCTGCATGGTAGGACTGGTATAGGTTTCTATGATGATGACCGTTCCAATGGCATATACCTACGCATGCCGGACCACAACTCTGTCTTTCAGGCCGAAGTGGTCGCGATAACGGAATGCATAAGATCTATTGACGCACGGGCAATCCCAAGCCCCGAAGACGTGAAAATATTTTCGGACAGTCTAGCGGCTATCAGGGCGATATTCTCGGATAAAACTAGATCAAGGACTGTCCTCAGATGTAAGGAAGAAATTGCAAACTTCACTATAAGAGGTAGACTTGAAATCATTTGGATCCCAGGACACAGTGGTATAATGGGAAACGAGATTGCAGATGAACTGGCCAGGAAGGGTTCTTTGCTGGAGGGTGTCAATTTGGAAAACCCAATACCTTTCCAGGCTCTCAAATCGAAACTATCGGAGTGGGCAACTAATTCACATACTTCAATTTGGGAGGAAACTGACGTGGGTAAGGCTACGAAGATACTATGGGGCAGAGTTGTGGAGAGGATGACGAGACCCTAGAACACTACCTTTGCTACTGTCCTGCATTTGCCTGAACAAGGGTCAGATATTTATCCAACGACATCATACCAGGCCTAGCGGCTCTTAGGGGGATACGCTGGAAAGCACTCAGGAGATTTTCTATCGAGACCGAACTCCTAAGTTAAATAAGGAGTAGATTAACGGATGAGCACGAGGATGCAGAGCGCACAACAAGCCGACTTTCCGGCTTAAGTGTATATCCGGGTAAAACGGATATGAGCTATGTGTATACATGTCTCCTCTTTTTCAACCTAACCTAACCCCAATGCATCCAAATATGCCTGACGCTAGAAATTATCGTAACTAAGTCATATATAATGTTTCTTCGATTATTATTTTTTTCTAATATGTGTGAAAAACCTTAGTTAAGACAAATCTAATTTCTGGGTGCAGTTAGTTGGTGTAAGAACTTATTATATCACTTAATAATAATTCTTCTTTATTTGCAGATAAAAATTTTGTTAACAATTCAAAGTTTGTAATAGATTTTTAGAAAATATGTATAAAAAAAAGATAAACGTTACCAACAATGTTTTTTATAAAACGTGTGTCGGAAAATAATGTGTTTAATTAAATTCATTCATTAAATATTCTCTATATTTTAGTGTGACATTTAAGTACTTTACAAGCATCTGCCAGTCTTCTTCTTTGTCGCCATCAAATATCTGAATTATTTCTAGTTCTTCCAGTATTGTTTTACGAAAAGTGCATATTCTGAATTCTCTTAAAGCAGGACATCTTATAAGGAAATGTTGAAAAGTTTCGTGCTCTCTTAAGCTACACATTGAGCAAACTTTTTATTCATAGTTACCATCATATCTTTTATGATTAAGTCTTCACATGCCACTCCTTGCCTTGAATATCCAGATGATTTTATCTGCGTTGTGACTAGCTGTATAAATATTTGAATCCTCTGTCTGGATTTAGATGTTTATACAACCTTGATGAACTTTCAGTTATTTTCTGCAACCTTTCATTGAGTTTATTCAGTTTCATTTTTGGTTAATAAATTATAGCTAAACAAATTCCATTGATTTTCAGTAACATTAAGACCTGGCCATTGTACGTGCATGCTTGTAGCGATCTCTTTTAACCTTTCAACCAAGAAAGCTCACGAGTAAGCAGTATTTTCGATAATATGCATGATAATCTGTTAATATTGTACTGGAATAAAGTTTTATAATATAGACTTATTGTGTAGAAATGATTATCTTCAGCGGCTGTTTCCAGGGTGAGATTATAATTGAGAAAGTTGCAATTTATTAGTTTCTTCAAAATATCCAAACCTCCATATAATTTTCGAATGGTAAATGCTGAAAGTTTCAAAGCCCTAGCTAGTCGGGAAGTTGGTGAAAATGTAGTTACAAAATTCCGCCTCAAAAAAACAAACAGACAGACATAGAGACTTAATTAAAAGCATATAGATTTGGTATGAAACCCTAAAACAAGACAATACTTTTTATACCCTATACCACTATGTGGTTTGGGTATACCAAAAATAGTTGACCTCAGAATCACTTTTTGAGTCGGTTTAGCGATGTCCGTCGGTCCGTCCATCTGTCCGTCTGTGTGTCCGTGTAAACCTTGTAATCAAACTACAGGTTGCAAATATGAATATGTTTTGATGAAATTTGGTATATAAGCTGCTATCAGCTATAGGATGAACGCTATTGAAACTGGTAAAATTCGGTCAATGTTCAGACCTTGTCCCCATAGAAATGTCCCCTACGAAATCGACATAAATTGCCATAAGATCCAAATTATCGTATAGATCTCAGTCAAATTGGGTCTGTATGTGTTTATAATATCCATTAATCAGTAGTCCAAAAATGATCTCTATGGGACAACTTTTAGTCATAGGCCCCATATAGAGCTGCTTCCCAATCTTCACTTAAATCTATCCAAACACAAATAAGAAAATTATAGTCGGTCTAGACCGACTATACGATACCCTATACTATGCATTTAGAGACCCTATCTCACAGGCCCAACTAACTGGACATAGAAAATAAGCATAAACCAAATTTGAGTGGGATTTTATTAATTTTTTTGGCTGCAGATATGAAAAAGTTCATATCGTATGCTATATCTATAAGGGCACTAGGCCTAAAATTGGACCGATCCTGATCATGTTTGGTAAAGTCTCTTTTATTTTTCAAAAATACATACAAACAAAATTTGAAAAGAATATTTTTGTTTTTTGATAGATTTAAGTGCAGATCTGGAAGCAGCTCTACATGGGGCCTATGAATAAGGATTGTCCCATAGGGAAAATTTTTGGACTACTCATTCATTAATGGATGTAATAAACGCCTACAAACCCAATTTGAGTAAGATCTATATGGTAATTTGGATCTTATGTCAATTTATGTCGATTTCATAGGGGTCATTTGTATGGGGGCTAGGTCTGAACATGGTCCGATTTTCACTAATTTCAACTGCGTCCATCCTATTGCCGGTAAAAGCTTATGTACCAAAATTTCATCAAAATATATTCATATTTGCGACCTGCAGTTTGATTACAAACTTTACATGGACACACAGACGGACGGACAGACATCGTTAAATCGAATCAGATAGTGATTCTGATTCGATCGGTATAATAAAAGATGGGTCTAGGTCAAATATTTTTGGTAGTTACAAACAGCAGCACAAAGTCATTATACCCCAACCACATAGTGGTATAGGGTATAAAAAAAATATATTGCACAGATTTTTCCCATATTTGGATTGTATATATTTTTTCAAAATATAAGTGACTTTACCAAATATGGTCAGTATCGATCCATTTTTTGACCTAGTCTCAGTATAAATATAGCATCCGATATGAATTTTTTCATTTTTCAAATTTGGTTTATGCTTATTTTCTATATCCAATTAGTTGGATCGAAGAGATAGGGTCTCTAAACCATGGTATAGGGTATCGTATAGTCGGTCTAGACCGACTATAATTTTCTTACATGTTATTTGTTTGCATGATATAAGGAGTGTCCACATTCGAGAAACTTAGCTTCTTTGACTTTATTCATTGGTTATTCACCAAATTTTACCAACTTTAATATCGCTAATACTTTAATAAATGTTTCTGCTTTTTGTTAAGTTTTTTTATTACAGGATATCTTTTGTATTGTACTGTTGTTATTACCATTTTTATTGCATTGTGGCTTTTAGTGTTTTTTTTTAGACATTGCTGGTGTTTTTCTTTTCAGCCGCAGTTATTGTTCATTCACGACAATTGTTAACTTTCTCAACACGTTTCGCCATTTTGTCCATTTTTATATTTTGGCACTTTTTCACATCTTAATACAAAGGCTTAGTTCTTTTTATAGAAACATTAAATAAAAAGTTAAGAATAGAAAGCTTTGAAGAAGAAAAAAAAAACTAAAACAACCTGAAGACATAATGCAACACTGCCATAGCAAACAATGGTTATGAGTTACTTTTTTTGTTTAGCAATTTAAAGGATCCTTTGTTGGTTGTACTCGGGATTATATAAGAATATATAATTTTGTTGTTTGTTAAACTATTGTTTTAAGTTTTGCTTTGAAGAATTTGATTGTTGTGCCTTTGCCTTCATTAGACTGAAAAGTTTTGATAATTTGATAGTATGAAAAGTATAAGAATAACTTTTTCGTATTTTTTAAAGTATTCTAATTTTTGGAAAATATTATATAGAGCACTTGTTACTTTAAGAAAGGAAAACTAATAGAAACTGATATCATATTTTGATATAATTTAAAGGTAAAAAAATAAAATAAAACTAAATATGTATAAGGTATTAAAATGTATTATAATTAAAAGTTTTGAGATTTTACTCTTTGATATCAGGTGGTGCATAAAAGATATATTGTTAAAAAGATTTTCAGCATTAGAATTGAATGGTAAGATCAAAATTTTTTTATTCCAATAATATCTAAAATATTCAATGAAAGGAATCCTTTGCAATACTTCTGTTATATTTTCCAGTTGGTTGCAAACTGAAGATTCAATAACACAGTACAACAGCCATTCCGAATGGGTTGAGATATTCAGAAAGTCAGGTTGAAAGTACTAGGCCAGTATAGTAAAACCTTCAAAAGGGTCGACAATCTCAGACCAAACTTTTTTAATGACCTTTTGTATATTTTCCTTATTTTCATGTTTGTTAGGTTTGATTATGATCAGCCCAAAAATGTTTTTCTCATAACAGATATAACGTAGCTTATCCTATAGCTAACCTTTCGTTTCATTTATGATTTTGTTAGCAAATACTTTTTATTTAGTTATTGATTATTTTTTAAATTAAAATTGTGAATCACATACAAAAGTTGTTCATGTTCTGCATTCTAATACATCAAGAATGATAAAGTTGTTGTTATTGTGCAAGCCAATTGGCACATTGTATAAATCTTATACAAAATTAAAAAAAGGAAATTTAAAACATAGAAATTTTAAAAACTTTTCAAAAAAAAAAATATATACAGTTAGTCACAAAAGTATTTTGCATATGCCAAATATAATGAAATTTAAATAAGTAACTCTATACAAAAATATATTTTTTTAAAAAAGTAATGTATGTTTATTGAATATTAAATAAGAGAAACTTAAACTTAATTTTTTTCTTTTTATAAAAACTGAATAACCATTTCTAATGCATGAGATCTTTAAGAAAATATTAAATTATCACTCATTTTTCAGGTCACAAAAGTATTTTGCCTTTTCGGATTTACTATAGGGCAT
Source organism: Cordilura impudica (assembly GCA_963682025.1). Lineage (NCBI taxonomy): Eukaryota > Metazoa > Arthropoda > Insecta > Diptera > Scathophagidae > Cordilura > Cordilura impudica. Next base: position 190,026,893 of record OY821520.1, on the reverse strand, counting down.
TGATTCTACTAAATTCCGATATTTTTCAGGAGATATTTTGTACTAATCTTCTTCCAACCCAAGTGCACCAATAATCATCCAGATCTTTGGGCATGCAAGGGGAATTCCGAGATTTTTCGTTGGTCATCAAAATTTGCTTCCTAAAGTCAACCATTCGAGCCACTGTTTGGCCATATTGCAAGCAAAGCACATTGGGTTGAAATGTTGAAATGTGTCAAAGGTGAGGATTAATTCAAAAGTTAAAATTAATATATTGTAATAAGTTCTGGTAATGGGTTAAAGCAGATAAAATTCGCCATAAATTTCAGTCAAATAAATTTTTCCACGATGTTTACTTTTATATTTTATACCTTCTCAAAGTTCAATAATTTTCGCTAATTAAGTGTAAAGTGTTAAAAAGGAAAAAAACTACTGTTTGTTGTAAAATAAAAACTGTTTTTAAAGAGCAGCTTCAACTACAAGTATTGGACTATCTTTTTAATAAATGTTTTTTTTTGAAAAATATTGTAGAAATATTTTTAACATTTTTTTGAATATTATCCCAAAAAATGGGTATTTTTGAAATAAATATAGAGTTTCAAAGTGTTATTGAGTGAGATTAGGTAAAACTGTTTCCGTAGTAAATTACTATGGGGTTCCAGCTCGTGGATTCCAAAAAAAAAACATTATGAGTATATTTACAATTATGGAAATCAAAATATGCTGCATATGGTGATGTAAATACGTAACCTAGTATATCCACAACTTATTTTAATTATCATGTATATGAGAGTGGGACGATAGTGAAAAAGTACAATGATAAGACAAATTGTAGAAAACTCTTTAAATTGCAATAAAAGTTTCCGGTTTCCGAAAAATTCATCGTCTAAATACAAATGCATTATATTTAATAAAAATCACTACTTTTACTTTATTCTACAAATTGAAGAAAACAAAAAACATATTACAAATTGTGGAAAATATTTTTTAGTGTAACATACATGCGATACTTATTTTTGTATCCTGTGGACATGATATTCAAGTTGAAAAGTGGAGAAACTATACTCACAACACGGCCAGGCATTTCTTTAAGCTCTACCCGTGGTTTTATATTTCTCCCACATTACATAAATTCTCTATTCACGGGTTAGAAATAGTATTACATGCATTATTGCCAATTGGCCAACTATCAAAGGAAGCTCAAGAAGCTCGAAACGAAGATTTTAAAAATTATAGATACCACTATGCGCGTAAATGCAGTCGTGAGAATTCGAATGAAGACATATTTACTAGGTTTCTACTTAGTTCAGATCCATTACTTACCGCCAAAAGAAAAATTTATAAGAAAAAGATTCATCATATACCAAAGATGGCACTGGATTCAATAATTTTGCAAAACACAACAGGTGAAAAATAGGTTAATGATGATGAATATCAAAATGATGACTATGAAAGTGGTGATGATTATGGTGAGTGATGTATGATGTAATCGTGATTAAAAGAATGAAGATTTTTGTTGATATGAAACATATCAATGTAACTTGGCGATTGGTTACTCTTTCTTCTATTATTGGCAAACACAAATCTTCAGCAAGTTTACGCAAAAAGCGTTTTCTCCGTGTTTTTTGATATGGAGCAGTTGTGTTTTTCTCATAAAATATAGTGTATGCCGCGAAAGCACTAACATCGAGCATATTGTAGAAAAACGACAAAGGCCACCTTTTTGTGAATCTCTGTATGGAATACTCCCGAAGCGTCTGGTTCATACCATCCACGCCACCTTTCGTTTTGTTATAAAAATTTACGATTTCTGGTTTGCCGTTTTCTTCTACAGTTGCATCATCATGCATAGTCGACAACTTTATTACGGAATTTATTTTCCTCTGTTTGTATGTAACTATAGTCACCTTCTCGTTGAAACCAAATTTGCTTGTCACAATTGTCCACCTCTTATCGTCTTTCATTTCTGTTGGTATATAGGCATTGTTTCGCCGCAGTGTTCCGACAATGCTAAGTTTGACGGGATATCAGCTGCTTTGCCAGTGGCAGCGTCGTAAAAAAAATATCCCATGGTGATATTACGCCCGCTACCGTGGTATAACCCAACCAAATCTCTGACTACTCTTTCGCCTACACCAATTTCGCGACCACTGTCTTGTTTGCCAGTATATATTTGGCCATGAAGAGGATATGAATTTTTACCATCGCATATCCACCATACCTTGATACCGTATTTTGCAGGCTTCGATGGAATATACCGGGTAAATTTCGTTCTGCCGCGTTACGGATAGAATTGTTTGTCGATTGTTAAATTTTCTGTAGGCACATAATATTTTGCGAGATTGGCGTTCAACATTATCCAAATATCTCGTATTGGAGCAGCTTTGTCTGTGCGCTGCCTCTCATTTCTTGTTCCAGCGTCATCAAAGCGTATAAAACGAATAAGATCCCAGAAGCGGTTTAATCCCATTGTTGCGCGGAATAGGGGATGAGACAATTGCGTCCGTAAGTCCCTTGTATTTTCATCATTATAATGATTTGTGCCTGCCATTATCAGCATTCCAATGAATACGTATATTTCTGCCATTGTCGTATCCCTCCACTTCAATTGACGTTTTCTTGGGTTTGCTGCATTGTAGGCATCATAAGTTTAATTGGCTTTTTTGTTGGTATGACGCACGATTATATCGACCATTTCTATTGTAAAATAACTCTTGAAGAATTGCATACCAGTCATTCGTACTTTCCGTCATTCGTAATGGACCACTCCGAGTTCTAATGATGTTGTGACTCCTTATTTGTTGACAAACAGGTGGTGTTGGTTGCCATTGAGTACCATCACGTGCAATCATACTTTCTGTTGTGCTTGGTGTTGGTTTATTTTCTTCAACCATATCAGTTTCATTGTCACTTTCATCTTCAAATATATCTTGCTCAATTTGCATTGGCGTGTCAATAGCGGCTGGAATTTCGTTATTTTCGTTGTCATTGTCCCAGTCTTCACTCTCTGAGTCTTGCACTTCTCCAGTAAATACCTCTTCTTCTTCGTCAATTGGCACTAAATCGTCGTCATCCTCAGTCATATTATCAAGTAAAGACTCAATATATCTGTTTCTGGCTTCTTCACTCAAACGCAGATATTGTCTTTCAGATAAATATTCTATTTTGCGGTTCATTTTTCTTCAACTTCACTGTTCAACTGTTCATCTTATAATGACGAAATAATTGAAATCTATTCCTTTTCTAGCGTAGCTGAACATTTGCTACCTAAAATCATAAACAATTCACGAGCAGTGCCAAAAACAACCAAAAAACCAAGCCTAAAAAACCAGTTTCTGTTTACTTTTGTGTGCCTGTTAGGTACAAAATGCCTATAGAAAACAGTATTATCTTACAAAGATGAAATTTGTACAGTTGGGATGTAAAAACTAAGCGTTTCTAATAATCTGTGCAGATATATATTATTTTATTTGAATATAAACGAAAAAACTGCACTAGGTACCCGGGTACCCTGGTTATGGACTCCCGTTCATCCAGCTGGTTATGGACCGTAGGGTTAATTGTGTTTTGCTAAACTTTTTGCTATCAGTTGCTTCAAACTGTCGATTACTTTTATACACTCGTTGTGTCAAGATTATTCATTATTTCTCATTTCATTCTTCAGCAAATAGCTTCACCAAATCAAGTTGGACTAATTTTATCAAATAAAATCTTCAAACAATTTAATTTTTCCCCCTTTTCTTATCAATTATTTAAATAATATAACGTATTCAGGACGTACGATTATTATTTATATTAGTGCGTTTACACTGCGGAAAATCTTGTAGATTTTAGTTGAAAGCTATTTCAAAATCTATACCGTTTACATCTAAGTTTTTGACATTTTGTGAGATTTTGTTTCCACAAAAACAAAACAGCTGATTAAAATAAAAAAAAGAAAATGGAAATATGGAAAATTCAAAAAGGAACAGATTTTATTTGTTTATTTATTTATTTATTTATTTATTTATTTATTAATTTCCTGTACAACAAGACATGTCATATAATTAAAGTACAGGATTTTCATCGTTCAAAAATAAAGTAAAATAAATACAAGAAATTATTAAAATTCATGAATTTAAAGAAATGAAAATTAAATATATATTTAAACAAAGTAACTAAACAAAAATTTCTTAAAATGTATTACGTTGCTAACTAAATGTTGGTTGTGTGGAATTGCATTCCAAAGACGTGTGGCGTTTATGAAAATTTGCCATTCTGACACAAGGCATCGACGCATAGAGATAAGTTTTTTGCCCCTTCTGGATCTAGCAAACTGTATTTGATCATAACGATATAGGGATTTCTCGGTGTAAATAATTTTGTGCAAAAACATTAAAACCCTTATATTAAAAAGGTTATCGAATGAGACTCCATAAAGACTTTTTGAGAAAGTTGAAACACTATCACGTTGCTTTAGTCCATAAACATATGTAACAATATTGTTGTACAAAATATTTAGTTTTTTCTTGCTGGCGTGGTCGCAGTTGCCGAAAAGTTCACAAACATAAAGTAACGGCGTAAAATACTGAGTTACCCAAAGCGATCTTAGCTTTATATACGTTTGAACCACAAGTGGTTCTACGTGGCTTGACCAAGTCAAGTTGTTATTGACCACTATGCCACGATTTTTTACCTTTTTTACAATCTCGATTTTCTGATTGTTTTTTAGTATACCATGTTCAAGAACAGGCTGAAAAGTTTTTTTTATGAATAATCAAACATTTGGATTTATGCGGGTCGAGACAAAGTCCATTTGCAGTGGCCCAAGAATGTATTTTATTAAGGCCATAGTTTAGCTTTTCAACATTTTCTTCTGTGGGGCTTACTGGGCTACTCCGATACAGCTGAACGTCGTCCGCATACATGTGTATTTTGCAGTGAGATAGTTGTTGTGGCAAATCATTGGCATAGACGGAAAAAAGAAGTGGACCCAGAATCGATCCTTAAGGTACGCCTCTCGTGAGTGATACAGGTCTTGAGGGCGAATTATTAACGTAGACAGATTGAGTCCGATTTGTGGGGTATGAACAAAAAAGCTGCGTAGAAGTGGATGAAAATTAAAAAAGTCTTTTAGCTTCATACATAGTGCTTGATGGTTTACTGTATCGAACGCCTTTGGATGGTCGAGAAGTACCAAAAAGTTTATATTACCACAGTCAAGTTCACATCTTATGTTACATTAACCAAAGCTGTAATACAACTGTAGTTAGAACGAAATCCGGACTGCCTGTCAGACATTAGTTGATTTACGTTTATATAATTGCTCATTTGTAGATGTAGTAGTTTTTCCATTACTTTTGATAGAAAGCTTAATATAGCTATTGGGCGATACTCCGTTTTCGATTTTGGAATTGGTGTTAAATAAGTGTGTTATATAAGGCAATATTAATGGCAAAATGATCCTGATAAACTTGGGATATAAGTTATCGAAACCCACGGCGTTTGATTTTATTAATGAAAAACTGGATAATACATCAAACTGACTAACACAAGAAAACTCGAATGCAATTTGTTCAAAAGAGGAGCTATTATTCATAATATTGTTGTTCGAATCTGTACTGTTCACTATTGTCGTCGGAAGATAAGTGAAAATGCTATTAAGTTCGTTTGCATCAATTGGGCAGCTTTCATTTTTATTATTTTTGCCAATACCAATATCTCGAATGGTTTTCCATGTATCCTTGGAGTCAATGGCGGATGAAAATCGTTCGGAATAGTAATAGTTTTAGCCATTCTTATTTTAGAATTAGCCTAACTTCTAGTAGTGCGAAACTCGAGTTTCAATTCATTCGTTTTGAAACGTTTCCACCGGGAATAAGCAAAATCTCTGCGTTTCATTGATTGCTGGATATCAGTTGAAAACCATGGCTTACTCTTTGTGGTAAATTTTTTCTTTTTAAAGGAAAAAGAGGCTTAAGATGTTACGTTCCAAAAACTCCAATTAATATTATTATGTTATGCATCAAAAATGAAAAAAGCACTAGCTGAAATAGAAATTGTACCTAAAAAAATCAGTATTTGTTAAATAAACAAATTAATTTTCCACAAATATTATTTAGCAGATTGGAATGGGCACATATAAGTAATAAAAGTTATAACTTTTCAATAACTAAATATTTTTTTATTATAGATTCGCCAATTTTGTTTTATTAATAATTAACATTTTATTTCCTTTTTATTCAATTTGTTTGCTTTTTTTTTTGTTTTTAAATGTCAATTTTTCAATCACTGCGTTGTAATTTTTTACTACAATATTAAAAAAACAAGTAAGAAAATTATAGTCGGTCTAGACCGACTATATGATACCCTATACCATGCGTTTAGAAACTCTATCTCTTAGGCCCAACTAACTGGACATAGAAAATAAGCAAAAACTAAATTTGAGTGGAATTTTTATTAATTTTTTTGGTTGCAGATATGAAAAAGTTCATATCGGATGATATATCTATATGGGTACTAGGTCCAAAAATGAACCGATCCTGACCATGTTTGGTAAAGTGTTTTGTATTTTGCAAAAATATATACAAACAAAATTTGAGAAGAATCAGTGCAATATTTTTGTTTTTTAATAGATTTAAGTGAAGATCGGGAAGCAGCTCTATATGGCGTCAAAGGGATCATTTTTGGACTACTCATTAGTGGATGTAATGAACGCATACAAACCCAATTTGAGTAAGATCTATATGACAATTTGGATCTTATGGCAATTTATGTCGATTTCATATGGGTAATTTGTATGGGGGCTAGGTCTGAACATGGACCGATTCTCACCAATTTCAATAGCGTTCATCCCATGGCCGATAGAAGCTTATATGCCAAATTTCATCAAAATATATTCATATTTGCGACCTGCAGTTTGATTACAAGCTTTACATGGACACACAGACGGACGGACGGACGGACGGACATTGTTAAATCAACTCAGAAAGTGATTCTGATTCGATCGGTATAATTAAAGATGGGTCTAGGTCAAATAGTTTTGGTTGTTACAAACAGCAGCACAAAGTCATTATACCCAAACCACATAGTGGTATAGGGTATAAAAAAAACACAGTAGTGCCCAAGTTTGACAAGATTTTGAGAGATTTTGCTAAAATCTAATAACGAGTTAGATTTTGCTTTGTATGAGAAATGTAGTAAAAATCAGCTAGATTGTGCTCGAAATCTCGTATATACTAGATTTTGCTTAGTTGTAAACGCACTATAAGTAGATTAGAGGAGATTTGTACATAGAGTGTTTTTTTTTTAATATTAAATCAAACATAATTCAGTATTTTTATTCTATTTATACCCTATACCACTATGTGGTCGGGGTATAATGACTTTGTGCTGATGTGTGTCACTACCATACCGATATACCGATCGACTTAGAATAACTTTCCGAGCCGATCCGTTGTTTCGTCTGTACATCCGTCCGTCTGTGTGTCCATAAATTAATATTAATAAAAAATTATATATTTAAGCAATAACAAAGGTCTACATTAGTGCTGCTATAAGTGTAGAAAAATTGGCGTAAGTTTTTATCGTTTCTTCCAAGATACAAAAAAGAAATATCTGAATATCCAAGAAGAAGTGTCGGATTTAACTAATCGCATTAATGATTATGGAAAATTATTTGATGATTTCAAATCATTGGATAATTTAAAATCTCCTCCACAATCTTCACCGAAACGCCGTAAATCATCAAGAAATGCTACTAAAGAAAAAACAATAATCCTGTTCCGGTTTCTGTTACTTCTGGTTCTTCCATACCTGACTCACTTTCAATTATCTTAAATATATTTACGCAGATCCCTGACTCACTGACTGACTGACTGATTCTGTAACGCTGAAATAATACACACACAGCACTCCCTACAAAGCTATGCGAAATACACAAACAAAATTAAATCTTTCTCATTTTATACAAACCCACACACAATTTTCTCTCTTCTTTGTTACCGACCAGTGCTGCTAATAAAATCTTCTGAAAATCTACAGTTTTGGAAACTAAATCGCCAAAATCTTCATTTTTAAAACAAGAAATTGTCAAGAAAATAATTTAAAAGTTAATTTTACCGCTTATAAAACTCGAAAAAATATTACAAAAGGAAACAATAAAATTTATTTATATCATTCATATTACGAATATTATTACAGCATTGGTTATTTCTATATATAAAAATGTATTAGTGATGAAATTTCAACGAAAAAAATTTAACACAGCAATCAACTAAATAATGTTATTGATATGTATCTATACTAAAGATCTATACTATAGCTATAGACTCTATAGCTGAAACATATAATATAAGTTTAAAGTATCGCCGTAATTAAAACTTAAATCTTAAATGGAAATGCTATTCAAGGTGTTTCCGTTTTGAAACGACTTGACCCAGAAATAAATCTATACATATTTTGTAATTTACTTCTACACTGAACAAAAACTATCAATTTTCGATAAACAACCCATTAATTGTTAACCCTTGAAATCGTAATTTTTATACTACTGAAAATTTTAAATCTTCAATCATCATTTTAACAAATTTAACAAATCATTTTAACAAATTGAAAAATCGTCGAAATTACAATAAGTTTCCGAAATTGGCAGCACTGCTAACGACAATAGCACTACATATGCAGATTTCGTGTTACATAAAAAAACTAATATCTATTCAAATTCTCTTTAAATTCCCTTTGGTGGTCAATGAAAAAATTCTGCAAAAAACAAATGAATAAAATTTTAAACATTTTGATTTTTCTCATTTAACGTCGTCCGATATGCATACATACTTCCTTTATCAAACTAAACTTTTCCGTTTGTCTGTTTTTCATCTCAAAATTGTTTTGTATTGTTAGAAGTGCTTTCGCTCAGGTTCTCTGCTTTTTTGATAAATATTTGAGAAAAAAGAGATCTTCAATGTGGATTTTGTTGTTGTCCAACGTATGATTTCGTTTAAAGCTCTGTATTGAAAAGCACTTGAAAAAATAGTGCAATGTTAGGTTTAAAATTTAAATTATTCTTACTTTGCATAATTAAATTACAGTGTAATTTCAGAAGAGAGGTGGGAAAATTATTTTTTTTCACTCATAATATTAATTTTTGCAAAATTTGCTTTCAAAAATTTAGACAAACATAAATTACGTAAATAGGTATATTTAAGATTTTAATTTGAATAATTTATTGAAATTATCTTGGAAGAATTAAAGGCGATTTGGAATAATAATTTTTTTTTTTTTTTTTAAGTAAAACTAATACGCCCTTATTTATTTTTTGGATTTATAGATAACTTCGCTTTTTGCAGTTCTCTTTTTTCAGTTTAGATGTATGATGAAATAAATATGAAATATTTTTTTCTCATTTTTATAGGTTTTAAAAATTTTTTTGCATTTCTCTTTCTGAATGCACAACATGTCGAGAGTGTTGTATCAAAATTTTAAGTAAATCAGAGCAAAACTTAAGAAGATACAGTGTTTCCAGCGACCGGCCTCATACGGTATATAGTATATAAATCAGTTTTTAAAAAACTTTAAACCGATTTTCTCGCAAATAAATGTTCGAAGTCCGTGAAGATCATATTTTAGACACTATATCTACACCAAATCATCAGGTAACCACGAAGGGTTTTTTTAATTCCATTTTCTTCCCCCTTTTCTAACAAGAAATTCCCGAAATTGTATAGCAAAAATCGTTTTTCATTGCAAAATGCTGCAAAAAAAAATTTTTTTAAATAGTCTTCGTCACTACTTCAGGAAACATGTCAGCTTTTAAACGCATTTCAATTTTTTTTATTTCACATGATCCGGTAACGAGTTATGATGTTCATCGCAAAACAACAACGCCTCCCGAGATTCGCTGTCACTGACTTATTTATTAAAATTTTTAATTGAAAATTTTTTCAAAGATTCCTCAAATGTTATACTATTACGTGTGTATGAAATAAATAATCCAACATTATTCATGTCTTCAAAAAAGAATTATTAAAATACTTTTTTAACTTTTAAAACCTTACCCCCCTTTTAGAACCTTTTAGGAACCTTGCTATAAAACGTTTTTTTTTTCTATGCTATTCTATTTTTCTACAATAAAATGGAGTTCGGTTATAAGGAACTCGGCGGGACCGGCCAAATTAGTTCGTTATAACCGTAATATTTTTTTGTTTTGTCCGAAAGATTTAAAAAATTCTATATAAGACTAATAAGACTAAAATTACCGAGTTTCTATCAAAATAAAACATTTTTTTAAAAACGTATAATATTAAAAACTCCTTATGTATAGAAGCAGAAAGTATAAAGCAAACGTTGGCTACTGGCAAACTTTTGTGGAAATATACATAAAAGGACCTTTTACAAAACTTCATTTGAAAATCGAAGTTTCTGTTTTGTATTTTTTACAACTGTTTTTCGATTTTTTTTTTTAAGAAATTTTAAAAACATTAAAATTAATTATTTAAAAATATATAAAATATAGGAAAATTTGAAATGGAAAAAAAATTTGTTTGTTAAAGTCAAAATAAACGGGCGCCTAGGCGCCACACAATCAACTAGTTAATAATAAGGATCCTGTTATTCCTTTGAGCTTAGCCGATATTGCCCAAAATCAACCTGAAATTGCCTTAAATAACCCTGTTCCCATATTCAATAGTCAAACAATAAATAATATGCAAAGAGCTGTACCTCCTAAAAAAACTGTTTTCATCTCGAGGCTGGCCTTAGATAAAACTACTGAAGACGTTGATTCCTTCATTAAATCTAAGGTGGGTCCAAACGTAGACATTTCAACATATAAGTTTGTTGTTTCTCAGCCAAGATCCATAACTTCATTCAAAGTTACTGTTGCTAATGATTTTTTTGAACGTATTCTTGATCCTAATTTTTGGCCTGAATATACACTGGTTCGCGAATATAAATACAGAGAAAATCCAAGATCCGCTAATATTGGTCGTCTTCCGCAAGCTGATTTGAATGCCCCAAAAAACTAGGAGCTTCTACTGTTGATTACATTTCATTAGTTTATCAAAATGTTCGCGGCTTAAGAACTAAACTCACATCTTTATAAATGGAAAGTTTTAACTTAAACCAACACATTACCGTACTTACTGAAACGTGGCGTAATGATAGTTTTTTGAATACGGAAATACTCTCTTGCAAATACAATATTTTTAGACGCGATCCTGGGACCACAACAAATGGTGGTGGTGTTCTTATTGCGGTCTCTAGTATTTTATTCTCAGAGGTTTTATTGATTGACACCTCATTCGACATCGAATTTATCGCAATTTTAATTAAACTTAATGGAAAACAATTATTTATTGCCTGCTCATATATTCCTCCATCGTCCCCACAGTATATATGTGACAAACATGGAGAAGCTATTAAATATATTCTTCGTACAGCTAATCAAGATGACTTTGTTATTATTCTTGGTGATTTTAATTTGCCTTCAATATCCTGGAAGTTCCTACCTGATGAAAAATATTTTGTTCCATCCAAATCAAATAACAAGTGTTTAGAGCTTTTCAATATTTTATTCGATCTGAACCTTTTTCAAATAAATGGTATATACAACAGTCATTATAAATTATTGGATTTAATATTTGTCAACGATACTTCGGATTGTTACATCAAGCGTTCAATCCCGATTTCTTCTCCTGAAGATTCATATCAGCCTACCATTGAAGAATATTTATATATTCCCTCTGGACTTTTAAAAACACCTTGTAAAAATGATGATAAGGATTTTTGTTTCGCACAATCTAATTACTGTTTGTTGAACGAACTTCTATACAGTACGAACTGGCACAGTCTATTGTCTTTTTCTATTGAATCCACAGCTGCTATTGATCATATAACTGAAACATTTTACAGTACGATTTCTTCTGCAATGGATTTATGTATTCCGAAACAAATTTGTAATAAACTTTTCGGTCCTCCTTGGAATACCAAGCAACTGACAAGACTTAAAAATAAAAAAAAATTAATATTACAAGAAATGCAAGCTATCCGCTTCTCTTGCAGATTATGGGAAATACTCCCTAAGCCGAGCGGAATATACTGCACTGAATAAATCGTGTTACTCTAATTACTTAATCAAAATGAATAATACTTTCAAAAGTAATCCAAAGTCTTTTTACAATTTTGTCAACACTAAGAGAAAAACAACTGGTTTTTTTTTTTTTTTTTTTTTTTTCAACGTTTATTTATTTACATTAATATAATAAACTCTAGTTTCAAATATATTATATACTTATATACACTGTCCCATAAACGGGCGCTCTAGTATTATTGCTATAATAAAATTATGATTTATAACTAAGAAAACAAGGTAAATTACTTCAAATGAAGAATGTATATTATTTTATGTAATGAAAAATGATAGAAAAACATCACTTTGATATGAGCGAATTATTAAAACTAAAGTCAGAGGTTAAAAGAGAAAAGGGATATAATTGTTTATTATGTAAGCCACCAAAATTTTTTGGTTTTGGTTCTTTGTAGGCTACAAAGTTCTCTATTAGCTATGTTGGTATCATATCTGAAATTGTCATTTGTTGCTGCATTGCAATTAACTGCTTTAATATTAGCCCGTCTATATTGGTGATAAAAGACTGGGATCCCGTTTTCATTTTGAATAATATTTAATCTGTCGAGGTATAAAAAAGCCTCGGGTGGAACAAAACCTTTTTGTAAGATAACTGCTATATATTCTTCATTTGTATAGTAAGGTGCCATGATTAAATTATTTTTTGTACACAATGTACATCTTAATATATTATTTCTAATTAGATTTATAATGAAATTATCTATTCTTATAATATTTGAGGCATTATACAATCTTTTGTTAGAAACATATTTTATATAATTGCTTTGGGGCGATCTAAATAAAGAAGTACAAGCTCGTAAACATTTTCTTTCAAATACACGTATCTTTTCCATGTAAGAAGGTGCAATGTTAAACCAAATTGGACATCCATATGTTACAGAAAAACAACTGGTTATCTCGCTATTATGAAATTTCAACATACTGAATCTTATGATAATACTATTGTAAGTAATTTCTTTGCTGATTTTTTTTTCAACAACTTATTCCGATTCAACTTTTGATGATTCTGCCACTTACCAATCTATACTGACTGCTAATAGAACCATATCTATTCCATTCGTTCATGTCTCTATGGTTTGGTTTGAAAAAACTAAAATTTTCATATAATAGTGGACCTGATAAAATTCCTAGCAGTATATTAATCAAATGTGCGGATGCTTTAGCTATTCCATTGACAATAATGTTTAACTCATCAATTAAATAGGGATACTTTCCAAATACGTGGAAGGACTCTTTCATTATTCCGTTATTTAAATCCGGAAACAAGTCTGACATTACAAATTTTCGTGGTATTGCAAAATTAAGTGCTATACCTAAATTCTTTGAAAAAATTATAACTGATCAACTATGTCATCAAGTCAACACATTAATTTCTCCATTCCAACATGGATTTCAAAAACGATGCTCAACTTCAACGAACCTTTTACATCTCACAACAATAGTTAATCGTGGTTTTCTTCAAAGAAAGCAAACTGACGCAATTTACACTGATTTCAGGAAGGCGTTTGATAAAGTCAACCATAAACTTCTTATAAAGAAATTACATCTAATAGGATTTTCTGATCTTAGCATAAAGTGGATATATTCATATTTAACAAACAGAAAGCAAAATATATGTTTTAATAATATATCTTCGAAAAATATTAACGTTTTATTTGGAGTTCCGCAAGGCAGCCATCTTGGACCGCTTTTATTTTCATTATTTATAAATGATTTACCGCAGGTTACTCAGTTTTCAAATATCCTGATGTATGCTGACGATGTAAAAGTCTTTATGAGTTATAACCATTATTCCGACCATACTTATCTTCAAAATGATTTGGATTCGTTTCACTCATGGTGCATTTTAAATTTAATGGAGCTGAATCTTAAAAATTAAGAGTGTTAAATTCGGCTGTGCCGAGTCTTTGATACCCTCCACCTCGGTTTGAGTATTGATAATAAATGTAAACATAATATTGGAAAAAGTAAACAATTTGATAAACTTAATACCAAATTATTTCAGAAAATTCTTTGGGTTGGTTTCGTCTTTTCTATTATTTCGGATTCATTTCGGTGTTTGCTTTTTGGTTATCGTGGTTGCTGATCGCTATGCATTTAGGTTTTATACCTATATGCATATATTTCCGGTTATATGACATAACTTCTCGTTTAATTTAGTCTTTAGTCTTAAATAGTTTGCCCTAACCTCCAAACCTGCAAAGTTAATGGTTGTGTAGGGTGGCTATATGCATTAAATCGTGCTAATTGGAGATGGAAAACATAGAGAATAAATTCATAATAATAATAAATAATCAAATTAGGGATGCCAAACGCAAAAAACCAAAGGTCCCAAACATTTTAAATAAAATAATTTGTTATCTTTATTTTCTGAAAAATTTCAAATATTCATCCAAAAAAAATTGTGAAAAATAATATATGTATAAATAACATTCTCATCAAATTGCGTTTATTTGTGTAACAATTTTTGTGTTCGCAATTCTTAAATATCATTTGAGGTTTTCTAAAATTCATTGTATTTAAATTAATGTTTTCTGTAGTGTGATTCTGCAAATTTCAACGATCCGACAATCGCAAAATATATCGACAGCTATTGTTGTTTGCACTAAGGATTAATTGATTCACTAAGTGCATACATATTAACGACAGTCGACAAATCTATTTTTATATTTATTTAAATTGTAAATGAGTGGCATCTCTGTCAAAATAAGCGAAAAACACAAAGAAGAATATAAAAAACAAATTACTTCGTGTTTGACAGGATGATTTTATCTTTATGTTTAATATCTTTATTTTTTTACTAATATTTCTGTTTATTTATTTTAAAACGAAATAATGAATTGAATATGCTATTTAATTTTTTTATTTATATAAAAAAGTTTTTTAATTAAAGCAAAATATTTTCACTATTATATGATTTTTATTTATGTATGACAACATTTCAACCTAAAAATTTAAGTTTTTATCGATTGAATAAACAACACAAAAATGGTTGTCGTTTAGATAACAACAGCTGACTTTAACAATAGCGAATATCGTTTAAAAATTTTACTGATAATTTTGCTATTTTCTTTTTTTTAACGATTCGACTATCGTTAAAAGAAGTTACTGAAAAGCTCTTATGCCAATGCCAATATTTTTTTTAAATGTAAACATTTTTTAAATGTAAACATATTTGGTGTTTTTTTTAGAATTTCAATTTGTGTTTAACGAATAAAATTTGTATATTAAAGATGCAATTGATGTCTTCTAAGTTTAAAATTATTATTTCCGACGTTTTGATATGATTTTCTGAAATTCAGTTAATATTTTCTAATTTATAATTTGAAATTTTAATTCCAGTTTTTAGAATTGATATTTTCTAAAATTTGAATGGAAAATTTAAAAAGTGCAATTTTGTATTTATGTGAATAATAATGCTTTAGTAATTATAAACAATTTTTAAAAATTAGATGTAATCGCAATCAGATATTTTGTAGGTAAAGCAGAATAATAATTCTATATAACTATGTAGAACTGTTTTGAAAGCAAAAAACTCATTGATGAACTCGGTAACTCTATTTTGTAAAGACAACAAAAAGTTAATATGCCAAACTTATGTTCATATTTGTAAAAGAATAATGAAAAAACGTATGAAATAAAAGACCAGCCCGTATATACTCTTAACATCGTTCTGTATGACATCTATTTGAAAATATTGCAAAGCTAATTAGAACAAAAATTGTGGCGCCATCTATTGTGGCATAGTCACGCTGAGCAAAATTAAGTGACACTCTGTTAATGCAAAAGAAATGTGTTTTCCCCACAACAAAATATTGCAGAATTTTATGTAAATAAAATAATATACCGATTTATTTCTAACATGCAGTTGTTATGGATATACATATATAGAATATATGTATATTATTTGTATTATTTAATATGTGTATGTATGTATATGCAGTGGTGATATTCGAATTTTTTAACAACCGGTACGCATGGAAAAAAATCTATTGTAGGTTATATTTACTTCATAATAGTTATTTATTTACATATTTACATAAGAAATACATATATTATATATAATAGTATAAAAAATAGTATATAAAATTAATTAAATAATTTCCAAATTAAATTTTGGTTTTGGGACGGCAAATTAGGTGCGGCTGCTTTGACACGTTTGTCACTTGCCATATGATGCCCTTCTCGCAACCATAATTTAACATATGGTGTTGCATCAAAATCCTCAATCGATTTTCCCATTAAATTTATTGTCATTAAATGACTTGTTGTTTCAATTAACAACGAATTTCTCTTATCATAAATGATATTGTTCATTGTGCTGAATCCTCTTTCAGCTTCTGCGGAATTAACAGCAATTACATTTAAAATTCTTTTTGCTCTCAAAATAGTATTAATATTTTTAGATTCTCTATCTCGCACATCAACAAAATCTCGAAAATCATTTACTGGAATGATGTATTTGATTATTTTATTTAACTGCTCTAACCTATTTTCACCTTCAATCCATGGTGCTTCAAAAATATTACCCGGCCATGTTTCTGGATTTAATAAATTAAAGCAATTTAAGAGATTATTATAGTTTTCATTTTTATCGTCTAATAGCAAACGCGTTTTCATATGTTTTTCTAAACAATCAAAAAATTTATCTCTCGAAACAGCAATTGATGTTTTGTTTCTATTAATTTCAAATGGAATATTGTAGTTTTTCGTTTTAATAATATCATCTGCTTCTTTTTCATATGTTCCTTTATTTAATTTTAAATGTTGGAATAGATTTATCGTTCGCCTTATCAATCTATCAGCTCTAATTAATGAAATATCTCTTTCTTGTAAAGCTGTAGACAGTACAGAAATTTCTTCTAATATGTCGTTTATTAAACCTAAATCTTTTAAAAAGTTTTCATTTTTTAAATATGACATTATTCCAATTTCTTTATTTTGACTAAAGTGAATATATAAGGCCTGATATGATTTCCAAACTGCTTTGGCGGTCCTAGCGCTACAGGCTGCCCATCGAGGACCAAATATTCTACCTATTTTGTGTACTTCAGTGCCAAGTTCTTTAGAAACATTATTTAATTCTCGTTGACGTTTATTTGAAGTATGATAATACGAATAAAGTTTATCGAGAAAATATCTAAAGTTATTTACTTCATTTACTTCTTTGATAACATCATCTAGAGTTAACTGAATACGATGAGCTAAACAGTGACAGATGCTAATACCTGGAAAATGTTCTAAAATTCTTGCAGAAACTCCAGCCTTTTTTCCTAACATTACACTAGCACCGTCTGAGCAAAATCCAATAAGATTTTCATGTAAATATTTTTCATTAAAACCATGTTTTTCAAGAACTGATATTAAGGTTTTAAAAATTATTTCTGATGTTGTTCCTTCTAATTCGACAAGATCAATAAAAACTGTTACACTATCATCGGAATCATGAATTTCAGATTTCAAATAAACTACTAAAACGCTTTTGTGTGAAACAGTTGAGGCTTCATCAATAATAATTGAAATTTTACAACCTGTATTTATCAGTTTTCCAAAAATAATTCTTTTTATTTCTGTAGATATAAGCTTTGCGACAAGTGGAACTATAAATCTGGAATGTAATGAAAATCCAAAATCTACATTATTTTTTTTCTGTAAATCAATTAATTTTTTAAAATCACTGAATGGGTAATTGTTTTTAATTATGAAATAGATAGTATTAAAAATGTTTACTGTGCTGTTTAAATACTTTCCATTAGCCACATCGAAAGATTTGGAAATTATATTTGTTTCACCAATTTTTATTATTTCCCCAGCTTTTTTATGTGAAGCTGATTCATTGTGTTCCTTCAATTTTTTTCTCATTGATGATTGTAAATTTTCTTTGTTCGAGCCATGAGCTTTGACAGAACATGATTTCCACTCCACAGAAATTTGTAAATGTTTAGCAGTTTCTAAATTTAACGATTCTACTTTCGAACACCACTGACATCCCACATTTTCATCGCTAACAACAATAAGCCACTCGTATTCAGTTTTAAAATAATTGGTGTTGAACTTCAGAAGTATCATTTTTTTCTTTTACCTGTTTTGTTTGATTAGAATTAGTAATATTCTCAGCTTGCTGTTCAGGGTTTTTGGTTATTTTTATAGATTTGGTAAAAAGTCATCCAAATTACCTTGCCTTTTCATTCTTAGGTTGAAACAAAGAAAATAATTTAAAAACTTCATACTTGCACGTTAAAACTGAATTTAATAGAGATTAAAAGTAAGGGATAACCATTCACCATAAAAATATTTATACTACTAAACTTTTTATTTAGAGTAAATATATCAAAATAAAAATGTATTCAAAAAGGGAAATTCCCTTTTTATTAAAAGAAAAATATTTTTTTTTACAGAATTTTCCGTTAACCCTTTCAAGCTTAGCGGTTACATACTTTTACTTAAAAACATACTTTTTTTTTAATATACAACAACCGGTACGGAAAATTTTAAAAATGTTAACAACCGGTAAGAGCGTACCGCCCCGTACCGGCTGAATATCACCACTGTGTATATGTAAATATTACACACAAAAAATACAACATCAAACGTTATTTTTGTGTTTTTCTCTTTAAATAAATTAATACATAAAATTTTTTTTGCTAAATTTACATTGTTTTTTTTTTAATAACAACTAGGTATTTTAGCATTATTTGCTTTAGATGCTGGTGAATTTTTACTCTCTTTATATTAACTCGTAGTGTCTGCTTGTCGAAAAAATTTTGGATCGATTTTAACCACTTTCCCGTGACCCAATGCATCTGAAATTTTGCAGGCAAGCTCGCGGCAATGGAGAAAAATGATCTAACAAATTTTTTTTGGTGATGCCAAAACAATGGAAACTTTAAAATTTGTCTACCAGAGTTGATAAAAAAAATGTACAAAGGGTTAGTTTTAATTATATTATTACCACAACAACCACAAAACCAACAATTCCAGCTACGACAACAATACAACATTTAGAATAACAACAACAAGAATATAGAAATATCATATTTTTCATTTTTTTTTATTTTTCAGAGATTTCCCTGGACCTGTTCCGCCGATTTTAATGATTTTGAAATAGAAATCTTCATACGAGTTTGGTGAATCATTCTCACTAAAATTGATGACCGTAGCTATCCTATTGAGGGCGTGATCGTGACAAGAACAACATAGAAAATAATTTTTTTCAAGACTTTTTTTAGTTCTTCATTCAAATCTCGGGCCTTAATCCACCGATTTGGACGATTTTAAATAGCAAACTTCTCAGGATGTTAGTGAATCATTTTTTATACCAAGGAGCACCCTAGCTGTCCGATTGAAGCCGTCATCTTGATTTCCACAGACGGACAGACGGACAGCCGGTCAGACGGACAGACGGACAGACGGACATCGCTATATCAACTTCGCTTGTTATAAGGATCACAAATATATATATTTTATGGGGTCCAAATATTTTTTTCTAATTATTACAAACGGAATGCCAAACTTATATATACCCTCTGCACACTGGAGTGGAGGGTATAAAAAGTGCAAATATATGCGTTTTGTTCGAAAAAGACCAACATTTGTAAATTATATGTTGGGCGGCTTTCAACTGGAAAAAGTCAATAACTTCTTAGATCTTGGTGTTTTATTAGATTCAAAGCTTAGTTTCGTTCCTCATATTACAATTACAGTAAACAAAGCCAGAGGAGTACTTGGCTTTATAAAACGTTGGTCTAAAGAGTTCAATGATCCGTATGTAACAAAAACACTATACACTTCACTTGTGAGACCGATTTTGGAATATGCCTCTATTATATGGGACCCTATCTATCAAACTCATATTGATAGCATTGAATCGGTGCAAAAACAACTCCTACTATTCTGTCTTCGCAGCTTAAATTTTAACCAATTAAATCTTCCGTCGTATAACAGCAGACTCACCCTTGTTAAGCTGCCAACCTTAAAAAGCCGCAGATCTATGCTAAACGTTTCGTTTCTTTTGAACATAATTAATGGCGATGGTTGTTCTGGTTTCCTGATCAACAATATTTCATTTAACATCCCCCAGCGGCCAACACGTTTCTTCTCACGTTTATCTGTGCAGTTTTATAGATCAAATTATGCGAACGGTGATCCGCTTAGACGAATGTGTATTGAATTTAATAAGCTTTGATTTTTCTATAAATATTTAGAAATGTCATAAAAAGTAAAATAATAATATATCTGAACACTTTATATTAAATTTTTTAATTTTTCATTCATTGTCAAATGTTTTTGTAAATAGTCTGAAAGGATTTATTCCATAGATTAATAAATAAATAAAATAAAAATAAAAAAAGGCCTTAGCTACAATTTTTTCTGAAAATGAAAAGAGAAATCATTTATGGTTCTTGAGTTATAGCTGAAATACTAAACACACAAACATCAAGGCAACCAAAAACAAGTAAGAAAATTATAGTCGGTCTAGACCGACTATACGATACCCTATACCATGCGTTTAGAAACCCTATCTCTTAGGACCAACTAACTGGACATAGAAAATAAGCAAAAACTAAATTTGAGTGGGATTTTTATTAATTTTTTTGGCTGCAGATATGAAAAAGTTCATATCGGATGCTATATCTATATTTGGACTAGGTCCAAAAATGGACTAATCCTGATCTTGTTTGGTAAAGTCTCTTGTATTTTGCAAAAATATATACAAACAAAATTTGAGAAGAATCAGTGCAATATTTTTGTTTTTAATAGATTTAAGTGAAGATCGGGAAGCAGTCTATGTGGGGCCAAAGGTATCATTTTGGACTACTCATTAATGAATGTAATGAACGCATACAAACCCAATTTGAGTAAGATCTATATGACAATTTGGATCTTATGGCAATTTATGTCGATTTCATAGGAGTAATTTGTATGGGGGCTAGGTCTGCACATGGACCGATTCTCACCAATTTCAATAGCGATCATCCCATGGCCGATAAAAGCTTATGTACCAAATTTCATCAAAATATATTCATATTTGCGACCTGCAGTTTGATTACAAGATTTACATGGACCGGACATTGTTAAATCAACTTAAAAAGTGATTCTGATTCGATCGGTATAATTAAAGATGGGTCTAGGTCAAATATATTTGGTTGTTACAAACAGCAGCACAAAGTCATTATACCCTATACCACATAGTGGTATGGGGTATAAAAAAAACTAAAAAAGTTTTACTAAACCGGCCCAGTACTTTCAATCTGACTTAGAATTTCTGTTATCTAATTAAATTTTGCTATTAGTAACCGAATTCTAACCAATTCTATTTCAGTGTGTATGTTTATTCTACTTATTGAAATGAACCCATTTAGTACAATGGTGCAAAAGAATGTATGCATTTTTTTAAACACATATATGTACTTTATCCTAAAATGAAATTCTCTAACTTGTTAATGACAAATTTTCACAGTAAATTGACTACTTAATTACCGAAATCCCGCCTCTGATACACACAAACAAAGTAAAATAGAGGAATACTCGTACATACTTCGAACAAAACTCCAACAACAAAGAATATAATGGTGCATTTCTAGCGCTACATAAAAATTGAGTATACGATGATTTTCACACAATACTTTTGGGATTTCATCACAACATTTTCCTACTTATTTCACAGTTTTCTTGTGCTAACTTTTGTCTTCTCGTAATTTTCCTTGTTAAATTTTAAGATAAAATGGGTACCTCTCAATTATTACTATTTGTATACCCTATACCACTATGTGGTTTGGGTATAATGACTTTGTGCTGCTGTTTGTAACTACCAAAAATATTTGACCTAGAACTATCTTTTATTATACCGATCGAATCAGAATCACTAACTGATTCGATTTAACGATGTGCGTCCGTGTGTCCGTCCGTCTGTCTGTGTGCCCATGTAATCAAACTGCAGGTCGCAAATATGAATATATTTTTATGAAATTTGGCATATAAGCTTTTATCGGCCATAGGATGAACGCTATTGAAATTGGTGTGAATCGGTCCATGTGCAGAGCTAGCCCCCATACAAATGACCCCTATGAAATCGACATAAATTGCCATAAGATCCAAATTGTCATATAGATCTTACTCAAATTGGGTTTGTATGCGTTCATTACATCCATTAATGAGTAGTCTAAAAATGATCCCTATGGGACAACTCTTAATCATAGGCCCCATATAGAGCTGCTTCCCGATCTTCACTTAAATCTATCAAAAAACAAAAATATTGCACTGGTTCTTCTCAAATTTTGTTTGTAAAGGGTCCGCCAAATAACTTTTTTTTTTTGAAAATGCTATAAAAAAAACTACTGAATATTATCTCAAATTTCTTTTTTTATTTGAAAGTACAATCCTTCCGGTTAATAATGGAAAATAATTTCATTCAAATGGTTGCCTCGGCTGGCCATGCAGTAGCCTACACGATCGGTCCAATTTTTAAGCACATTATCGATTGTGTGCAGCTGTATTTCACCAATGGCTTCACAAATATTGTCCTTTACAGCGTCAATTGTCTCTGGCTTGTTGGCGTAACACTTATCTTTGAGGGCAACCCACAAATAATAGTCCAACGGTGTCAAATCGCAGCTCCGAGGTGGCCAAACAACATCAGCTCTGCGGCTGATAATGCGATCTTCAAAAACAGGGCGCAATACATCGAGTGTAGCTTCGGCTGTGTGGCACGTAGCGCCGTCCTGTTGAAACTAAATGTTGCCAATATACTCCTCTTCAATTTTTGTGAGCAAAAATTCGTTCAACATGGCCCGATAACGATCGCCATTGACTGTAATGGCCACTCATTGCTCATTTTCGAAGAAAAATGGCCCAATTATGACCAAAATCCGCACCAAACAGTGACTCGTTTTGGGTGTATCGGCTTTTCAATGTATGCGTGCGGGTTTTCTGTGCCCCAAATATGACAATTTTGCTTGGTTACATACCCGCCAAGATCAAAATGAGCTTCATCTGAAAAGATGATTTTTTTTGGCAAAATCGGCATCTTCTGTAAGTCGATCGCAGGCCCACTTAGCGAAGCGAAGCGTCACACCAAGGTCTTTATGCAAAATTCGTCTCAATGATGCCTCCGAAATGTTCAATTCTTGAGAACCACGGTGAATTGATGTTGATGGCGCTTCACGCACACTTTCTGCCACAGCAGCAATATTCTCGGGTGTACGCACTGTTGTTTTTGGCTATTCACGTTTTTGTTTATCGATGAGGATGCCAGTTTCTTTCACATTTTTCACAATATAACGAACATACGGAGCTGATGGTGCTTCTCTTCTTCCAAAATCCGTACGCAATTTTCGCACACATTCTGCAACATTACCATGATTTTCAAAGTAATATCGCAATATTTCCCAGCATTGTTCAAGCGTATACACAACCATAGTCGGAAGGATAAAGCTAATTATCTGTCAAATCAGACATGAGCTAGGTGTTACCATTCACGAAATAAGCACTAGTTGAAAAAAAAACGTTAGATGGCGGACCCTTAAAAATCCCCCTCAAATTTGGTTTATACTTATTTCTATTTCCACTTAGTGGGACCGAAGAGATAGGGTCTCTAAACGCATGGTATAGGGTATCATATAGTCGGTCTCAACCGACTATAATTTTCTTACTTGTTTTTACATGCACTTTTAAATACATTAAGCCGTAAATTTGTATAAGCCATAAGCTGAAATAAGTTTTTCATGACTAGTACGGTGAACGTCAGAAAAAAGAAACAACAAAACTTTGAAACTTTCAACAAATATCTGTAGTAGTCCTTTTTAGCGTTTTTAGAGATGTTAAAATAAAAACTTAATTTCCAACATATCTCATGTAGTACAAACAAACGTACATAGATTGTTTTAAAATTTTTGAGCTTATCAGTTAAACTTTGGTAGTAGTACCTTTAAAAAATAAAAACGCGTATCGGTTTTTATTTGTATTTTTATATGTTTTTTATAGCTGTTGCTTTATTGAATTAAAGTTCTTGACTCATAATATTACAGACTTGTTGTATATATCATTTACAATTTAATAAAATATGCTTAATTGCTAAATATTGATATTTTGCATATTGAAATGTTTTATTCGGAATTTTAAATGGGTCAACCAACTTACTGATGACAAAAAATGCATTTATTAATTATTAGGAATTTTGTAAAAAGCAACGAACCATATTTTAATGGTTCTTCAAAATTATTAACTATTGAGAATTAAAATATAAAAAGCAAACAAAATTAATTATTTCGAAATCAAAACAAAAGTAGTTGCAAAATATCAATATTATGTAAAATAAAATTATGTTCACTTGCAATTTTATTTTACATTAAAAATAAAATTATAATGTGTGACCATAATTTTATGATGTAGGTATGAATGAAATTATAATATTTATATTATGATTTTATTCGGTGTTATCGTAACTCTTATCCCGTTCATTTCAGCACAAATTTAGACAATAAGTGAGAATGTTACTAGGAGTGTTACTTTTTGATTGTAAGACATTTTGTTTCGGTAAAAAAGTGTTTTATTTCTCAACATAGTCTCCTTTTAGCCCGAAAATAGTGGTATGAAATTCTTCATTCCATCAAACTGCATTTCGGCTTAACCTAATCAAATTCTTGGTTTAACCAGGTTAGCAGAACTACAGTCAGATATTGGCGTGAAAATAAAAATGCCATTAATAACCTGCTACCAAACGAGAACTGACTGTGATTAAGTTCTAAAAGTTTCTTTGCGAATAGCGTCTTCGTGCTAAAGTTCTTTTATCCTCCTTACTCCTTCGTTAAAAAAAAGGGAGGAATAATGGCAGTTCTTCCCGACACTTGTACTGAATAATATTTGATCAGTTGTTAAGGCCAACTTTTTTGTAAGGAATTTGTTATTGGCAGATAGTGATCAACAACTGACTGCACTTGTAAATGCATCATGTACTATGCCTAAAAACTTCTACATAGCTCCTGAAGTAAAACGGGTTTTTTCGGATCTCAACGTAAATAACTCTACTAGTGCTGAAACAGTGGTTTCCGACGATAGCAGTCCATTAGCCAACCTTTTCAGCTCTACGTACCGTGCTGGAGTCTTTCCGTCTTGCTGGAATATTGCCAATGTCGTAGCAAGCCCTAAAGAGCGTGAGGAAAATAACCCTGTAAATTGCCATCCTATTGGAGTCTGCTCTGCGCTCCAGATGGTGATGGAGAGCATGACTAATAATCATCTTGTCAACTAACTAGAGCTCAACTCACTTCTAGTGATTGTCAGTATGGCTTCCTTAAAAATCGTTCTACAGGAAACCTATTAGATTTCTTATTTGATCGGTGGCGTCGATCCGTACACAATTTTGGTGAAAGTAAGGTGGTAGCTCCAGATATCTCCAAGGCATTTGATCACGTGTGGCATGGTGCATTAATATCATTTGGGATCGGCTTTAACTTCTCGCGATTTATATCCAGTTTTCTTCAATTTTTTGTAATAACGTCTTGATAGCCTTCTTAGTCCAACCTTCAATCCTATCGACTCTTTCGCAGATGACACCAACATTTATCATTCATTTTACTTGAATTGTAGGCCAAACCTTCTTGAAGTTGGGGCAAAAAGCTGTCAATGAATGACACACTCAATCAAGACCTGCTAACAATTATTAAGTGGGGTAAAACGAATAGGGTTGATTTTAATGCGCGCAAGACCCAATGTTGTATGTTGACACATAGCATCCTTATATATGGATGGAATGTGGGTTATGTAACGCTGTTTGATAAATATTACCAAGTGCCCGAGTTTCAGTTGGTATTATCCACTTCTCTAGTAGATTCCATTCATTTGTAGTCTATTGTCCACTTGACCGCACAACGCAGTACAAAGAATATTCGTTTATTAGTCAAATAAGCATCCTTTCAGTGTTGGTTAATAATAAAAAAAAATATTGAGATGCCTACGTCCACAGCCACGTCACGGTCTTTAATTCTCCAATCGTCCAATATCCTTCCAAGGATTTTATCAGCGATATCTGGCGTGACGACATCTTTTGGACGACCATTGAAGTTGATAGTGCAAATTACCCATAGTATTCATCTAGCCATTGCTTAGTTGCGGTGATGTTTTTTTTTCTCGAGGTTGTCTGCTTCCAATGACTGTCAAACTATCTCAAAATTATACAGTAGTCTATTAACAATAGTTAACGGTAGACGACAGAAGCAGTACTAATTTTTATGAGCACTAATTAGCTACGAGCACTTTTCAAAAAGTCACGGAGTTTTCAAACTTCCCTCGTAATTTGTATTGATTCTTATAATTTGTCTCAAAATTTAGTAAAAAAAAAACCCTTGTACTTGTCTGAATGTTTCAGTTTTCTTACACATAAATTTGTATGTATTGAATTATAGCGACGACAGTGTGTCGTTTAACATCTAGTATAGGTTAAGTTTTTTTAGTTAGCCTGTCCTGAACAGTAGAAATCATCGTCAAAGTGGTTGTTCCTTACTAGTTAGTAGTAGTAGTAGTAGCATGCCATTTTGCCATAATCATCGGCATTCAGGGTAGTACGAAAGAACACAACAAAAAACGCCAAAAAAAAAAATAAAGGTTACTGAACGTACATGAACTATACACATGCACCAGCAAAGTGCGATTTGTACATGTATTAAGTACCGACTATACCATTCTATCATGTTCAGTTTTCTCTTCTTAAAAATGCCTACAAATACCTACATACGTATATCGACATTAAAAGAAAATCATCAAACAAAATAAAAAATGCTAGCGTATAAAATAATTATTAAAACTGGCAAATGTAATTGTTCTAGAAGAAAGAAATTAAGCATGAAGTATTTTTCATCTTCGTCTTTGACTTTTGTTTAAAGAAATTTTTTAACAAGAGAGAGAAATAATGAATATAATTACAACGCTCGCTTTTTGTGCTCTAAATAGAATGTTAAAATAAATTTAGTCGAAAATTATTAAACTCAATGACAAGGAAAATTTATTCAGACATGAAATCAAGGATTTTAGTTCAGTTTAAATTTAAAATATTAGGGAATCATTTCTTTCATTGCTTCCAAAGTAACAATTTCTTATACACTTGCTAAAAAAAAAATTTAAATATTAATAAAAATTTAAATAAAGTATTTTGAATTACGAAATTTTTACCATTGACACGAATTATGCAACGACGCACTGTGGCTCAAATTTTGATTTCATTGGCCAAAAGTCAAATTTTTTTTTGTCATCGATTTTTAAAATTTTTACTCCTTTTTGTAGCTTATATATCCAGATTAAGGTAGCCAAAAAATTAGGTTAAACTATTGATAATTGTGGGCGTGGCATGCTGTCAAACTCAACTGTTTTTTTTAATTCAGCAAAAGGTGTTTTTTTTTTGTTTTTTATCAAAAATAAATGGTTACTACTCGCAAGCTATCATCGATATTGGCCTGCGGTCTTTTTTATAATGTTAGTAGGATTATAGTCTTTAGTTTTTGTAAGTAGTCACAGTTCTAACGTTTGATATTAGGGGCGTTATGAAATATTTATGAAACCACTATATTTTTCTCAAATTTAAACTTTAGTGGAATAGAACTTCTAAAGGAAGTAAGGGAACAAGAAACGTATACCACCCGGAGAAAGGCGAATGTATCCTGTTTAACCCTATATATACTTTTGCACCCCCCACGAGCCCCCGGTAGAACACTTTTTTCATTTTAATGAAATTACTCTAAAAAAATTACTCTAAAAAAAATTTTGTTTTTTTACTTTAGACTACGTAAAAGTAAAATAATTAAATAAAATACCTGCGAAAGGGTTTATTGGCTTTGTTTTGATCAGCAAAAAAATAAGTCATAAAATGATCACAATAGGTTCTACAGTAAACAAATGATCTCTTTCTTAATTTACCTGTTGTCAAATTTAAGGGTCAACCAAAGTCATAAACAATTTTATAAGTTTGTCAATAATCGCGGCACTAAACCACTAAAGATAAAAAACCACCCCATATTGGCGAGAAACTAATTAGTTTTACCTGATATTGAAGTCTGGATAACAAGTGCAGTTTTGTTCAATTTAAGTACTACCTGCTATGAAATTAAAGATCAATGTGTGAATAACATGTACCTAAAAATGTATAAAATGACGGATTCTATAAGGGATTACTCAATAATAAGTTAATACTTCAAGTGTACGGACGTATATTCGCAAGTGATAAAAAGTGATAAAAAAGTGATAACAGACGCAAATAAAAATATTGAGAAAAATATGGAGAACTTTAGTTATAAAGAACTGGCCGAAGAGTATTTTCGAAACAAAAACCAGGAAGATGTTCTTAGTTACGTTAAAATAAAATTAACGTACCGATCTGTTATATCGATGTTATTTTAGTAGAAGACAAACTTGTTGGTAAAAAGTTGATTTGGCTTAATTATATTTCTTTTGGAAACTATATTTTAAGACGGGTCCCAAAATCAAAGAAATCGGGACTGACGAGAGACAAATTATGCTTAAGCTTGGATATGAGGTAAATCTTTTCGTAAAATAGCTCGGATTATAGGCAGAAGCATATTCAATTCAATTTTGTGAAACCTCTATCATAGTACTCGAGATATATAACATTGAATTATTACTTGTATGGGAGGTACCACGCCCACTTCTCCGATCCCGCCCATTTAAGGCGTGGCTACTAATATTAACAATAGGTGACCTCACACATATTTGCAAAGCTCTCCCTGTCATAGTACTCAATATATATGATATTAAAAATTTACTTTGTGTGGGAGGTCCACTAAAAATATTAAAAAAATTATAGCCTATAGCACTTCCCATATCCGCAGTAAGACTCTGTGAAAATTTCAGGAAGATCAGATGGCTAGTTACGGAGATTACCTCCTACAAACAAACAAACAAACAAACACACATTACCTCTTTATTATATTAGTATAGATTAAGTAAGTATAGATAAAGAGGCACAAGAAATATATACATGGGGCAGTCCAAGTGAAAAAATTACTTTCTGAGCACTATATCTCCTATTCGAACGAAATTATGACCTTATGTTTAGAAAAGCTTGGTAAACTTT
The DNA here is from genome assembly GCA_963682025.1 of Cordilura impudica. Classification (NCBI taxonomy): domain Eukaryota; kingdom Metazoa; phylum Arthropoda; class Insecta; order Diptera; family Scathophagidae; genus Cordilura; species Cordilura impudica. Next base: position 189,997,710 of record OY821520.1, on the reverse strand, counting down.
TGAGCTTGATCGGACCTCCTTTGTAGGTTTTATAAGCTTTTAATGGTGAAAATCGTGTTTTTTTCAAAGTCAAGAATTTTGAAAACGGTAATCTAGAAATATGAAATTTTTTTCAATATTTGGAACTTGAATCGCTTTACCAAAAAAATATTTCGAAAAAAAAATTCAAAAATTTTAAAAGATTTTTTTAAAAAACGCTGTTTTTTTAAACTTGGTCTAGCAAAAAATACCATTCTTAAAAAATGTTCCAAAAAATTTATTTTAAAGCTGCGTCTTTCCTAAAACTTTTGAGGGGTGGAACAAGTTGATCGGGCAAAAACCACCGGAGTTATAGACATTTTTGTAAGGCAACCTCCAAAATTTTTTTAAAGGAACGAAGTAAAAAAAAATTTTTTTTTTTAATATCAAAGCACTGTAGAAAACGTAATTGTTTTTTTTTTATAAACTAATCAATAGGTGCTGAAATTTTGATTGTTTTGCGTTTTTGACGCCAAACTAGTCCATTGTTTAGTTTTTCGTCTCTAACATTGCGTTCGAAATTTATTACTTATTGTTTAAAGCTTAAATTAGTTCAACAGTGTTTGAAGCAGTGATTAAGTGTTCAATAATTAAAGTGATCGAAAGTTCTGAACAAGTACAGCAGCGAGCGTATAAGCAGTTCAAAAAAAGAAAATTTGCTGGAATCTTTTTGGCGCTTGCTAAAAGAGTATGCGATTTTTTCACTAGCTGAGCTATCTTCTTAACATTTTTATGCTTCAAAAGGTACAACTGATTTGAGAGAAATCTCCGATGAACAGAAAAAAAAGTTTAAGGTCGTCCCGGAAGATGCAGTAGTGTGCCTCAACTGTCGAATGCTAATTGCCAAATATAACGATGATAAGGGAAGTAGTGAAGAATTTAGAATTGACGATGAAAAAGAAAAGCTTAATGCAGCACTTACTGCTTTGGGTGAAACTAAAGTCAACAGAAGGTACATCTAATAAAAGGACTCTTTGCGTCTTTTTAATTCTTGTCCCTGATTAATCCCTGATTTAGACTTCATCTAAAAAAATATTTGAATGAAAAGGTCACAACTGCACAATTTGTTATTAAGCGCAAATTCGAAAAATGGTATCCGATATGAAAATTTCTACCCCCTGACGAAGAAAAGGTCAATGGTTTTGATGGAATCATGACAAAACTTGAAGAAAAATTTAAGACCAAAGGCACTTCACGGTAATTTTTCAAAGCTTAACGCATATGATAAGATTTAAAAATAGATATCTTTAAATTAGCGATGACAAATGCTTTGCAAGTAAAAGGCAGATTTGGTTGTTCAAATATCGTAATTAATAAATGTTTTGCTCTAAGAGGTGATTAGGGTATTTTGGCAGTTCCCGATGCAAAGCCTGGAAACAAAATATCGGCTGAAGTTACTAAAGTAATAAAAGAATTTTATTTGAGCGGCGACAATTCCAGGGAAATGCCTGGCATGAAAGATTTGGTCATTGTCAAAGTAAACGATAGCAAAAAGGAAAGTCTTCAGAAACGGCTCGTTTACTGTAATTTGCGCGAGATTTTTGAATTGTTTAAAACCGAATTGCCAAATTTTAAAGTCGGCTTTTCGAAATTTGCTGAGTTTCGTCCTGAACAATGGATTTCGACGGGAGCATCTGGCACTCATATAGCCACCAAAATGTCAAGCTTATGACTGAAGGTAATGATTTTAAGATTTCCATTGCGAATAAAATTGTGAAAACCAACTTTATTATTTGCTTTTAGGAACTAATTTAACGCAAGCTTTCGCATCGCACGATAGTTAGAATGGCGAAAGGAACGCTTATAAAGCAATGCTCCAGCAGTTAACATGCCCTACTCCAAATGAAAAATGTTTTGAAGGAGTGTGCTCATCTTGCCCTGACAAGAAAATTATGCAATTCAAACTGCTTGAAGCTCTGGAGGATGCTAATGAAATTACATTTAAACAGTGGATCTCCACTGATAGTTTAATATTTTTTCTTTTACTCTTTGATTTTTCATTAGTTTTTAAATTTTTTTTGAAATTTATTATGTTTAGGTGCACACTGAAAACTTTGATTGAAAGTAAAGAGGAATTTTATTCTTCTTTAATGGATAAGCTGGCGAAACTCTTGCTTCATGACTTTATTTCCACAGAGCAAAGTATTTCAAAACGGCGAAGGAAACCTTAACAGATGGAGTTTTTTAGTTTTTTACTTTGAAAAAAAACGCGATTTTCACCATTAAAAGCTTATAAAACCGACAAAGGAAGTCCGATCAAGCTCAAAATATTTCTGCAAGCTTTCCTAAGCAGATCGGAGATATAGTGCTCAAAAAGTATTTTTTTTCACTTGGACTGCCCCATATATTTTTATACCCTATACCACTATGTGGTTTGGGTATAATGACTTTGTGCTGCTGTTTGTAACAACCAAAAATATTTGACCTAGACCCATCTTTAATTATACCGATCGAATCAGAATCACTTTCTGAGTTGATTTAACAATGTCCGTCCGTCCGTCCGTCCGTCCGTCCGTCTGTGTGTCCATGTAAAGCTTGTAATCAAACTGCAGGTCGCAAATATGAATATATTTTGATGAAATTTGGTATGTAAGCTTTTATCGGCCATGCGATGAACGCTATTGAAATTGGTGAGAATCGGTCCATGTTCAGACCTAGCCCCCATACAAATTACCCATATGAAATCGACATAAATTGCCATAAGATCCAAATTGTCATATAGATCTTACTCAAATTGGGTTTGTATGCGTTCATTACATCCACTAATGAGTAGTCCAAAAATGATCCCTTTGACCCCATATAGAGCTTCTTCCCGATCTTCAGTTAAATCTATTAAAAAACAAAAATATTGCACTGATTCTTCTCAAATTCTGTTTGTACATATTTTTGCAAAATACAAGAGACTTTACCAAACATGATCAGGATCGGTCCATTTTTGGACTTAGCCCCTTTATAGATATAGCATCCGATATGAACTTTTTTATATCTGCAGCCAAAAAAATTAATAAAAATCCCACTCAAATTTGGTTTTTGCTTATTTTCTATGTCCAGTTAGTTGGGCCTAAGAGATAGGGTTTCTAAACGCATGGTATAGGGTATCGTATAGTCGGTCTAGACCGACTATAATTTTCTTACTTGTTTTTTTTGACAATTTCAGTTTTTTTAATATTGAAATGCAGACAAAATGAAATAAATCGCTTTGTGATGCTTCTTGCTAATTTTCCAGTGAGAGTGTGCAGATATTGCAACGATGTAGCAATATTGAATGCTCAGCACAAACTGCTTTGTTACAAGTAAAGCAATACGCTCTGGTTTTACGTTAGCGTTCGGACTCCACACGACATAACTGGCATGACGTCCGATTTGATCGAGGCATAAAAAAATTTGTTTTTCCGCTTTTGTGTATTTCAAAATTATTTTATTTTACCTTTACATAATTGTTTCGTGAGTAATTGCAAAGCTAAACGACGCTTATCAGCTTTTTTTAATGGGTTATTTTCATTATATACGATAAATGCAGCTAATGCAGCAATATCTAACCATATTGCAGAACATTGCAAGTGGCCAGCACACAGTGGACCATTTGACGAGAAGGCGGTTAAAAACCTATAACTTTTGATTGGACTGGAATTTTAATATGCGGTTTTTTTTTTTTGTTTGGTAGGTGAGACTTTAGCCTTTAAGTTTTGCTATAAAACGTAATTCTCGACCGAAAATAAAAAAAGTTACGGAGGGTTTAAAATACATTTTCATTTGTAGTTGAATTTTAGTACAAAAGTGAAGTGTTAAAAGGTAAAAAAAGGTTTTTTTAATATAATGTCTTATTTTTTCAGTTAATTTTACAACTAATACTTTTTAACAATTTTTTAAGTTAATTTTTTCAGAAAATGCCAAACTTTGGCCCCGTAAACTTTTTAGTCCTAATGTGCACAAGGGCCAAAGGTTGTTTTTTTTTTTTTTTAAAGATCCCGAGTTAAAATATAATTTATTGAGCAGCGAACGTAAAAGTTACCTTATATTGGTTCAAGATAGAGAAGTTTCAATGAAAAACTCGTATGTGTTTGCTTTAGTTAAATTTTTTTTTATTGTCTTTTTAAATATTTCTATATCAATTTTTATGGTAAATTTATGAAATATAACAATTTTTATTGTAAATTTACAAAATATATATATTTTTAAATCAAGAAAATTTTTTAACTATATAAAAAAAGTGTAACTTATTGTTAGTGTAATGAAAAAGTACTTTAAATCAACCAATTTTAGTAAAAATTTCTTCTAAATAGCCTTGATTTTCATCTTCTAGAAGTTGTTTAGCTTCTTCGTCTAATTCAATTGAGGTAGTTTTCCATTTTTGACGAATGTTGGACATATATGGATCTGAAGTGCACAACAAAATAGTGATAAAGTCTTCATTAGTACAACATTTGGACATTTTCCTTGTGTTGTGCTTGCGAAAGAATCTGTTATCTTTGTTCCTTTTTCTTGCGCTTCTTCAGATAGATCTCCTATTGGTAGCATATTGTTTTGAATTATTTGTTCCCCATGGTACAAAATTTTATGAACTGTGGATGGCATATATCTCCAAGAATATTTTTCATTATAAAGTATAGCTGTTTTATTGGCGTACTCTCCAAATTTTTTTGCATTTATCTTTCTGCTGCATGCTAGAACTTGTAATATGATTTTGAATCGTCTTATTAATTCATGATCTACACCTGTGATAGATGCTGCAGTTTCCGGATCGGAAAAAAATCTCCTTGCAGTATTTCCATCATTTGTGTTTCCTTCCCCTTGTTTTGGTTGGTCGATTACGAGGCCTAGCTGTAGATATTTTTGTTGAATTTCTTTTTTTTTTTTGCTTTCTTTTTTCTTCATTTTCTTTGTTTTTTCTCACTGTTTCGCCTAACGGACCAAATTCCAAATCATAACCGAATTTAAGAATATGCTAAATGAAACGTATTCTAGCATGAACGGGGGAACATTCCAAATTCGTAGGCTTCCTTAAAACTATCGTCTTCTGGTGGGGGTTGGCTTAATTGACTTGATGTCTTTTGGCATATAATGCAGCTTGACGTTGACTTTGTTCCAGTTAAAGCTTGTGTAACTTTTCCATCAATCATTGTGAGACACATTTTAAAATGTACTTAAATGTCTTGGTCATCAAATTCAAATATTACTGGTTGAAGTTCCTTAATTTGATCTTTTATTTTTTGAACTTCTTCAGTTATGACATCTTTGGTTTCCTTTTTGAATGCAAATTTTATTGGTCTGCAATACTTTGTTGAAGAAGGTATTTAATTTTTCCAAATACAAATTTCTGTTGCTCTACTAGTTGACGACTCTAAGACGCTATGCCTTTTTGTTAAGCGCAATGGAACGAAAGATACCATAAATAAATTAGCATTAAATTGCTTGTATTGTTTCTGACCAGAGGATCCATCACATCCCCATTTAGAAATTAAAGTAATGCTGCCATTACCAATTTTTTTTAAATGATCAATATCAAGCGTATTTAGCAATCGTTCTGCAGTATGTTCAAGGAGATCTTGCAATTTTATTTCTGCTGATGTTGAAGTGACACTAATAGCAGATTGTGAAGGTAAGCATTCTTTTTGGCAGAAACTAAATCTCGATACTCTGGAAAAATCCCACAATTCTTTTCATTGGTTCGCTTCCGCAATTCCTTATATTGATTTTTGGTCAATTTCAAATCCAAAAATAGGGCGAACGCTTCTTCCGGCGTAAATTTCTTATCTTCAATTGGTGTAGGAATGCTTTTCAAAATCCTCTTTGAGCGCCTTGGACTCGCTTCTACTATTTTTTCATTTATTTCAATTTTATTTTTTTATTTTGGGTTGGTTGAATTTGGTGCAAAATGAATCCTTAATAATTCTTGGAGAAATTTCTTCATTGATATTCTCCAGCTTGCGCCTTCGAGATCTTTCACTACATCCGTCAATTGGTTTTGCAGTTCGACCCTTTTTATACCCTCCACATCTCAGTGGCAGAGGGTATATATAGGTTTGTCATTCCGTTTGTAACGCATCGAAAAACTAATTTCCGACCCAATAAAGTATATATATTCTTGATCCTTATCACAGCTCGAGTCGATATAGCGATGTCCGTCTGTCCGTCTGTCCGTCTGTCCGTCTGTCCGTGTGTCTGTTGAAATCACGCTCATTCAAAAAAAAAAGCATTTACTTAGGTCAGGTTACGAAAAAATTATTTGCCATAATTCCCACCAGGTTGGTATTGAAATCGGAGTAAATCGGGAGCCTCTGCGCTGAGAAATGAACAAAAGTTTATAGATACCTCTAAAAAAAACATGAAACCTAGTGTTTTCTTGTAATAGTTTAGTGGTTGAACATACAACAACATAAAAAAAGCCACAAAAAAAATGTGATTCATACATATTAACAATAACAAGAACACAACTACCATGAGCTATGTTAATAGTATTGCCACAAACCGAGGTGGAGGGTATCAAAGATTCGGCACAGCCGAATTTAACACTCTTACTTGTTTTTCACTTTCGTTGGCAGTTGTAGATACACTCTCAAAAATAAGCTTCTTTATTAACCAGTCTTGGTAACGTTTGTGCATCTTTGCCTTGCTATGAGAACATTCAATGTACCGTCTTTTCAAATTCGATGCAAAATTTGTAATTTTTCCTTTGTGCATTTCAATGTCTTCTAGGTTACAATTCTTAAAGAAGTCGTTGCTCACTATGTGCAAAATTACATCGTCTACATCATTTCGTTGAAAATAAATATCTGCCAGATCTCTGTAACAGTACTTAGCCATTGCACAAATTGTAATAAAAAGCCCAAACCCTAACCCCTCTTAAAAGGTGAAGCATACCTGCTCATATCTTAAAGAGCTATGTCGCAATAGTTTTTTTTTTTACCATTTGCAAATTTTTGTCTTATATTACCACTTTTAAAAGCATAAAAAACCCACACCCCTTTTAAAAGGTGAAGCATACCTGCTCATATCTTAAAGGGCTATGTCGCAATAGCTTTTTTTTTACCATTTACCTGTTATTTAAATTGTTTCCCATTTTGTCAGGTATTTAAACTATATAACTCTAATTCAGACTATTAATGTTTTTGAAAGATACCTATGTAAATGTACCTGTAACAATTAAGCGCATTATATATCAACCCTTTTTTATAAGTATATAACAACTCCTGACAAGTCTACCGACACGCAAAAATATACCGCGGTACACCTGTACGACCAACTTTTGTATTCATAACACTCAGACGGACGGACGGACATCGTTTAATCGACTCAGAAAGTGTTTTTGAGTCGATCCGTATAATAAAAGATGAATAAAGGTCCAATATTTTTGGCAGTTACAAACATCGCCTCAAACTTAATATATCCTAACCACATAGTGGACAAATTTTGTATTCATAAATTTTGCAGAAAATATCTAACCTTGGGTCAGAAAAATTGTTCTGGTGCACACGGGCGGAAACTGGCGGGTATATAATAGGAGTATAGGGGGGGGTTCGGACTATAGAAGAGTGCAAGACTTTTTCTGACTGCTTTTGACTGGCAGGAGTTATGCTCTATTAAGTAGGAGAATTTCGGAAAATTTTGACCTTTTTTAAAAAATTTTTTTTTTAAATTTCGGAATGACTCAGTGATTTTACATTTTTAACATTAATAGTATGGAAGCCAAAAAATTATACAAAATCTATTTCACTTCAAAATCTTTTAAATCAAAAAAGTTACAGTCATTAAAAATAAAGATGTACAAAGAAATTTTTAATTTTAGCAAAATACTGAGAAAGCCCATTTTCGAAGACCCTGTTCGCTGTGATATAGTTGAGATAGAGTCGCAATTTTTTGGCTCTCGAGGGTTACTAGTATTTATTTCAAATGAATAACATAAATTTAAAATCGGTAACAAAAAAAAAAAAAAAAGATTTTTGGCCGCCTTCTCAAAATAGGGTCCACTGTGCAGCGGTTTCTTGATAGTTTGCAAGAATATGTGTCAAACATCTGATCCATTGTATCCACGTTGGATTTATTAGCATTGTAATACAGAATAACCACGGGCTTCCTTTTATCAGTTATGTCTACATCGCTACTATAGTACATTGAAGACAGCAAAATTACCGCTTTATTCTTCTTCGGAACAAATGAGCATAATGATACATCGCCTTCGTAGAAACCGAACAATAAGCTACAAACTGAACGCGCAGGACTCACGTGGTACAAATGTTTTATTTGAGTGTACTGTTCCAAGAGAACAGAGAAGAAAATTGTCGGCATAAATTGTGCGCCCTGTATACACATCTCCTTCTACTAATTGATAAACATCATTCTCCCTTGATTTACTTCACGCTCTTGACCAGGCAACTTCCCAGAGTAAATAATTCCTCTGAGGGATAAAATGATTTCGAATCACACAGCCGTACTTGACTGGCTTAGATGGAATGTATTCGCGTGTAACAAACATCGTCAATTGCAGCAGTTTTACTGCAGCAGCAGTTTTAATTATTCCCATCGCGTATTTGCGAATTAATCGATCGTATGATAATGCGGCTTTGTATATTGGAGCATGGGTTGGGATCCACAGTTCCTTAGCAGGCTCATTATTCGATTTGGACAGCCCAGCATACAAAACGGTAGCCAAAAATGCAAAAATGCATTAGAGTGATTGTTTTCCGTTCCTTTTTCTTCGCAGGATGTGCCGAATTCCACATCCCTGGCTTTTCGACTAGTTTCCCATATGAAAAAAGAAATACAGATAACAAAAAAAAAATACAATTCAAAAAAACACATTAGCGATTTCTTCTGATAGAAGTACAAGGTCTGTAGGGACATTTTCACTAATTCGCGTACTAAACGTCATTAAACCTCAATAAAATGTAAACTATAACTCGTATCGCTTCAAAATCGATACGATTTTGGAAAACATATACGGTTCGAGTATTTAATCCATACAACATTAAGGAATTGCGAGAGCGTTAAAATCGAAAAGATCCCCAGGGACTTTCTCACAAACAGTAAAGTTAAGACAAAGTGTACTGAGTTCAATTTTAAAAACGGCATAATATATTATTGTTAGAAAATAAGTTTCATTAGTAGAAATCCTAAATTCTATGATTTTATGAACAGTTTTCGAAGTCACTGTATATCTCCTAACGTTCTTGCTGTTGTCCTTATCGGCCTTCGTGATTAAAATGTGTATTCTCTTGTATTGCTGTGTTTTCAACAAAGTTTTCATCATTTTTATCACAATGACTCAACACCAATTTTACAACAGCATTGTCATTAAAGTTATATTTTTTTGAAAAAATATATCGTAATCTATTTCGCTTGATAGAAAGTAGTCATGTGAATTGTTCAAATATTGAAACACATTGGAAAAAGATTTTCTTCGTTCCTTGATACGTAAAATTAATTCAGATTTCTTAACCATATATTTTAAAGTGGTCTCAGCAATAAATTCTTTCGATTTATAACATTTATCACATTTCGAGTTTTAATTAGGTAAAAAATTAATTGCACATTTGCGCGATGATGGTTAAATTTTTTAGAACAAATCGAAATAAATTTTAAAAACCGCAATAATTAAAAACAAAAAGTTTTTTAGGAAAATCTGTAAAAAAAAACCTAATTAATCTGTACATATTGTAATACTGGTTGTGTTATTTATCGAATTATCGATAAATTGCATTTTGTTCGATTAATTGGTTTATCATTTTATCGATTATGAATATGTATTGCAATCAATACAAAATGGATGTCTTAACACACTTTCTTCCTTTCAAGTTTTCTTTGAAAAATATGTCAGTTATTATGTTTAATGGAAACCCAGTTCATTTGTTGTTAGATTTATTAAAATTAGTGACGAACTAAAACTACGTGCCAAAATTGTTAACAATTTTCAAAAAATCCAACTTGGTCCTACAAAAAGTTGGACAAAGAGACAAAGGTCTGATGTTAAACTGTTTCATTTGTTATGAAAAACTATCAGGAAAATGTTTACCATTGCTACGAAACATTTCTCGGGGAGAACGAAAGGTTCACATTATGTTTTTAATGCCACCAACAAACTAGGGAGCGTATTGAAAAGAGCTCCCAATCACCCGGTGGAAAAGCAGCCCAGTTAGCTCAGTGCTGCGGACTATTTGGTTCGAAAAGTTACAGCCAATGCCGGTTCGAAAACATACAAAGTCCATAAAGTTTCACACAGGAATATTGCAAAAAAATTTGAGGCCAAAAACAGAGCACTTAAATTGAAATCATATTTCGAACAAAAATACTCCTGCTGCATAATGAACAACGAAACGTATGTACTGGCAGATTTTTCGCCGCTTTCGGGTCAAAATTTTTATATTGCTAATGGTCGAAAAATTTCGAAGATAAGTTTAGCAGCAAAAAGCAGACGAAACTTCGAATAAAGAAAAGATACTGGTATGGCAAGCAATATGCAGTTGCGGCAAGGGAAGCAAGTCATATGTCGCAACGGTCTCTATTAATACCGAAATTTATGTTAAGGAATGTTTGCAAAGGAAGACTACTTCCTTTCATAAGCCAACACAATGTTTCCACATATTTTGGGCCGCTTTGGTATCCTATCAGTATGGTAAGAAAGCTCTTGAATGGTACAAGAACAAAAAAATTGTTTTTGTAGCAATGGAGATGGATGAGCTATTCCAAAAATGATAGAGACCTTTGAAGTGGTCTCTAATGGAAGGGTTTTCGGAAAAGGTCCATAACTTCAATTAAATAAAAACGTACAAACTATAAGTTAAATGTTGTTTTCAATAATACATTTTACATATACTAGGATTATTTCGATCTCAATCCTTAATATATACTATTGGACTTTGATGGCTTACGACAGTTTTTCTTTATAGACCTCTAGACAAACTACATTAAGGCTTCCTTAAGATGCACAGAATGACTTCAATAAGACCCACGATTTAGGTGTTGAACAACCAAAAATAAAATATTCAAATAGAGGCCTATTTACATGGGATGAATTTCTAAAATTTAAATTTTCTAAATCAATTTAAATCGGAAAGAGACGGACAATTCCACAAAACTAGTACAATTTCAATTTTTAGTTTCTACTAATCAAAATCATATGAAATTGGCATCAAATATCTTTTTGGCATTTTTCTTGTATTCAAATTTGCTGTCTACTATGCTTGACTCGATGATTAGGACAACTCGATGGGCAAGTATAGTAGACTAAGTTGTATTAGCCAATTCAAACCGTTTATATGTTATAAAAACTATAAAAAACGTGCTAGTAAAAATTAGAATTGCAGCTGTTTGTTGATTAGTTTCCTTTACAAACAACACAAAATAACACTTTAAGTTCTGGCAAAAGCTTTTATAATCAACTAAAGCTTTTTCTGTTAAGCCTTTATAAGATGGAATATTAAAAAAAAAATCATGTACAAACTACATAATAAAATGCTCATAAAAGTATGACTTCATACTTCTTGCACTGGAATTGGCACGTGCCCAAAATATTCCATTAACAAAAAAAAAAAATATTGCCGCTTCCATTGAAGAACATGGAAATGTGCGGCATAATTCCAATTAGGACTTAATTCCAATATAAATATAAAAAACCAACAACAACTTATGCCAGTAAATGTATTTTTACTAAAAAGGAAGGGAAGTAAACGACGATTACAAATAACAAAAACATAATAAAGCCGGTAAAACTAAACTGAATACTAAACCCTGGAATATTTTGTACTTTACAACAAAAGAGATAGTTATAGATGTTGGTGTTAAAAATGAGTAACAAGGATGAATACACGAATCCCTTTCAACAACAGCAACAACAACATATTTCACACGATGAAAAACATTGCTCAGAAGCAACACAACTTTGATTTATTTATTCTACCAGCCAGCCATTTATTTAGTTGTTGTAAATTGTTTTGTGTACTTTTTCTATTATTCTACTTAAATGTTGTTTGTTACAGTATTTGCGTTTAAGGAAGAGTCGGGATTGTAAACGGGTAACGCTGCTATAACGCGGACCGCGCTACGCGGTGCTTTTATAACGCAGTACTTTTATACCCAGTACCCCTAGAACGCTGTTTTCACGGAAATTTTCTTATAACGCTATTTTTAAACCTTTACTATTTTAATTTAAAAAATAGTTTTTTTTTCGCGTAAATAAAATTTAAAATTTAATAAAAAATTTATCTTTTGTATGTCATTCATTCACAAAGTAAAACCCGGGCGAAATTGACGAACTGCTGAAAAAATACTCCGCAAAAAGTGAGTACAGGGTTTTATAGCACTGCAACTCCGCTTTCAAAAACAAATCGGCAAGGTTGTTTTAGAGATATGGCGATTTGAGCAATTTTTCGCAAAAACTTAATAGATGGAATCGTCTTTAAGTAATGCTAGGAGGTGACTGGCTCAATTTTTTTTTTTCGAACCACCCCAGTATAATCAAACCTCAGGTCGCAAATATGAATATATTTTGACGAAGGTTATCGACCATAGGACGAACGCTATTGCATTTGGTGAGAACTGGTGCATGTTCAGATCTAGACCCCATACAAATGACCCCTATGAGATCGATTTAAATATAAGTATAATAAAAGGTGTGTGTAGGTCTAATATTTTTGAAAGTTACCCTATAGTGATATAGAGTGTTATAAAACGATTGTTTCCTTTTTGTCTTTCAATGGGGTTGAGTAAGTAATTTCAAGCACAACTTTTTATTTTGTTATCAAAACAGAAAAGAAATGAAACCCACCACCAATGTACAAGTCAGATATCTGAAATCAGTATAGACCTGTACAGTACACAAACTGCAAGGAGTTTGGACATACTAAGTCCTACTGTGCCCTATGCTTAGTATGTGTTTCTTGTGGTGATTTTCACCAAGTTAAGGAATGTACATTTTAAATAAATTGTTCCAAGAAGATATGGAAAAAGTAAGATGTGGAAATTATGGCGGCAATCACACTGCAAATTATAGAGGTAGCTTTATAATTAAAAATACTACCCTTAATCTTGACACACCAGGTATGTCATATGCAGGTACTGATCAAACTCAGAATGTACCAAACAAACCAGACAGACCAGCAACAGAATACAGGCATTCCGGACATCAAAGTGGGCCTTGAATCCACAATGAATACATTCTTGCATTCAATGAATGCCTTTATGTAATTTTTACAATCTACCTTGCAGGACCTAAGTAAAACGCAGGGCCAAATGAGGCAGATCCTCATAGCACTAAAATGAGTGTACTAAAGATATGTATGTGAAATGCGAACGGTGTAAACAAACACAAGTCTGAACTAATTATTGTCCGAAAAAGACACTGATATAATGCTCTTATCTGAAATGCACTTAACGAATAAATATAATTTCTATATACCACGATATACTTTTCACAAAACTAACCACCCTAATGGCAAGGCTCATGGAGCAACTGGTGTCTTAATTAGGTCTCATATACGGCATTATGCCCTAAAAGAATATTCGAAAAACTATTTGCAGGCAACTTCAATATGCGTTGCTTTTCATAGTAGCAATATCTTCTAATCAGCTATCTATAGTCCACCAGGATTTTCACGATCAGCAACAACCAACAGTGACCACAAGGAGACGAGTTAGAAGGGAATGGCAATCTCATTAATCTCCTGCAGCGAAGTCTAGACTCAATTTAAATGTAAAACAACTAAGAGAAGCCTCGAGGCAAGTCGAAACAACAATCTAAACTCTTATCAAGAAGAACTTTCTCCTGGCTGTTCTAAACATCATTCTCTTTGGAAAACAACAAAAAATGTAAACCGCCAATTGTAGGTGAATTTCCACTAAGGCTATCTAGTGATAACTGGGCACGTAGTGATAAAGATAAAGCTGAAAGATTTGCTGAGCATTTAAGTTTTGCTTTTGAGTCAAATTCCTGTAAGGTGACAGTAACCCAATCACGCTCACCTCCGATGAATTGTGCAATATTATCAAAAATAAACTTGATGCTAAAAAAAACACCCGGTGTGATCTAAATTGCCCAAAAATGATTAAAGAAGTACCTATGATAGCAGTAGTTACCTCCTTGAACATGTCATAATTAAGCAGGTAAAAATCGTATAACGGATTGGATGAGAAGAACATTTGAAAACAGGTTCTCTAATTAGTATTTTACCTTAGAATCATCTTTTCTGACAAAGCTCATTTTCGTCTCATTTTCGTTTCGCCAACAAGCAAAATTGTTGCATCTGGGACACAAAAATCCATTCACGACTGCTCACGACTGGTGAGTTTTTTCGGCCGCCGGTATCAATAAGCCATTTTTCTTCGAAGATGCGAAAGGTATACAGTGAGTGCTATCGTGCAATGATAACTAATTATTTGTGTCCCATTTTCGAAGATATGGATCTCAGTTGGCGAGCCGTACCATGAAACAATCGATCTTTTTTGCGTGGCAAGTTAAAAAATCGCGTTAGTCGTATTGGCAATGGCCACTGCGCAGCTGCGATTTAACCCCGTTGAACTATTACTTGTGGGGAGCTGTTAAGGATGAGTATTATGTTAATCACCCAGCGTCGATTGAGGCACTGAAAAAAGAATAAGTGCAGTCACTGTAATTAATTGTACTGAAAAATTGGATTGATCGTGTGGGCTGACTGCAAGGTCAGCAAAAAAAGTCCTTTGAATAAAAAAGTATTCCATAATTAAGCGCTTTTATTTTCGAATATGAGAACTATGAGATTTTTATTTATAGCAAAATTAAAATGCTCTATATGTATATGGTCCACCCTATATATTACCAATAAACATTTTAAAATGATAAGAATTGGTTTTGAGTTTCGAACCTGCTAAAATAATTTTGCATTTAAATTTATCACATTTTTCTGGCTGTTATTTCTGTGGTTTTCTCGAATAACCGCGTATGTCCATTTTTGTCAGTTTTGAGTTACCGATGCCAAATATATTAATTTTTAACGCTCTTTAAATGTGCTAAATTTAAAAAAAAAATATTGACCATTTCTGAGTTTTTTTCTTTAAATAACGACGTAACTTAAATGTTTATTTAAATAATTTGCAGCACTATCGACGTATGTCAACATACGTTTTAATCGCTGACAAATTATTTTCTCAGAAAACGACACATAGCGACATACGTTGTTATTAATGAAAAAAATGCTAAATAATTTTGGATTATTTTTCAGTTTATAACCACTTATAAAAATTTGTGTGTTTATTTCTGTTATTTTTTGTCACTATTATTCTTGATACGTTGTTATATTCTCATCCCAAGTCCCGTTAACTTTTTGTTGACGAACAAATAAATCCATTTTTCAAGCAATAACAACTTATGTCTACATGGGTGGTTGCGTTGGTAGTTTTCTTTTTCAAAGAAAACGACGTTTGTCGACATAAGTTGTTTTATATGCACATACTTTAAGTGTAATTTACATACTGTTTTTTCGTCATTCTTAGGATCTATTCCTCTGAAGATGTTTGACTCAAAATTTTATATAAAGTATTTATTGCCCATATCTACAGCTCTAAAAATTTTATATCGAGCCCATAATTTCAAATATAATGTTTTTTGGCTCCCTTGAACATTTTGATTTTATGCCATACGCGGTAATTCTAGAAAACCACAGATTTCTTGTTAAAGGTTCAGTTATCTTAAAGTTTTGGTCATAAGAAACTACGGTATTCGAAGTCTTATTAACCACAATAAGAGACTGTAAAATATATTCTATTCTGGGTTTATTTGCTAACCACTTAAAAATACATATTTTAAGTATCTACAGACATACATACTTATCTACTTATTGTTGGTTGATGATGATTTCTACCAAATACGAATAGGAAATTGAAATTTATCTCTCACTAAAATAACAAGTAACAATTACAAGCAATAACACTAAAATAGACTAAGAAAATAAAACGAATTTCTTGAATAGGACTAAGAGATGAATAAGTATAAATCATAAAAGCATTGTTGTTGGCTTGAATGGTTTTTGGTGAAATTGCTGCAGTATTCCACAAATGTGTACAACAGCACTCTCGTCAAAAGTTAAGTGCTTAAAGATTGTAGTTTAAAGTCGTGTCTACAAAATCTTTTTTCTTGTATTGTGCGATAAAAGATGAAAACTTTTGCGGTTTGTTGAAGTTAAAGTGTACAATGCACAACACTAAAGCAAAAGCAACGTGTACTTGACACTTGCATTTAATCTAAATGCTATAATAATCCATAGGGCTGAGTGTAACAGTGAGTCAGTGAGTGAGTGCATGACAATAACATCAACACCATACAACCAACCAACCAACCATTGGCATCTGCAACAACAGCCGAGGCAGGCATTCTCAACAATGATGATGGACTAACTGATGATGCATTGTTCATAAAAATGGCTTAAGGATGTTAAGGATAGCAAACGAATTTATAAAAAAAAGCACCACCCTTATGTGATGTGATGTGGTGTATAGTTATAGCCCGCTGTTGTAGAAATTTGTCATTCATGGTTGTGATTTGAGTTAAAGTTTTTTGGGTTTTTATTTTCTTTGCATTTTTATGCCTGACTTGTATAATCGTAGATGGAAATTTGATTTTAATAACAGGATTTTCCTTAAAGGAAACTGACATTTTAACAATTTACACAAAAGATTTATTGTAACAGTTTAAATTAAAAATGTATTAAGGCAACAAAAATAACAACTCAAACAAGAATTGTAATTAAAAATTAATTTAAATTTGTGGAAAACTTTGTTTATTCATAAATTGTTTTCTACAGCCGATTTCTTTCAAAAAAAAAAAAAAAACTCATTCAACAATTAAACATAATTAGAACTGGCTAAAAACGGAATAATAACCTTCAATACACCCCAACTCTGTGACGAAAGGTACGTAATTTATCGATGAAAAACAATATTCTTCTAATAAAAGTTTTTTTGTTGAAGAATTGATTTGTTGGAAAAACTATTTTTCTACCCCATATTTTTTATACCCTATACCACTATGTGGTTTGGGTATAATGACTTTGTGCTGCTGTTTGTAACAACCAAAAATATTTGACCTAGACCCATCTTTAATTATACCGATCGAATCAGAATCACTTTCTGAGTTGATTTAACAATGTCCGTCCGTCCGTCCTTCCGTCCGTCCGTCCGTCTGTGTGTCCATGTAAACTTTGTAATCAAACTGCAGGTCGCAAATATGAATATATTTTGATGAAATTTGGTATGTAAGCTTTTATCGGCCATGGGATGAACGCTATTGAAATTGGTGAGAATCGGTCCATGTTCAGACCTAGCCCCCATACAAATTACCCCTATGAAATCGACATAAATTGCCATAAGATCCAAATTGTCATATAGATCTTACTCAAATTGGGTTTGTATGCGTTCATTACATCCATTAATGAGTAGTTCAAAAATGATCCCTTTGGCCCCATATAGAGCTGCTTCCCGATCTTCACTTAAATCTATTAAAAACAAAAATATTGCACTGATTCTTCTCAAATTTTGTTTGTATATATTTTTGCAAAATAAAAGAGCCTTTACCAAACATGATCAGGATCGGTCCATTTTTGGACCTAGTCCCCATATAGATATATCATCCGATATGAACTTTTTCATATCTGCAGCCAAAAAAAATTAATAAAAATCCCACTCAAATTTGGTTTTTGCTTATTTTCTATGTCCAGTTAGTTGGGCCTAAGAGATAGAGTTTCTAAACGCATGGTATAGGGTATCATATAGTCGGTCTAGACCGACTATAATTTTCTTACTTGTTTTTTTTTTTAAATCATTAATTTTTCATATGCTTGTTTGCGTTTGAGCACTGTTCGTACAATATTAGTAGTTACAGTGGTGGCTAACATAATGGCAGCTATGTAAGATTTTGCAGTTTAAAGGTTATAAATTGGATATATATATTTCTTTACATGTTTTTGTTTGAACGTAAATCTTTAGAACTTTAAAAATAGTACTTTTTTTAAAAAATGTTCTTTTTAAGAAAATTCACTTTTTTAAGAAAATGCGTGTTGTTAAGGAAATGTATTTTGTTTAAGAAAATATATATTTTTTTTTTAAAGAAAATCTACTTTTTAGGAAAATGGTACTTTGTTAATAAAAAGCTACTTTTTTAAGAAAATTCACAATATAAAAAAAATTAGTTTTTTAAGAGAAGTTACTTTTTTTAAAGAAAATGTAGTGATATATCAATAAGTACACAAAGTTTAAGTTTAACGAACAATTACAGAGAGTAGGCCTTGATATTCGTTTAACAGACTGACAATATTAAATAGGCACATATTTTGTAAGCAACTGAAATTCGAGTTAAAATTCTAGAAAATATTATTTTTTCATTCAATTTATAAATTTATGAATATTTAAATGAGCCTAAAGGTATGCTAATCAATTTAAGCATTTCACAATTCAACACAGCGAGTGTCATATGCAATTTAAATCATTCTCATTAACAGGGCGTAACGAATTATTAGAAGTATTTTATTTTATTTTATTTTATATATTTTTAAGACATATTAAACATAACTTTTATCATTCTCAGCTTCTCATCCACATGAACTATAAATATGCCAATTTTCACACTCCTCCGTGCCCGCATATTGCTTAAAAAGGAAACTAAAAATTTACCTTCACGTATTAATATACAGATTATACATTTTTACCTAAAAAAAAATGTTAATTGCATAGTTTATTAATTATATCTTTTGTATATATATATATCTAAGTAGAAAAGGCTAATTACCGCATGGACCCTTTTAATTATTGTATAACACTTTAAAAATATTTTCTCTATTACGTAAATAAATAAAATTCAATTGAATTGAATAATTAAACATTAATATAAAAAAAATTTTCAAACCGACCAATAAAATTAAGATTAAACTAACTCAAATTTAAACGTGTTTCACTCGAAGTAAATCCCTACAGTACTTTTTTAACAAAAAAGAACTTCTTTTAGAAAAGTGACTTCATTAAGAAAATGTACTTTTTTATGAAAACGCACCTACTTTTTTAAAAAAATTTTTTTTTTCAAGAAAAGATATTTTCTTAAAAAATGTACTTTTTTAAGAAAAGGAATTTTTAAAGAAAATGTACTTTTTTATGAAAAGATATTTTTTAATAAAAGGTACTTTTTAAAAAAAAAAAAAAAATTTTTTAAAAAGCGTACTTTTTTAAGAAGAGAATGTTTTTTTTAAGAAGACTTAAAAAGTCTATCTTTAAAAAAGTGATTTGTTAAGGAAACTGTACTTTATTACGAAAGGGTACTTCTTTAATAAAAGGTACTTTTTTAACGACAGGTGTTTTTTAAGAAACAGGTATTTTCAAGAAAATGTACTTTTTAAGCAAAGGTCCTCTTTTTAAACAAAAGATACTTTTTCAAGAGAAGGTACTTTTCAAAAAAGAACGTAGTTTTTTCGGAAAAGATACTCTTTTAAGAACACGTATTTTATATTAAGAAAATATACTGTTTTAAGAAAAGATATTTTTATTAATGAAATGTTCTGTTTTAAGAAAATTTACTTTTTTAAGAAAAGTTAATTTTTATATTAAAAAGGTACTTTGTTTAAGAAGAGTTAATTTTTTATTAAAAAGGTACTTGTTTATAAAAAGATACTTTTTAAATAAAAAGATACTTTTTAAATAAAAAGATACTTTTTAAATAAAAAGGTATTTTTTAAGAAAATTTTCTATATAAAAAAATTTACTTTTTTAAGACGGGGTACTTTTTTAAAGAAAACGCACTTTTTAAAAAAATTTACTTTGTCAAAAAAGGTACTTTTCTAAAAAAAAGGTACTATTATAGGAAAAGTTTCCTTTTTTAAATGTACTTTTTTTAAATAAATTCCTTTTTTAAGAAATGGGGTTTTTAAAGCAAAGGTACTTTTTAAAGAAAAGTTACTTTTTTAAAAAGGGTATTTTTAAATCAAATACACTTCTATAGAAAAAGTAACTTTTATAAGAAAACTTTTTTTAAAAATGCTTTAAAAAAATTCCTTTTACAAGAAATGTTATATTTTTAAGAAAATATAGTTTTTAAGAATATATACTTTTTAAAGTAAAGGTAACCTTTAAAAAAAATTAATATTTAAGAAAATGGAATTTTTTGCGAAAAAGGTACTCTTCAAAGTATGTTTTTTTTACGAAAAGGAACTTTTGTAAGAAAATATCCTTTTAAGAAAATATAGTTTTTTAAGAAAAGTTATTTTTTTAAAGAAAATTTACTTTTTAAGATAATGTACTTTAAAAAAAAAAAGTACTTTTAAAAAAAAAAAGTATAAGCTAAAGCCTGCAAAAATGTTACATCTTTCGAGTTCTGTGAGTCAATAATGACTGTAACTATTAGAGGGTGTCCCAAAAATCCCGCAAGATTTGCATGTGCCGCCATTTGGCAGTAAAGTGTTCGTCAACTGTGAAGAGAGTAATTGAAAAAGTCAGTCAGACTGGATCAATTGGTGATGCTAAACATGCTGGTCATACAAAAGAAGGCAGTTCAAGTGTCAATATCGAAGCAGTTGTTGGACAAGAATTGCTAGTATCAATAACCTCTCTACAGCGTGTAGTGGATCCTGAAGATTTCAGCATCCACGCTTATAATGATCAATTTATAAGAGAACTGAGTTCGTTGAATGGATTATTGAACATCAACAAGTGATGGTGATTTGATAGCCTCGTTAATCGTCACAAACACATTTGGATTTTAGAAAACCCAAATGTGTTTGTCGAAAATCAATTGCTTTCACATACTTCTTCGAAAATCATGCTGTCGAAGCAGTGACTGTTACGGTTGGTCGATATCGCGAGCACTAGTCTCTCGTGTCGGTAATCAGAACTGGCGCCCTATACGGTGTAATTTAACACCATCGGATTTCTGTTTATTGGTTTATTTATCAACGAGATTCAGCCACATTTACGTAAAATTGTCATGGGAAATTTCGAGAAAAGAGTGCGTATGTACCAGCAAAGCCCAGGAGGCCATTTGCTCGTTGTGTTGTTCCTTACATAACCTTATCCTGTGCACTTTATGATTCCATGAAAAAATAACAATGTAAAGAATTTTGCGATACTATTTATAACGATTTGGATCCTTTTAGTTCTCCAGTGAAATGCGGTTAGCGATATACTAACATATTATTATTTCAGATCTGTATATTTATGATTCGGCTGTGCCGAATCTTTGATACCCTCCACCTCGGTTTGAGTATTGATAATAAATGTAAACAATATATTTGAAAAAGTAAACAATTTGTTAAACTTATTACCAAATTATTTCAGCGAATTCTTTGGGTTGATCCGCTTAACAGATGATTTTTGTTTATTTCAAGAGTTGGTCTATAAAGCTGTCTCACATTAGTAATTCGCGCTCCAACGAGGAAAGATCGTTTTCCTCTTTTCTATTATTTCGAATAAAAGAAAACACGTTTCGGTGTTTGCTTTTTGGTCATCGTGGTTGCTGATCGGCATGCATTTAGGTTATATACCTATGTGCATGCGTTTCCGGTTATATGATATAACCTCTCGTTTAATTTAAAATTTTTGTAAATTAAATAAAATAGCTCGCCCTAACCTTCATTGCGAAAAAGCTCTCTCAATTATACCCTATACCACTATGTGGTTTGGGTATAATGACTTTGTGCTGCTGTTTGTAACTACCAAAAAAACTTGACCTATACCCATCTTTTATTATACCGATCGACTCAGAATCACTTTCTGAGTCGATTTAGCGATGTCCGTCCGTCCGTCTGTGTGTCCATGTAAACCTTGTAATCAAACTACAGGTCGCAAATATGAATATATATGGATGACATTTGGCACATAAGCTTTTATCGGTCATAGGATGAACGCTGCTGAAATTCGGTCCATGTTCAAACCTAGTCCCCATACAAATGACCCCTATGAAATCGACATAAATTGCCATAAGATCCAAATTATCATATAGATCCCAGTCAAATTGGGTTTGTATATGTTTATTATATCCATTAATCAGTAGTCCAAATAAAATATCCCTATAGGACAATTCTTACTCATAGGCCCCATATAGAGCTGCTTCCCGATCTTCAATTAAATCTATCAAAAAACAAAAATATTGCACAGATTTTTTTCAAATTTGGTTTGTTTATTTTTTTTTTTCGAAATATAAGTGACTTTACCAAATATAGTTAGGATCGGTCCATTTTTCGACCTAGTCCCCCTATAAAAATAACATCCGATATGAAGTTTTTCATATCTGCAGCCAAAAAAATTGATAACAATACCACTCAAATTTGGTTTATGCTTATTTTCTATATCGAATTAGTTGAAGCGAAGAGATAGGATCTCTAAACTATGGTATAGGGTATCTTACTTGTTTTTTTGGTAAAATATTGCCATATTTGGAAAATAAATTTTTTTTACAATTAAAAGGCAGTTTTCTCTATTAAATGTTGTGGTAACACAAAATAAAACAATACAATACAAAATCTAACTCAGTGGTGCCAACTTTTGATTTTGAATTAAATTATGTTAATAAAATATATTTTCACTTATTGACTCCAAATACTAGTACCTGGGAATTATTTTCGAACTTAAATTTTTTGGGTTTTACTTTGCCAACCATGAAGTCAAATTTTTTTGCCAAACGCAAAAAACCAGATGTCCCAAAAATTTAAAATAAGATAATTTGTTATTTTTATTTTCTGACAAACTTCAAATATTCATCCACAAAAATTGTGAAAAATAATATACAAATAACATTCTCAGCAAATTGCGCTTTATTAATGTACCAATTTTTATGTTCGCAATTCTTAAATATCATTTGAGGTTTTCTAAACTTCATTGAATTTAAATTCATGTTTTCTTATCCTGAAATGCTATTAATATCTCCTGAACGGCAATAATTTTTTAAAATTTAAACATTTTTTAATGTGGGTTTTGAATTTCTATTTGTGTTTAAAGAATAAAATTTATATTTTTAAAATTCAATTGATGTCTTCTAAATTTCAAGTTATTATTTCCGACGTTTTAATATGATTTTCTGAAATTCAATTGATATTTTTGAATTTATAATTGGAAATCTGAATTCCAGTTTTTAGAAGTGATATTTTCTTAAATTTGAATGGAAAATTTGAAAGGTACAAATTTTTATTTATGTGAATAATAATGGTTTAGTAATTATAAACAATTTTTAAAAATTATAAATAATCGCAATAAGATATTTTGTAGGTAAAGCAGAATAATAATTTGATATAACTATGTAGAACTATTGACATTCATTTTAATATGTAGATAACTATTGCAAGGCTAATTAGAACAAAAATGTGGCGCCATCTACTGTGGCATAGTCACACTGCGTGAAATGAAGTGACACTCTGTTTGTTAATGCAAAAGAAATGTATTTTCCCTTTAAAAAAATATTGCAGAATTTTATATACATAAAATAATATACCAATTTATTTCTAACATGCGGTTATTATGGATATACATATATAGAATATATCTATATTATTTTATTATTTAATATATGTATGTATGTATATGTAAATATTAATCAATGCATTTTATATTACTTTTTTTAGCTAATAAATAAATATTACTTGTTTTAATAATAAACAAAAACCATATGTTTTTCCATAATTCTTTTACAAATATGACCATAAAGCCCTAAACACAAAAGTTGCGAGTGCGAGTTGCGAGTGCGAGAAAAAACGAAAATTAGGCAGCATGATTTTTTCTATATGTGGAAGCGAGATCGATAGTAAAGGTTTTTTTGTGTGGCGTTGCCAACTTAGGTTGTAAAAACACTCGCAAGGGAAATAGATTTGATTCTATTTTCTGTGCGAGAAAAATCAGATGACAGGAGAATCAGCTGATAGGCATTAAACGCGATGCCTACATAGAAATTACTTTATTTAACCCGTTAATAATTTCTATTTTATTCATTTTGTTATATTTATTGTTTGTTATATGAACAGCTTTGTATACAATTGTCAATTGAATTATGTTTGACAGTAGGACAATCAGCTGCTCGAAAGCATTTTGATGATTTTGCAAAAGCACAAAAGCACAAATTTTCGCATGCAAAAAACTTTGTTTTTACTCACACTCGCCGTTATGTGTTTAGGGCTTAAGTTTGGCATATTAACTTCTTGTTGTGTTTACAAAATAGAGTTACTACTGAGTTCATCATATATGCACATTTTTGGGGAAACGGTTAACATTTATTATCATTAGTATTATTTTAATAATATTTATGCTCTATAATTAACAAACTTCCGTTTTTATATGCGCATTTCAAGAAATAAATCATTATAATACATTTAACAAGTTAAAACCTTAATTGCAATTTTATAGTAATCCAGTAAATTTGCATTACCTTTTTAACAGGGTAACATTATTCATAATTAGTAGCAGCAAGCAATAATGATAGAACTAACTTAAGGCCTAGTTAACCACACGTAACAGTAACGTAACGCGTCAGCTGTTTTTGGGCAATTCCATAAAAATGTCAACTTTTATGAAAAAAAATATTTTTTCATTCATATGAAGTAAGTTTAAAAATAAATTAAAATACGTTCCAAGTTACATAATGTAATTCCTCACAAGCATTCTAAATAATAAAATAAATATAAAATTTATTTGTTTACTCAATTTTCTTTTAATACATATTTAAGAAACTTTAGTCATTCTGTCACAGTCATTCCGTCACGTCAAATGACAGTTAATAAATTCTATACTATTACAGGCCAGTTGCTCTAAATTATAATTTTATATTGCTTATATATCATATGTAAAATATGCATTAGTTTAAAATCTGACTTGCTTCTTAATTTACAAAAGTTCCCAGGTTTTAATACCAGGATATAGTCATGCTAGCAAAAATGTTATTCCGTCACACAATGAGAAATTACTCAAAAATAAAAGAATAAAATTGTGTAAAAATTGTTTCAGAGTTTTTTTTTTAAATCACTTAATCATTAGCAATCATTTTCAAACTAAGAATGAATTTTTAATTCAAAATAGCTTTGTAGAATAGCCTTAACTTCAATTCTACAGCTCAAAATGTCATTCCGTCACATATGGAATTTCCCTTTTAGTTACATGAAAAGCGCTGGGACGTTCCGGTTACGTTCAGTAATGTTCTAAATGCTTTTCATGTATACAAATGTATATTGTATTATATATACATATATTATTTAGAGTATTTTGATATTTGCAAAACTTGTTACATGGTGTCTCGACTAGCTATAATTCATGGCAATGAACAAGTCAATGGCTAGTGGAGACCGCTAATGTTGAAATGAAAGAAAATCTTCATTAAACCCTGCCATTAATTTGAGGTTTCATTCGATTTTGAGTATTTTAAAATGGCGCAACTTAAAGCAAATAAAAGCCAAATTAATAATTTCATTAATATGTATCGCGAATATGAGTGTTTATGGAACTACAAAAGTGAAAACTATAAAAAAACGGATTTAAAAAGAAAGGCGAGGGAGGAAATTGGACACAAATTTAAGTGTTTACAGTTCAAAGACATTTTGGAAATGAAATGTCTAGACATAATTTGCCCAATTCGTGTTTTGACGTTATTATATTTCTCTGACTTGAACATGAACATTGCCATGAATTACAGCTAGTCGAGACACCGTGTTATAAAAATCCCAGAATATTGATATTTATTATATAGTTTACATATATTTTTATTTTATATATGTATGTATATGTAAAGTTATTGTTGTTTTTCTTTAAATAAATTAATAGTTAATTTTTTTTTTTTGTAAATTTACATTGTTTTTATACCCTCCAATCCAGTGTGCAGAGGGTATATATAAGTTTGTCATTCCATTTGTAATAATTAGAAAAAAAAAAATTTGGACACCATAAAATATATATAGTTGTGATCCTTATAACATCCGGAGTTGATATAGCGATGTCCGTCTGTCCGTCTGTCCGTCTGAGGAAATCACGATGACGGCATCAATCGGACAGCTAGGGTGCTCGTTGACATAAAAAATGATTCACTAACATCCTGAGAAGTTAGCTATTTGAAATCGTCCAAATCGGTCAATTATGTATATGTAAATATTACACACAAAAAATACAACATCAAACGTTATTCTTGTGTTTTTCTCTTTAAATAAATTAATATATAAAATTTTTTTTTGCTAAATTTACATTGTTTTTTTTTACATTGTTTTTTTTTTATTGACTAGGTACATATTTTAGCATTATTTGCGTTAGATGCTGGTTAATTTTTACTCCCTTTATATTAACTCGTAGTGTCTGCTTGTCGAAAAAATTTTGGATCGATTTTAACCCCTTTACCGTGACCCAATCGATCTGAAACTTTGCATCTAGTAAATTTTTTTAGTGATGCCAAAACAATGGAAACTTTTAAATTTTTCTACCAGAGTTGATAAAAAAAATGTACAAAGGGTTAGTTTTTATTATATTATTACCACAGCGACCACAAAAACAAGAAGTCCAGCTATGACAACAATACAACATTTAGAATAACAACAAGAGCAATATAGAAACATCATATTTTTAATTTTTTTTTTTCCGAGATTTCCGTGGACCTGTTCCACCGATTTTTATGGTTTTTAAAACAGAAATCTTCCCATGATCTTGGTGAATCATTCTCATTAAAAATAATCACCCTCGCTGTCCTATTGAGGGCGTGATCATGACAAGAACAACATAGGAAATCATATTTTTTCAAGACATTTTTTTAGTTCTTGATTCAAATCTCGGGCCCTAATCAATTTCTGAGAATGTTAGTGAATCATTGTTTATACCAACGAGCATCCTAGCTGCCCGATTGAAGTTGCCATCGTGATTTCCACAGATCTAGAATTTTTTTTCTAATTATTACAAACGGAATGACAAACTTATATATACCCTCTGCACACTGGGGCGGAGGGTATAAAAATAATTTAACAAATTTTGACAATTTTCTTAAGTTAAATACTGCGATGGGTCCTACATTTTTTCATCTGCTTGCACAAATCCTACCAATAGCCAAAATTAGACTTCAAAGACAAACTTTTCCCATATAAAATTACTCTACCCTAGTTTAGATTAATTATAAGATTTAGTATTTTACAAAAAAAAAAAGGCTTTTAATATTAATATTTATTAAATATTGAATTTAGAATTAAATTTAATATGCAGTTTCTTTTTTAATAAATAATAGTTGTGCATAATCTTTTGCACACCACTGTTTTGATTGTGTGCTTTTGACGTGCAAATGTGATGATCAAATCATAAAAAGGTAATTTTTCTTTTTCATACATGTTGTCGTTTTTCTTGAAAAATGTTCTTTCCTTTTTTGCTCGCTCATCTTTTCTATTGTACTGCTATAATTTTTTTCCTTTTCGCCGCCAATTGCAGATTTTTCAAAATCACAAACGTTTTACATATCATTTCACACTTTGTTATGAAAGAAAATAATTTTCACAGATTCAGTGCGATTTTCTTTTGCCATTTTGTGGGTTATACATATGATTTTTCTTTTCTATTATTTTATTATTTTTTTTTTTTTTGAGATGCATTTTTTTTAGAATAAAAAAAAGGAATAAAAAAGACATAAGCTAATAACCTTGATGATGCATGATGATTTAGAAATGAATAGAGATGTAATTTGAATAGAGGAAGTAAATTTTTTTAGTTTGTTAGTATTTATATGAATTATAATTATTTTCAAAGAAAAAATCAGTTAAATTAATCATGCCCATAATTATTAGTGTAATGAAATTGAAAATTATTGAAAAATACGTGAGGTTACAGTGAAAATGGCATACCCGTAGTGTAGTGCTGATTAAATCACTTTCCAAAGTTATCGGCAAAAAAACGTTTTTTCTAAACACCTCACGGACTAAGATATTTTTAAGTAAATCAGTTTTGAACCGATTTAATATTTTTGATCATTTTTAGGAAGATGAATAGCTAAAAATATTTTAAAAAAAAAAATTTTTTTTTTAATTTGATACCTTCATTATATTCTATACTACCATGTGGTCAGGTGACTTTGTGCTGATGTTTGTAACTACCAAAAATATTTAACCTAAACCCATCTTTTATTTCCGCGTGTTTTCCAGGAAAGTATCGCTCGATATTACTGGATTTATTGTTCTGCAGTCTCAAACTACAAATTAGACACTGCGGATACCCACTAACTTCCACAAGTGTGAACTTCTCGTTCCACATTGTATTCAAATTTCTATTTTCCTTGGCCATTTTTCTTTTTTTGAGCCGTTTAGTTTTATTTTGCACAACTTTTTCACTCGATATTTAGAAAAAAAACAAACTTTAAAATTTTTTTTATATTTATTATAAGAGCCACAAATTTTCAGGTATAGAGTGGCATGATCCCGACCCCTGAAATTTTCGAAAAAGTTCTGAGATGCTAATTCATAAAACTTTGCTTATTATATATAGTAGTAAAAAGTTGGCAGCTGAAATAAGTGGGATATCACGTCTTGGCACCCCAAGGTTCCGTTCTTTCTCCTTCTCTTTTCCTTATCTTTCTGAACGACCTTCTTGGTCAAACTTTTAATTCTATATACTCTTCCGCAGATGACAGCAGCATTTGTCATTCATTTTCCTTTAATTGTAGGCCACGTCTCTTGGAGGTTGGGGGGCAAAAGGCGGACAATGAATAACACACTCAATCAAGACCTGTTAGCAATCTCCCAGTGGGGTAAAGTGAATAGGGTTGATTTTAATGCGCTGAAGACTCAATGCTGTATGTTGACAACGTCATCTGTACATATGGGTGGTATAGGTATTGAGGAATCGGATACTCTGATTTTCTGGGCATGAGAATTCAATGTGATGTTCGTTGGATCGAGAATGTTTTTCAATTGTCGAAAGAAGCATTCAAGTGTCTTGGTTTTCTAAAACGGTGTAAAAATTACTTCACTCCTTCTGATCTCCTTAAAATCTATAACACTTACATCCGACCGAAACTGGAATACAACTCCCATATTTGGGTAGGAGCTTGAAAGTCTATTTTGAAGCTAATAGACCGTGTGCAAAGGAAGGCGTTGGCGCTCATCAATAACAGTAGGATATCCAACTCTACTGATTCATTGGAACATCATCGGAATGTGGGGTGTGTAGCTCTGTTCCATAGATATTACCGTGGGAAGTGTTCTTCTGAGATTAGCGAACTTATTCCATGTGCCCGATTTTCGGTTCGCTTTACCGGCTTCTATAGTAGATCACATCCATTTGTAGTCTATTGTCCAGTTGACCGCACAACGCATTACAGAAAAAATTCGTTTATCAGTCGAACTAGCCATATGTGGAATAAACTCCCCGCACAGGTCTTTCCTGACAGTTATAATCTAATAAAATTTAGGACAACTATCCACTAACACTACTCCCTCTCTCCTCCTTCCCATAACCTATTATCCTGAAATCAACACAATGCACTGCATTTGTAGGGGGCATCCCCTGAGTGTTGGTTAATTTAAAAAAAAAAAAATTATCGATAATTCGATTAATAGTAACCAGTGTTACCATATATACAGACTTATCAGTAGTCAAGATACTGTTTCAAACATCTCAAATTTACAACTAGTTATACTCTATTAGCAGATCCCAGCCCTCAAAATTCGAGTGCAAGTTTTAGGAATTTTATTTTTTAATTTAATAAATTATTTTATAAGACCCTAAAGGTATGCTAATCAATTTTAGCCAATTCACAATTCAACATTTGTTGAAGAACGATTGCGTTATTGCCGTTATTGGTTTATGTACAATGAAGAAAACAAACTCATTTTTCTTTTGCAAACACATTAACAAATGTAATTAACACACAAATAACTTCAAAAAATTTTAAATCTGGTGGACAGCTAAAAAGAAATACCTCTCAAATGAGGGATGTTTGGTCAAAATAGGTTTAAAAATGACACACTAACATCGGTCGCAAGAAACCGCCTTGCCTATTATTATTATAGATACCATTCCGCCCGTCCTTCCGCCCATGTAAACGTTGTAATCAAACTTTAGGCCACAAATATTTTGATGAAATTTGATACATAAGGTTTTATCGGTCAAGATGTTTTATCCAACGCTGTTGAATCAGACCTAGCCCCATACAAATGACTCTTGTGAGATCGACTTAAATTGTCCTAAGATCCAAATTATCATCGATAAAATTTGAACTGCGAGTGTTTCTTACATACATTAACTAGTAGATCAAAAATAAACCCTGTGTCGCAATGCTTTATCAGAGCCACCACAAAAACAACAAAATGTACCACAGATTTTTCTAAAATTTGGTTTGTACGTTTTTGAAAGAAATAAGTGGCTTTACTAAATATGGTCGACCTAGTCTCCATATAAAAATAGCATCCGATATGAACTTTTTATAACAATTGCATTCAGATTGCATTAATTAATTTATGATTACTTTCTCTACACTCGTCGTATTGTCGATCGAGATCTTGTTTTTGATCTAATTCATTATAATAATCTCAAAACATGTTGTCATATTATAACCAAATTTTGCGGTGACATTTCTTTAAAAACTATGCTGGATGTATTGTCTTAACAAAACTGCCATTTAAGTAATCAATTTAAATTAATATTGATTGTACGCATCAAGGAACGAAGAACTTTTCAAATAAAAGTTTTTCAATATTTGAATAAGACTTACGGCAACTTTTCATGAAAAGAAGGAGATTGCGATGTATTTTATCAAAAAAAAATAAAACTTCAATAACTAAGGCTATTGTAAAATTAGTGTTGGGATATTGTGATAAAAATTATGAAAACACACCCCTGTTCCGCATATTAATATCAGTGAAAACAAACACCTCACCGAGCAATACAAGAGAAATAAAATTTAAATCCCGAAGGACCGCAGCAAAGAACTTTAGGAAGTATAAATAATATTATCAAAAGAGATATGACGTACTTTGAAGATGAGAAAGTTCTTGGCAAAAGCTTAGATTTGTAACAGAAAGGGCGTTTTATGGTGCAGCGATTTTCTGCACAAAAATAATGTCACTATTAATATATGAAAAGTTAAAGGCTTTATGTTTTTTAAGAGCGTTTTCTTATAAGTTAAATTAAATAAAAAAAAAACTTTAGCTAATTCAAATAATGTGAATTAAAGTTATATTGTTTGTTTTTTATGGATAATTATTGATAAATGATTCAGTTAGGACTTAATCAGGCTCAAGATCAAATGGTTTTACTGCTATGGAGTGAAACTTTATGGTTCTGCTCAAAAACTTCAGCGATGGCATTTGCTTTACTTTCATTGTCACATAATTCAACATCATTTACAGTATGGTTTCCTAAAAAAAGAACGATTTCCCCTTACGGATTTAGTAATTTCCAAAAACTTTTACTTCCATGAGATAAGGTGGCAATAAAATTAGACCAGTTTTTATTTCTATTCTGATTTAGATGAAAATTTATTAACCTATTCATTTGTTTTAAAATAGATGATAGCATATGTCAGGGGTGGGCACGTAAATGGCTTGTTGGGCCAAATTTTGAATTCACCTACTAACGGTGGGCCGCACTAGTTTATTTCTGTACAAATATTCATTTTCAAACAAAAAAGCCAAAAAAAAAACAATTTTTAAACAAACATAAAATTTATTAATTCAT
This sequence comes from Cordilura impudica, assembly GCA_963682025.1. Classification (NCBI taxonomy): domain Eukaryota; kingdom Metazoa; phylum Arthropoda; class Insecta; order Diptera; family Scathophagidae; genus Cordilura; species Cordilura impudica. The sequence goes on along the minus strand of OY821520.1, from coordinate 189,966,084 downwards.
TTCATACACATTACAAATAAATTTTATACTGAAATATTATTAGTATTTATAAAAATAATGTTATGTTTTAAAATTTTTTGAGATCAAAGAATTTCATTTTAAATAAAATAAAAAAAGGAATTATATAAAAACAAGTAAGAGTGTTAAATTCGGCTGTGCCGAATCTTTGATACCCTCCACCTCGGTTTGAGTCTTGATAATAAATGTAAATGAAAATGTAAACAATTTGTTAAACTTAATACCAAAAATTATTTCAGCAAATTCTTTGGGTTGGTTTTCTTCTTTTCTATGATTTCGGATTTATTTCGGTGTTTGCTTTTTGGTCATCGTGGTTGCTGATCGGCATGCATTTTGGTTATATACCTATATGCATGCGTTTCCGGTTATATGACATAACTTCTCGTTTAATTTAGTTTTTGCTAATTAAATAGCTCGCCCTAACCTCCATTGCAAAGGTAATGGTTGTGTAGAGTGGCTATATGCATTAAATCGTGCTAATTGGAGATGGCTGTATAGTTTCTTTTAACTGGCCAAATATTTCTTCATTGTGGCCATATAGGTCGGATGGAGTAACAAAATAATAACCAAAAAAAAAGCTCTCTCAACTTTTTTTTTAAAATATTGCCATATTTTGAAAACATAGAGAATAAATTTATAATAATAAACAATCAAATTAGGGATGAAAAACGCAAAAAACGAAAAGTCCCAAACATTTTAAATAAAATAATTTAATGTTATCTTTATTTTCTGAAAAACTTCAAATTTTCATCCAAAAAAATTGTGAAAATTTATATATAAAAAATAACATTCTCATAAAATTACGTTTACTTATGTAACAATTTTTATGTTAGCAATTCTTAAATATCATTTGAGGTTTTCTTAAATTCATTGAATTTAAATTAATATCGACAAATCTGTTTTTCTATTTATTTAAATTGTAAAGGAGTGGCATCTCTGTCAAAATAAGCGAAAAACACAAAGAATAGAAAAAAACAAATTACTTCGTGTTTGACAGGATGATTTTATGTTTATGTTTAATATCTTTATTTTTTTTACTAATATTTCTGTTTATTTATTTGAAAATGAAATAATGAATTGAATATTTTTTAATTTTTTTATTTATATAAAAAAGTTTTTTAATTAAAGCAAAATATTTTCACTATTTCATGATTTTTATTTATGTATGACGACATTTCAACCTAAAAATTTAAGTTTTTATCGATTGGATAAACAACACAAAAATGGTTGTCGTTTAGATAACAACAACAGCTGACTTTAACAATAGCGAATATCGTTTCAAAATTTTACTGATAATTTTGCAATTTTCTTTTTTTTTACAATTCGACTATCGTTCAAAGAAGTTACTGAATCGCGGTAATGAAAAGTTATTAATATCTCCTGAATGGCAATATTTTTTTTAAATGTAAACATTTTTAAATGTAAAGATATTTCTAAATTTAAAATTATTATTTCCGACGTTTTGATATGAAACTCAATTAATATTTTCTAATTTATAATTGGAAATTTTATTTTCAGTTTTTATTATAATTGATATTTTCTTAAATTTGAATGGAAAATTTAAAAAGTGAAATTTTGTATTTATGTGAATAATAATGCTTTATTAATTATAAACAATTTTTAAAAATTAGATGTAATCGCAATCAGATATTTTATAGGTAAAGCAGAATAATAATTCTATATAACTATGTAGAACTGTTTTGTAAGCAAAAAACTCATTGACGAACTCGGTAACTCTATTTTGTAAAGACAACAAAAAGTTAACCCCCCAATCTCACATCACACTGAAATTGTAAAATCGTTGTGTACGTATTATCAACGAAATATTGTTCGAATTAGTGGAATCCATCGCCATTAAATTTTATGCTCAAACATCTGACTGCAATCTCATTTTTAAAATGTTGTCGAAGCGTAAACTTGAAAAAATTTGTATACTTCTCTATCTTATTTTATTTTAAGTAGAGTTACCAAGTTTATTATACAGGCACATGTTTGAGGGAAAATGTTTACATTTATTATTATTAGTATTATTTTAATAATAGTTAATAATATTTATGCTCTATAATTAACAAACTTGCGTTTTTGTATGCGCATTTCAAAAAATAAATCATTATAATAGATTTAACAAGTTAAAACTTTAATTACAATTTTACAGAATCCAGTAAATTTGCATTAAATTTATAACAGGGTAACATTAATCATCGTTAGTGTCTGCCACTATTCGCACGAAAAATTTGGTGCCATTAGTGTGACCACTGCGGAAAATGTGTGTGTATTAGTAAAAAAAATGTGAGTGTATTGAGTTTTTCGAACTTGCAGTGTGATGTGAGATTGGTGGGTAATATGCCAAACTTATGTTCATATTTGTAAAAGAATAATGAAAAAACGTATGAAATAAGAGACCAACCCGTGTATACTCTTAACATTGTTCTGTATGATATCTAGTTGAAAATATTAACATTCATGTTAAAATAGAAATAACTATTGCAAAGCTAATTAGAACAAACAAAAATTATGGCGGCATCTACTGTGGCATAGTCACGCTGAGCAAAATGAAGTGACACTCTGTTAATACAAAAGAAATGTATTTTCCCCACAACAAAATACTGCAGAATTTTATGTAAATAAAATAACCGATTTATTTCTAACATGCAGTTACTATGAATATACATACATACATATATATAATATATGTACATTATTTGTATTATTTAATAAGTGTATGTATGTATATTTAAATATTACACACAAAAAATACAACACCAAACGTTACTTTTGTGTTTTTCTCTTTAAATAAATTAATACATAAATTTTTTTGCTAAATTTACATTTGGGCAATTCACAACAGGTGTTGTATATTGTATGTTGTATTGAAATACACAATACAATCATTTGTTGTGAACACTCAGTTGTATTTTCATATTGTAAAACGCTTTCTTTAGTAATTTTCGATCCAACGAGGAAAGATCGCTTCGTCGCTTCTGCTATTTTGTATAAGAGAAAACACTTGTCAGTGTTTGTTTCTGGTCGTGAGATATACCCTGGAGTTTTAGTTACGTACCTCTTGCATTTTAATTTATAATGAAAAAAAAATATGTTAAATGTTTTGGTTGGTACTGAAAGAGAAAATACATACTAAAAATATAAACATTAATTTTTATATAAATAAACTTATCGATGTATTTGCGTTATTTGCATTATTAGCCATATTTTATTTTATAATTATTTATGCTGATAATATTCTATGTATTTGTTTTTTCTTTTTCATAAAAACTGGCATTCACTTGGAACTGATATGTTATGATACAATATACAACATTTACTAAACATAGCAAATGAAGTTGGATCGTGTATCAGATTTTTCAGTGAAAATTACCAACAACAATTTTACACTATTGTAAAGTGATACACGATACAACAGATACAACGATACATTACCCATTGTGAATTGCCCAATTGTTTTTTTTATTAACAACTAGGTATTTTAGCATTATTTGATTTAGATGTTGGTGAATTTTTACTCCCTTTATATTAACTCGTAGTGTCTGCTTGTCGAAAAAATTTTGGATCGATTTTAACCACTTTCCCGTGACCCAATCGATCTGAAATTTTGCAGGCAGGCTTGTGGCAATGACAGAAATGATCTAACATATTTTTTTAGTGATGGAAACTTTTAAATTTTTCTACCAGAGTTGATAAAAAAATGTACAAAGGGTTTGTTTTTGTTATATTATTACCATAACGACCACAAAAACAACAAGTCCAGCTATGAAAACAATGCAACATTTAGAATAACAACAAGAACAATATAGAAATATCATGTTTTTCATTTTTTTTTACTTTTTCAGAGATTTCCCTGGACCTGTTCCACCGATTTTAATGATTTTTGAAGTAGAAATCTTTCCATGAATTTGGTGAATCATTCTCACTAAAAATGATCACTGTAGCTGCACTATTGAGGGCGTGATCGTGACAAGAACAACATAGAAAATTGTTTTTTTTTTTCAAGACTTTTCGGTCATTCCCCAGTATGCATTGAAATATTATATCTCCAATGTTGGAGAAAAGTTAAGTTCTTAAATTGATGTCAAATGTAATTCTCAACTTGGGTTGAACAATTTTTCTCCTTGTTTGCTTTCAACTTGACATCAAGTTGAGACTTAACATTTTTTCCAATCTTTGAGAAACATTTTTACTCTCAATTGGATATCCAACACTTTTCTCCACTTGAGACCAAACATTTTTTCAACTTGAATACGATTTGTGTTAAGTCTGAGATATTATTTAAATATGTCATAAATAATAAATTAAATTAAAAAATGCCAAAAAAGTACAAATAAATCATTGATATATTTTTAATTATTTCTGCTTTTTGTCGAATTTTTCAAAAAATGTACAACTAATTAATTCATTTATTTTTAATTCTAGATTTTAAAAAATGTACATAATATGTACATTTAATGTTAAATATATACATAGTAATGTTAAATATATAATGAAATTAAATTGAAACATTAAAAAAAGTACATTGTTTTCATTTCTAAAATTAGTATAATATTTTTTAATATGGCAATTCCGTACCTTCCATTTGATACCGATTGGAAATATTTCTTTGCTATCAAGTTGAGAATCACAAATTTCTCAATTTGATAACTATGAAAATCGCCATATAAAAAATGTGCATTTTAAGTTGAGAAGACTATATTCGAACTATTGAGGGCATTTGAGAATTAACGTTGGAGATTTGAGAAATGTATTTGATCTCAAATGCACCTCAAGTTGATAGCAAACAAAAATGTTTATTGGGACATTTATTGTAGGGTCGTTTGCACACACACAAAAAATAGAAAATAAATTGTCAATAAAGGTGCTATTACAGGAAATGTTTTTTACATATGTACTGTCACTTTTTTTATCCATATGAAATTCCTCATGTCTGTCAAAATAGTCTTTTACATACGATTCATAATTTTTGCTATCACACGTACATATGTATATCCGTATGACATAACCTCTAAATGTAAACAACAGCTGATTTAATTTGTGAATTTACAAAAATTTATTGTTAAAAAAAAGGTTATATATTTTTTAATTGTTAATTAATACTAAACAATTTATTTTTCTTTCAATATTAATCTTTAAAATTTACTCTGTTTTTCTTTCGCCACAAACAGTGTTGTATTTCCATATGTTTGTCATGCAAAAATAGAACCTGTTCTAATTGAAAAATGTACTCGTGACTTTCCTCATGTATTGTACATAAACAATGTTTTATATGTATCACACGATGTGTACAACATTTGTTGTGGGAAAATTTGACAGTACATATGTAAAAAACACATCATGTAATAGCACCTTAAGCAAAGCAAGTGGCTTCGAAATTCGATGATGCCAGTTAATCATTTTTTGTTCACGCGGAATTTATAATTGGAGGAATTTTTTCTCGAGAAATGTATTTTCCGTGAGAAAGAAATTCCTTGAGAATATTCATAATTGGGATGAATAACTTTTATTGGTTAATATTTAATTAGAAAAAATATTGTGGTGGCATCTACGCAATTATTGAGGCAGTCACGGAAAAATTAAATGCAAGTCTGTTTTTTTTAATATAACAAAAATGGATTTTCCTTTTAACAAAATATGGCAGAATTCTTTATAAATGAAATGCAAAATGGAAAATCAATTTTGTGCTAATTCTTAACAAAATTAATAAAATATATTTATATGTATTATTATATTTATTAATATTTGTAATTTTATTTGACACAATTTCACACACATTTTTACAAATCAACTGTTTTAATTACAAAAAATATTGTGGTGGCATCTACGCAATTATTGAGGCAGTCACGGAAAAATTAAATGCAAGTCTGTTTTTTTTAATATAACAAAAATGGATTTTCCCTTTAACAAAATATGGCAGAATTCTTTATAAATGAAATGCAAAATGGAAAATCAATTTTGTGCTAATTCTTAACAAAATTAATAAAATATATATATATGTATTATTATATTTATTAATATTTGTAATTTTATTTGACACAATTTCACACACAGTTTTACAGATCAACTGTTTTCAACTGATTCAGAAGTTTTCTGTTTTTGAAACAGTAGTGCCAATTTGTAACATTTTGTGATGTAATGAAAATCGCAGAATAATAAGTTAATACACAATAAAAAATATTAAATTTTTAAGTTTTATATACATATTGCAATAAAAAAAACTTTGGTAAATTTACATTGAAGATTTTCAGAAATGAATGAGAAAAAATATATAGGCATTTTAGAAAAGCACATTTAATATTAAACTTTATGCACAAAATATATGGGTTTTTGTTGTTTCGAATTTAACTGTGGCTCTAAGTGAAAAGTTTTAGACCGATCGTATATTACATCTTGAGGATCCTCACCTAATATTTTCAAATATTTTAAATTCTTTTTAACTCATTTAACCTCATTACGAAAATAGTAAAACAGTAAATATGGAAAATCCACGCACCTCAAAAAATTGTTTTCTATGAAATAAATTAAAGACATTTCATATTATACAATTTTCTTTCAAAAATGTATCAATTATTGCAAATTTGAAATTTGACATATAGTATTTGTACATATATTTGTATAGATTTCGCAGTATGAAAAGAACTATTATTTCTTTATTTAGAATATATGTAAGTATTGCTCGCAAAAAAATGCAACATCATGAATGAAACACATAGACGACTGCTGGCAGCAGCATTTGTAGTCGTATAGTCAGCTACTTGATTTTTCTGAATACGACAGCAACATATAATACAAATGCATTTTTATTTAAATATACAATTACTTTTACTTATTTAAAATGCATTAGTACAACGTAAAAATAAATAAATTAGTTTAACGCCTTTTGATTATTAATGGAATTATAGCCTTTCATTTTGCGATTTTTTTTTTAAACAAAATAAAATATTTCATAGCACTAACTTCTTTTACATATTTTGTTATATTGTCAACACTATTTTTGTTTTGTAGCCAACAAAACACACTTGCAGTTTTTTTTTCTATTTGAAGAACATATGACTGCCATTGTTGATGTTGTAGAGTTGTTTTTTTTTTTTTGATTTTGTTTCGTTAACTCTTTTGTATTAAAGCACCTCCAATATATGTATCCATTTTAGTTTGCAAATTCAGTATATTTATAATTTATTACTTACAGCAAAAAATAATAGAAACAATTTTATCAGTTATGCTTACGAAACTATATAAATAGACTTGAAGTTGGCTGCAAAAGCAGTAGCCTGTGTAAAGAACAAGTTAGCGACATGTAACTGTTACGTAACGTGTCAGCCTTTTTTTCACATGAAAAGTATTGGAACGTTCCGGTTACGTTCGGTAACTGTTTTAAATGATTTTCATGTAAAAAAAAACAACTGACTCGTTACGGTTACGGTTAGAAAACATTGACCTTTTATATGTATTATAATGCTATGAATGCATTTATCTTTATTTAATTTTATTTATATATTCTTTTTTTTTGTATTGTATATTATTTTTTTTTTATTATTATTACTATTTCATTTAATTATTTTTTTCTTTAAATAAATTAATACATAAAAATTTGTTTTTTAAATTATTGGTGAACTTTTACTCCCTTTATTTACTGCCTTTATATTAACTGGTAGTGTCTGCTTGTCGACAAAATTTTGGATCGATTTTTAGCCCCTTTCCCGTGAGCCAATCGATCTGAAATTTTGCATGCAGGCTCGTGGCAATGACAGAAATGATCTAACAAATTTTTTTAGTGATGCCAAAACAATGGAAACTTTTAAAATTTTCTACCAGAGTTCACAAAAAATGTACAAAGGGTTTGTTTTTATTATATTATTACCACAACGACCACAAAAACAACAAGTCCAGCTATGACAACAATGCAACATTTAGAATAACAACAGGAACAATATGGAAACATCATGTTTTTCATTTTTTTTTTAATTTTTCATAGATTTACCTGGACCTGTTCCACCGATTTTAATGATTTTTGAAGTAGAAATCTTCCCATGAATTTGGTGAATCATTCTCACTAAAAATTATCACCCTAGCTATCCTATTGAGGGCGTGATCGTGACAAGAACAACATAGAAAATTATATTTTTTCAAGACTTTTTTTAGTTCTTCATTCAAATCTCGGGCCCTAATCGACCGATTTGGACGATTGTAAAAAGCAAACTTTTCAGGATGTTAATGAAACATTTTTTATGCCAACGAGCACCCTAGCTGCCCGATTGATGCCGTCATCGTGATTTCCACAGACGGACAGACGGACAGACGGACAGACGGACATCGCTATATCAACTCCGGTTGTTATAAGGATCACAAATATATATATTTTATAGGGTCCAAATTTTTTTTTCTAATTATTACAAACGGAATGACAAACTTATATATACCCTCTGCACACTGGAGTGGAGGGTATAATAAAATAAAAATATAGGTAACAAAAAATAAAAAAGAAATTAGGAAGAATTTTTGATTATTTCTTTGTCAAAGTTGTCTGAATGAGTTCCGTAAGATGTTGATTTGTTAAACGTGAACAATTTTTGTTTTTAACATTTTTCATGGTGGAGTATAGAGATTCACAACAATACGTTGTGCCAAACATTGAAAATAAGCGAGCAGCACCTTTTTTCAATTATGGATATTGGGTTTCGTTAACAAGTTTCCAAAATCCAACTGGAGAAGTTGATTTGTGATGCATTTTCAATACAATATCATCCTTCATTTCTAACAACTCCAATTTTCCAACATCTGGTTTTGCAAGAATTATATCGGATAATAAAAATTCATCATTTAGGACATCACACAAAAATGAGTTAACAAAAACTGAGAATGTTGCTTGAAGTTGTTTGAGATCCTCAAATCTACATTTAAAATTTTCATGAAATTGTTTTAAATTATCGCCTTGTATATTATTTACGTTCAATTTTAAAAGAGGAAAAAATTTAAATTTTTTACATTCGAGGTCTTTTATCTCGTGGCAATTCAAATTTGTTAATTACTTCGAAAAGCGCATTTTTTACATCAATGCCTCGCGTTGTTTCAGAAAGAGCTACAAGGTCTAACATTTCTTCAGTGATATTAAATTCAACTGATACAGACCTAATGAAGATCGCCAATTGAGGAACGTCGCTAACATCTGTGGATTCATCAAGAGCTAAACTAAATGCTGCAGAATTTTTTAGTTCGTTTTTTAAACTTATTTCAATAAAAGTGCTGATATCTCCAATCCCACTCTCGGTTGTGCGCCGTGATAAAGAAAGCTGATCTATCGCTTTATGCAGCTTTTTGTTCCCCATAAGGACGTTCATCACGGGCAATATCCCAAGCTATTATGTAACTTGCTTCAAGTGATCTGTCATTTCCATGGCTAAAAGACGAAATAATGTTCTGTTCTTTTGCAATATTTGACTGCAATGCCTTCAGTTTAGTCTCTCTAAGATTAGTATTAACGGGATAATCTTTGGCAAATTGTGAGTGAAATTTTTCATGATGTCTACTTAAATTGTAAAGTTTGTTATGTGGTACAGTAATTTTGCAAATGAGACACATAGGTTTGTCCTTATTTTCAACAAATCCGAATTTGTGTGTCCATTCGGACTGGAATTTTCTGTTTTCATCACCTATCTTACGTTTTTTATTGCTCGTTGATGCCATTTTAATTCCGTAAAAGTAAAAAGCGGGACCGATATATGTTGAGTATTACCAGTTAATTTCAATAAAATGAACATGAGATATAATTAAAAAATCGTCCAATTTGCCAATTTTAGTTTTTAAATTTTTTAAACAAAATTTTAAAGTTCAATTGAATTATTTTTCAAAACATGCTTTTATGAAAAAATTTTTATGAAGTGGTTGGTACAATATGTATAAAAAATTTAATGGTTTCTGTTCCAAAAGATAAAAAATTTCTAGTTTTAATGAAACATTTAATTATCGGGACTGCTCTCATCCCCAAGCATTCAGGACAACAGGGCTTTTACTGAAAAAAGCAAAAATAAAAAATGGAAAATACAGTGTTTTTTTTTTTCAAATAATGCGATTTTTGTCGGTTTAGTGCTTTTTGATATTTTAAAGTTGACAACCCTGAAAATAATGAACTACCAAAAAAGAGCGAGAAAAATTATTATGCTCTGTCGTTTGCATTTCAAATCATGTGTGTGTTTTGCAAACATACAATTTTTAAAATGCATTTTTTTTGTACATGCTACATTGTTTCTAATAGAAAAAATGAAGCATGCTAACAGACGTTACATTCAAATAATTTGTATTATTTTTGTGGCCCTATTGAAAATTTATACTCGTATTAATGCTATTTTTGAACAATACTTTGAAATTTTTTTATTAATGTTTTGATTTTTTTTTTTTTTTTTTTTTTTTTTTGAATTAAATCTAAATTAAATTTTTTAATTTTTTTTAAATTTAAATGGGGCCGCATAAAATTCGTTCGTGGCATATGTCATCTAGCTTGGTCTGCACACCTTTGAAATTGTCACCGATTAATTCCACGTTGTATTATTAAGGATTCACTTATTGGGGATATTTTTCCGCACCATGGATTGAGACGTTTGGTTGGAACTTTGTTATGAGCACCTTTTATTATTTCGGTTAAGCTCTCCAAAACGGTTTCAATAATTGAAGGGTTTACCACACCCTGTTCAGCCCTCGACAGTTAATTTCGTTTATAACCAAAGAGCTAATTTCATTTCAATTAGCCAAGTGATATAATGATGTCAATTTGATTGAATTCCCAACATTTTCTGTTATAGTGCGAGTGAGAGGGACGTGATCTGAATACAGTCTGCTTGTATGCATTTTTAAATTGGAGTTTGACAAAGCTCTGTCAACTGTAGAGTGCTGGGTGTAGTTGGTTGTCAAAAGTTTCATCCAAAAATTGAAAAATCACTAGGAATATTAGTTAATTTGTCTAGATCATCTCTAAATTTATTATTGTACTTAGGACAGTATGCCGACGTAAAAATTCTTAATCGCCCATTTTTATTTAACGGTATTGAAATATTCTCAAAAAGTGACGTTTGACATTTAGGTAAAAGTTGATGAGTAATTGGATCTCGAATGGCAATGAGAACAACCCCTCATGAGTGGGTCAATCATCTCTATATATCTTATAACTAGGGAGACTAAATTTGTGATGTTGATTTAGAAACGTTTCATTAATAAGAGCTATGTCGATTGTAAAATCGTTTAAAATGCTCAAATTGGTAGATATGCCTTGGGCATTCCAGTGCATAACATTAATACATTTTAAATTATTGGTGTTAGGTAACATGACGAATCATATTGCCTAGCATCCTCATTTTGGAGCTCATCTAATGCTTGGAAATAAATATCTAATAACCGCTCATTAGATGAATCATCACAATCATCTATTGGATCATCTTCAAAAGTAACATCAGCGTATCTGTCTCTATTTACCTTTGGAACATTTTCTCTAGGAACATCTGAGTATCTAATTCTGTTTACAGTGGCTGAAGATCGTTTTTCTTTGGCCAAAATTATGTAACTTTTGAACGGATCAAAATATTTAAGTAATTTTTTTTTTAATGGATAGATATTTAGTTCAGCTTGACTCAGTTTTAATTACATTGAAATTGATTGAGGACTTTTTAAGGAATTCTAAGTCAAAGTTGAACTTTTGATTTTTTTTAACTTTTGTGAAATATGTGTTTATTATTTTTTTAATTTATTAAAAAAATTAATATTTGGATTTTAATAATAATTATAAACATTTTCTGTAATATTGGGATTTTTTAATGATACACTCAAAAAAAATTTTTACACTCAAAAAAAATCGTAAAATCAACTGGAGATTTTGCTATTATTACAGAAAAATTAAAAATTTTTTGTTGTCAAATTTGTTTACACTCACAGAATATTTACACTTTAAAAAAACTTTAATAATATTATATTCTTTATTTATTATTTTCTGCTGTCAAATTTGATAATTTTAAAAAACATTTTAAAAATAAAAACTGCAATAGATTTTAATTGCATTTGTAACAATGGTAGGTTCCGTTTATTATTATTTTTTACTAATACTATGTTTTTCGCACTTAAATAACAATGAAAGGCAATTATAATTATTATTCATTTGACTCAAATATTGATTGCAAATATTCCATATTTTGTTCTGTGTTATTTCTGTTCTTTATAGTTTTTTGACTTCTTCATCTAAATCCCGATGTTCAACTTTCCATTGATTTCGAATACTGGAGATGAACGGATCGGACGTTGCCAATAATATATTAAATAGATCTTCATTTATGGAATTTCGTGAAATTTGTCTAGTATTGTGCTCTCTATAAAATCTGTAATCCTTATTCCTTTTTTTCCTGAGCCTCCTCTGATAGATCCTCTGATAGTGGCACCAAATGATATTTAATGACATCTTCTCCATGATAAAGGATTTTGTGAACTGTTGCAGATATATTTCTCCATGGGTAGTTGGTTGTATATATTTTTGCAGTTTCCTTAGCATAATCTCCAAATTTTATAGAGTCAATTTCTTCATTGCACGCAAGTACTTCTAGGATTATTTTAAATCTGAAAATAAGGTTTAAATCCACTGTTCTTAGTGGTGATAATCCAAGTTCATATGCATCGGTATTATCTAATGATTTTGTCGGGACTTGGTTTAAATGGCTTGATGTTGCTTGGTATATAATGCAGCTGGATGCAGCCTTCAAGTTAGTCAAAGCCTGACCTACTTTCCCATCTATCATTGTCAGCACTAATTGGTAGCTTACTTCAATTTGCTGCCCATCTAACTGTAACTGTAATGGCTGTAGTGTTGCAATTTGGGCCTTGATATCACTAACTTGTTTGTTAATGGCATCATGAGTTTCTTTTTTTGAATTCAAATTTGATTGGCCTGCAGTATTTCGTAGAAGATGGTGTCTCACTTTTCCAAATATCCATTGTTTGCGTTGTACTAGTCGAAGGCTCTGAATCTTCCAAAATCTTTTTCAATCACAATGGTACAAATGATACCATGAACATATCTGAGTCTGAAATATTTTCACACACTACTTGTTTGTATTGTTTCTGTCCCGAAGAACCATCACATCCCCATTTACAAAAAAAAATTAACTTTGTGTTTCCATATTGCTTTAACTCATTTCCTTTTATTGATTGAAGCAAGCGTTCGGCTGTGTGATCAACTAGAGATTGTAGTTGCACCTCTGCCGAAATTGGTGTGATTGTAATAGTGTCCTTTGATGGCAAACAGTCCATTTTAGCAGCGGTTATGTGATGATATGCTGGATACATATTTGAGTCTTTTTCAATCGCACGCAATCTGAGCTGAATATATTGCTGTTTTGTTAATTTAAAATCCAGAAATAATGCTAATGCCTCCTCATTTGTGAACTATTTTGCATCGCTCGGTGTTGGTATACTTTTAAGAATCTGTTTTGTTCTCACTGGACTAGCTTTAACAACTTTTTCAATGATATCCACTTTTGTTAATTGGTTCTGTGATCATAATTGATGTAGGAAAGATTTTTTTATATTTGCACAACCAATTTCATCGTTAACATCTTTAAGTTTCCGCCTCTTAGATCTATCGCTGCAGTTGTCCAATGATTTGCGTGGTCTTCCAGCCTTCTCATAAGTCATCATACTGTGTTTCTAGGTAAAATAAAAAGGTAACAAAATGGCATTAGTGCATTACTACCTAAAATAATATATAAAAAAACCCACTATACAAATGAATTACCTGTGCGTGTTTTCTTTACTACTTGCATTAGTGCATTGTTAGGTAAAATAAAAAGGTATAAAAAAGGTATGATAATAAAATAAATAAAATAAAACCCATGTTACTAATGAATTACATCCTCTGTGTACTGACATACTTACTTACAAATATATTATGGTAATAGAACAAATAATGACTATTATAAGCTATAAAATACCTAAAGCACAAATTTAATACACCATTGTATACGAGCACTTATAGGGCTGTTTAAATTATCGTAATTTGAGTTTTTTAGAGTAATTTCATTAAAATGAAATAAGTGTTCTACCCATGGGTCGTCACGGGTACAAAAGTATACATAGGGTTAAAGAGGACACTTTCACCTTTCTCCGGCTGGTATACGTTTCTTGTTCCCTTTTGTTCCCTAGAAGTTCTATTCCAATAAAGTTGAAATTTGAGAAAAATATAGTAGTTTAATAAATATTTCATAACGCCCCTAATATTAAACGACAGAGCTGTGACCACTTACAACAACTAACGACTATAATCCTACCAACATTATAAAAAAGACCGCAGGTCATTATTGATGATAGCTTGCGAGTAGTAACCATTTATTTTTGAAAAAAAATAAAAAAAATCACCTCTTTCTGAAATTAAAAAAACAGTTGAGCTTGACAGCATGACAAGCCCACAATTAGCAATAGTTTAACCACCTTAATCTGGATATATTAGCTACAAAAAGGCGTTAAAATTTTGAAAATCGGTGACAAAAAACTTAGACTTTTGGCCAATGAAATCAAAATTTCAACCACAGTGAGGCGTAGTATTAGCATTTCTTTAAGTAGTTGGGCTGTCGTCAGAAACACTTGGAATATTCGCAAAGTCCATGTGTAAATCGAGAACAATGGCACTAACATCATTCTTTCCGGCACTAACGTCAGCTCTATGAGGTTTCTTGCAGAGCAATTAAAACATTTGAAAACAACTGGAGTATTTGTAGTATTTTTTTATCTATGGTATATTTAGATTAGTCATGATCATCAGCTCAAGCTGGACAAACTGGCAGACGGTAGCAATTTGCAGATCCATGTCCATATGTAGAACATTTGGAATTTAACGTTGGGCCCTTATTGCCTTTATGAGGATTCCTCCAATGTACAGCTATGCCACAAAAAATCGTATTTTTATATCACGTTTAGCAACGTGCAATTTGTCAAATTCAATCATGTAGAGTGCATCATCAATGTTGAATCTTTTTGTTACGACTTCTTTGACAGTTGTTGGTACTATATTAAACGTGTTTTTAAATTCTTCAGCAATAGCAGTAATACTTAACTTGGGAGCCCAAACAACATTATTTTAAATTTATTTTCGTTTTTAAATTGATGAGTATAGAATTTTAGCTTGGCATCTTTAAGTTTTCTAAAGCTTGTGTGTATTGCATCATATTATCTGATATAATTTTGGTTCCAATGGACATTCTTTTGTATTTATAACTTCGACCAATAAGCTATGACACAGTTGTAACGCTTTGCAATACGTCAATCACTAAAGGAGGTATCCTCTCTTTGATTTATCTTTGTTGTTCCACGTCTACTGACTAGGAATCATCATCAACTTCATCATTTATTAGTGAAAACCGGTTATTATTAGCATTTGGCGCTTTTTATTTCTTGAATTTTAGGGTATTACCCCAAAATACTCTTCTTTTCTTAGAATTCATTTAATCAGTCACATAGAATTTTACAAAATGTAGAACTTGTGTAAAAGCTAACAACAATAATTGTTAGTTTAATATAAAGAATACAATTGAAAAAAAAACTATATGTAATATAAACAACAACGGTTAGTGAATAACATACCGACCGTCTGAAACGGATGTACGCTAAAGACTGGAATAAAAAAATTAATAATTAATAATTTAATAATTTTAAGGGGAAAGCAAATAAATATTCAACAACAGAATCTGATGATAGATTTTTGTCAAAGGCGATTGAGTCGAAGTCGAAAAGCTTTGGCAAACTCTTGCAAAAGACCTTAATTGTATTGGTCCACCAAATAAAAAAGTAGATGCTTGGAAAGGTACATATATTCATATTAGTTGCTTGATAGTTTTTGTATTTTATGATTTTTTATTTGATGGGCATGGAGTGAAAAGAAGACCTTACAATCAACTATATATGTATATCTAGAGGAGAAGAGACTATTGGTAAACTGTGTGGCTATAATAAGTTGTAGACGGCATACACGATAGTGTTTCTTATGGTTTTCTACGTGCACAAGAAAATATAAAACCGAAAAGGAAATACAAGAAGCAACTACATCAAGCCGTCCAAGAAAAAGAATAATCGATACAAATTCTATTCAAGACAAATTAAAAAATGTCTGACTATTTTAAGCAACAGACTCAAGCGATCAAAGAAAAAACAGTAGAAATTACAAAACAAGAATAGAAAACGAAAGACATCATAAGAAAAACATTATAAAACATAAATTATTTGAAATAAAGACAAGAGCAATTAGATGCTTAAAAACTCTAAAATTTATATATGTAAAATTAATGTAACACATGAATTAATTAATTAATTTAAATTAATTAAATTAATTTATAAATTCTGGGCTATGTAATCTCGGTTTCTTCTAGCTTCATTGTTTGTAGTATTGTCGAAAACAACTTCTTCATTGCCAGAATCTTCTGTTAGGGTGTTATTCAACATTTAACGTACATAGCTCAACTTTGTAAAAATTATGTTATGAAGAGCACGTTATGAAGAGCACGAGAAATGTTTATAATTCTTACCACAACGCTCGTAACAGACATCTAAATCTACTTTTAAGAACATCGACTGTTCGCTCAATTATGTTTCTTCCTGACGCATATCCTTTGTTAAACTTGTGTTAAGACGAACCTGCATGGCGTCAAAAACAAATGTCTGGAGTGCATATCCCAAGAATCAGCAAGGATCCATGAGCAAGAATCATATATAATAGAGGATGTGCAAACTATGATTTTGTAACCATAAAACTGACAACGCAAGACGAATTGAACAAACAAAAAAAAAAAAACCCCAATATGTAGCTTGAGACAACGCATACCGTGTCACACAAAATATATACGCGTTGTTATTTCGCACAAGAGACATATTGTAACACAGCAAAACGAAAAAACCCAGTGCGCATTTTATGAAATTATAACACGCTTTTATGACTCGCTTTACAAATGAGATTTTTTAAGCACGCTTGAAAATGCTAACTGGGTATACACACAACAAACCAAGAAATCAACAAACACCAAGAATCAGTTGTCAGTTTTCTGGTACAAAATCATGGTTTGCACATCCTCTATTTTATATGATTCTTGCAAACACACACACCCACAGTTTTTATAATATTTTCTAAGACTTCATATTTAACTCTGAAAAAATATTTTATATTCATTGCAATAATTCAAAAATGAAATTCTATATGGGAAAAAATTTAAAAGTTTCAATTTTTAAACATTTCATCGATTTAAGTTTTTTTTGCCAATTTTCATGTTACATTTCTATTTTGGAACATTATATTTGTCTAACATGCTTCAAATAAAAATCTCAATTAGAATAACAATTTCAAATGCAAATAAAGAAACAAAAATTTATATTTTTATACCCTCCAATCCAGTGAGCAGAGGGTATATATAAGTTCGTCATTCGGTCAATTAGGGCCCGAGATTTGAATGAAGAACTAAAAAAAGTCTTGAAAAAATATAATTTTCTATGTTGTTCTTGTCACGATCACGCCCTCAATAGGATAGCTAAGGTAAGAATGATTGTCCAAATTCATGGGAAGATTTCTATTTCAAAAATCATTAAAATCGATGGAACAGGTTCAGGGAAATCTCTGAAAAAGTAAAAAAAATGAAAAATATGATGTTTCTATAGTGTTCTTGTTGTTATTCTAAATGTTATATTGTTGTCATAGCTGGACTTGTTGTTTTTGTGGTCGTTGTGGTAGTAATATAATAAAAACTAACCCTTTGTACATTTTTTTTTATCAACTCTGGTAGAAAAATTTAAAAGTTTCCATTGTTTTGGCATCACTAAAAAAATCATTTCTGTCATTGCCACGAGCCTGCCTGCAAAGTTTCAGCTCGATTGGGTCACGGGAAAGGGGTTCAAATCGATCCAAAATTTTTTCGACAAGCAGACACTACGAATTAATATAAAGGGAGTAAAAATTCACCAGCATCTAAAGCAAATAATGCTAAAATATCTAGTTGTTAATAAAAAGAAAATGTAAATTTAACAAAAAAAAATTTTATGTATTAATTTATTTAAAGAGAAAAACACAAAAATAACGTTTGATGTTGTATTTTTTGTGTGTAATATTTACATATATGTACATACATACACATATTAAATACAAATAATATACATATATTCTATATACATTTGTATATCCATAATAACTGCATGTTAGAAATAAATCGGTATATTATTTTATTTACATAAAATTCTGCAATATTTTGTTGTGGGGAAAATACATTTCTTTTGCATTAACAGAGAGTCATTTCATTTTGCTCAGCGTGACTATACCACAATAGATGGCGCCACAATTTTTGTTTGTTCTAATGAGCTTTGCAATAGTTATTTCTATTTTAACATGAATGTTAATATTTTCAACTGGATATCATACAGAACAATGTTAATTGTATACATGGGCTGGTCTTTTATTTCATACGTTTTTTCATTATTCTTTTACAAATATGAACATAAGTTTGGCATATTACCCACCAATCTCACATCACACTGCAAGTTCGAAAAACTCAATACACTCACATTTTTTTTACTAATACACACACATTTTCCGCAGTGGTCACACTAATGGCACCAAATTTTTCGTGCGAATAGTGGCAGACACTAACGATGATTAATGTTACCCTGTTATAAATTTAATGCAAATTTACTGGATTCTGTAAAATTGTAATTAAAGTTTTAACTTGTTAAATCTATTATAATGATTTATTTTTTGAAATGCGCATACAAAAACGCAAGTTTGTTAATTATAGAGCATAAATATTATTAACTATTATTAAAATAATACTAATAATAATAAATGTAAACATTTTCCCTCAAACATGTGCCTGTATAATAAACTTGGTAACTCTATTTAAAATAAAATAAGAGAGAGAAGTACACAAATTTTTTCAAGTTTACGCTTCGACAACATTTTAAAAATGAGATTGCAGTCAGATGTTTGAGCATAAAATTTAATGGCGATGGATTCGACTAATTCGAACAATTTTTCGTTGATAATACGTACACAACGATTTTACAATTTCAGTGTGATGTGAGATTGGGGGGTTAACTTTTTGTTGTCTTTACAAAATAGAGTTACCGAGTTCGTCAATGAGTTTTTTGCTTACAAAACAGTTCTACATAGATATATAGAATTATTATTCTGCTTTACCTATAAAATATCTGATTGCGATTACATCTAATTTTTAAAAATTGTTTATAATTAATAAAGCATTATTATTCACATAAATACAAAATTTCACTTTTTAAATTTTCCATTCAAATTTATGAAAATATCAATTCTAAAAACTGGAATTAAAATTTCCAATTATAAATTAGAAAATATTAACTGGAATTTAGAAAATCATATCAAAACGTCGGAAATAATAATTTTAAATTTAGAAGACATCAATTGCATCTTTAATATCCATATAAATTTTATTCGTTAAATATAAATTGAAATTCCAAAACAAACACCAAATATGTTTACATTTAAAAATGTTTACATTAAAAAAAAAATATTGGCATTCAGGAGAAATTAATAGCTTTTCAATAACTTCTTTTAACGATTGTCGAATCGTTAAAAAAGAAAAGCAAAATTATCAGTAAAATTTTTAAACGATATTCGCTATTGTTAAACTCAGCTCAATCGATAAAAACTTAAATTTTTAGGTTGAAATGTCGCCACACATAAATGAAAATCATAAAAGAGTGAAAATATTTTGCTTCTATTAAATATAAATAAAAAAGTTAAATAGCATATTCAATTCATTATTTCATTTTCAAATAAATAAACAGAAATATTAGTAAAAAAATAGAGATATTAAACATAAACATAAAATCATCCTGTCAAACACGAAGTAATTTGTTTTTTCTATTCGTTGTGTTTTTCGCTTATTTTGACAGAGATGCCACTCGTTTACAATTTAAATAAATAGAAAAATAGATTTGTCGACTGTCTTTAAGATGTATGTACTTAGTGAATCACTTAATCCTTAGTGCAAACAACAATAGCTGTCGATATATTTTGCGATTGTCGGATCGTTGAAATTTACAGAATCACACTACAGTTTAAATTCAATGAATTTTAGAAAACGTCAAATGATATTTAAGAATTGCGAACATAAAAACTGTTACATAAATAAACGCAATTTGATGAGAATGTTATTTTTTATATATAAATTTTCACAATTTTTTTTGGATGAAAATTTGAAGTTTTCAGAAAATAAAGAAAACAAATTATTTTATTTAAAGTGTTTGGGACATTTGGTTTTTTGCGTTTGGCATCTCTAATTTGAATATTTA
Source organism: Cordilura impudica (assembly GCA_963682025.1). Taxonomy (NCBI): domain Eukaryota; kingdom Metazoa; phylum Arthropoda; class Insecta; order Diptera; family Scathophagidae; genus Cordilura; species Cordilura impudica. The sequence continues at coordinate 189,945,735 of OY821520.1, read as the reverse complement.
TTATTATAAATTTATTCTCTATGTTTTCCAAATATGGCAATATTTTAATAAAAAAATTGAGAGAGTTTTTTTTTTGGTTATTATTTTGTTACTCCATCCGACCTATATGGCCGCAATGAAGAAATATTTGGCCAGTTAAAAGAAACTATACAGCCATCTCCAATTAGCACGATTTAATGCATATGGCCACTCTACACAACCATTACCTTTGCAATGGAGGTTAGAGCGAGCTATTTAATTAGCAAAAACTAAATTAAACGAGAAGTTATGCCATATAACCGCAAACGCATGCATATAGGTATATAACCAAAATGCATGCCGATCAGCAACCACGATGACCAAAAAGTAAACACCGAAGTAAATCCGAAATAATAGAAAAGACGAAAACCAACCCAAAGAATTTGCTGAAATAATTTGGTATTGAGTTTAACAAATTGTTTACTTTTTCATTTACATATATTATCAAGACTCAAACCGAGGTGGAGGGTATCAAAGATTCGGCACAACCGAATTTAACACTCTTACTTGTTTTTTTTTAAACTTATTATTTATTGTTCTTAAGTATTTTCCAATGACAATGACATAATTTTTTATGTCAACTAATGTATTATTAAATTATTAAATGAAAGACAATAACATTTTAAATTAAAAGCAAATTTAATTATGTTTATTTTAAAGACAATAACATAAATTTTTATCTTAACTTATTTTTTTTTAACAATTATACATATATCAACTATTTATTAATAACATTTTTAGTTTTCTTTTTTTCATTTATTAGCTCCTTAAACAAATTCAAAAAGAGATTTTATTGTTATTGCTTCTTTTTTTGAATATAAAATGAATTATGATTATTATAAATCAAATTAATCAAAAAACATCAAATTTTTAAATATAAATGAAAAATTTCACAATACATAAATCATAACAACACAGAGTTAAGCAAATACATAAATTGTTATGTTTAATATATAAATTTAAATTATCTTAAAATTTTTATCTTAACCTTGTGACAAAACAATGTATGTCACACAATTTGCTTCCAGATTAATTTTTCTATGGCGCAATTCTCTGTCCGATGTTGGTTCCCATCTCATCCACTCTTGCGTTGTCATTTTTCTGGTCACAAAATCATGGTTTGCACATCCTCTATTATATATGATTCTTGCCATGAGCCGCTATCACCACTTTCATACCTGGAACTATAAGAATCTTTTAGAGCACTTAAATTCCAAAGAAAAGAGTCATGGCCGGAACTGGCTGCATTGCATCTACAGCCACTACATTCAATTGTAGTCACAAATTTGAAATAAATTTCAAATTATAAAATAAAATTAAATGCAAATAGTCCTATTAGTTGTAGCATGTAACCAAATCTGGTGTCTAACCAATTTGCAATATTTTCTCAAGTTATAGTAGCGGCAGCACGTAATTAAATTCCGGCCTCTATCTCGTCGGCAAACGGGGAGGATTCTTCACTACTTCGCCTGAGAGTTACTGGAAGAATTGTGCTATGAGAACAATTTTATTTTTACGTGCTTGAAATTGATTGGAATTTAAAAAAAAGGAAAACAAATATTTATTTAATCCGGAAACGGATGCCACTTTTTTAACACAATGTGTATTGGTGTAAAACACATAAACCCCTCCCATCCAATGACCATATAGCGGAAAGCTATTTACATTTTATATGGTCCCAAAAAAGGTGACCCTATCCGAACAGTTAACTGGAAATCAAGACAAAAAAAAAATTATCTCTTCATTTTTCAAATGAGTAATTTATTTAAAGAAAAAAAATTAAGATCTAACTTAATAATTAAAATAATACTTCCGCTTATAAGAAAATATATGAAGTGAGGGTAGAAAAATAATTTATTTGACATAAAAAAAATTAATAATAAAAGTAAAGAGAGAAATTAAATATTTCAAGAAATTGGAATTTTCGTTTATATAAACAAAATTTATCTCTAAATTAGAAAAAAAATTTGACAAAACTAAATTTAACGTTGCAAAAATCCAAATAAAAATGCTAGAAAAGAAATTTGTAACGGGTCTGCATCCAGTTCGGTTGCCAAGGTAAAAGAATATAGTTTAAAAAAAAAAAATCTCCGAATAGAATTTACTTTGATAGAAAACTTAAAGTCGCGGTATTTCGTATAAATAATAAAAACTGGAACGAGTTTGAAAGAGTGATCACTTACCGAAGGAAGAATTCATTCATTCAAATGATTTGGTTAGTAAAGAAACTCACCACACCAATTTACCAGTGAAGAGAACTTCTTCTTCCTTTCCGCTAGTTTTGCTTTATTTTAATTATTTAGTTAACTTTATTTAATTTTTTTCAGAAATCCAAGATAATTTATTTAACGTATTGGATAACAAATTTAATTATTTTTGATTTAGGATACTGTGGTATACTTAAATGAAGAAAACAATTGATCACTTTCAGAACCCGTTGAAGTCTCTGTTATATTAACAGGATGAATTCTCTTACAGAGCTTTCATTCTGTTACCAACAAAGCTCCCAAAATTTAATAGTGCTTTAAAGGGTTTTAACAGTGTACGATCACTGGTTCATCTATGAGTAAATAAAATATAGTGTTTGAAATTAACTTACAGCTTTTGAGTCCAACGATGAAAGATCGTTCACGCCGACATAGTGCTGAAGATGCAGTTGATGAGAAAAAATGCTGAAATTTTAATGCACTACACTAAAACCTTTGGTTTTCTGTAGTTGTAATCACAAAACTCTTTCTTTTAGAGCTTTTAATTTTTTTCCTTTGTTTTGCTCTTGATCTTGACATACGTATGCCTGATCTTTTTATTAACACGTTGATTATGTGATTACAACTTTAATTTGGTTATCTATGGTAAGTAATTAATTAAAATTTCAATTCGTTTGGATTTGGTTCTTATTATGTTAACTTTTTTCTCTTTTCTCGTCTGTTACTCTTTAATAAACCGGCACTAATAACGATGGTGACATTTTGGATGAATTTTTGCAGGACAATGGATGTAAAAAAAAACTCTCACTTCATAAAAAAAAAGGTAAACTAACACTTATAACATACTTTAATTAGCTAATATTATTTTGTTGTTCAATTATCCATTTCTTTTATCTATTTTTTTTTTTTCAGATTTAATGTGCTTTGTGAACTATGTAATTATATTTGTTAATGTTATTGGGAAAATTATGACGTTGGACTTGGCGAATTAGTGTATTTTTAATAAAGAAACCCGATTTTAACTTGATTGTTTGTATTTTGTGGAAGATTTTATGGAGTACGCGGTTAAACAAAAATAATACTTTTTCAAGCGGATTTATGTTTTTTTTTCTTGGGTTTTTAAATTTGAATTTAATTGTCTTGTCACTTTTGCAAATAAACTTCACACTATCTATACTTTTTCACTGACACTTTTCAGCCTACAAATGTCGATTTTGCTGATGATGATGATAATGATGGTGATGAAAACTGAAGAGCAAATTTTACTGGAGGGGGTCCCGTTCCCAAGCAACATTTTTGTTTGCCTTCCGAACAAGGCTGGTGGTGTGTAGGAACAAAAATACCATAATTAATACCGGCAAGAACCAAGGGAAATTAATGATCCAGCCAGATTACCAAAGGCCAGCCCTTGATAGGTGGAAAATATATTATATCTGGATAAAGAAAATTATATTGATGTGTTTAAAGTGGAGGAAAAAAGAAAGGGTTGAACAATTCAACAAAGAGTTTAACTCACATCTCGGGTTTTTTTCCTTTTTTTCCAAGTAAATAAAAAAAATTATAGCGTCTTGAAAGAAGAATTTGCTTTAAAAAAAAATTTTATTTAAATTAAGATACCGGTAAAAGGTATATAAAACAAGTAAGAGTGTTAAATTCGGCTATGCCGAACCTTTGATACCCTCCACCTGGGTTTTACGTTTACATTAATATCTGGACTTCTTGCACTATTTGTAACAAATGTATATAAAATATTTGAATATGTAAACACTTTGATAAACCTATTACTGAATGAATTATTACAACAAATGCTCTGAATTTTCAGCATTTTATAGAGGTGTCTACATATTTTAGGTCATAAATTTTCACAATGACACCCGATTTATCCCATTTTAAATACTAACCTGATCCAGATAATTACAAACAATATTAAGTTTAACCAAGTAAATGGTTTATTTTGTAATTTTGTTTTTAATTTAAATTTTTTAATATAAAGGTGCATTTTATTTTTTACAATCCTCTTCAATTTTCCAGACCTATTAGTATTGGGCACATTTGTGAGTCCGCATAGATCAACTTTCAACTCTTACTTGCTTTTATTGTATTAAATCTATCTTTGTGTCTTTAAATTAATTAAGATAATTAAGATGAAAATATTTAACAAACTGTTTTTTTTAGTTAATATCTGAACATTTTACTGATACAAGGCAAAACTAAAACTGCCAAAAATTTCAGTCAAAACTATTTTGAATGTATTTGTTAAATATCGCATAATTTTTTTCAATTTTAAACTTTAAAGTCTTTTTAAGTCTGGTAATAACTCTATAATATGAAGGAAGTAAATATGTGGATTCTTTAATAACAATGACAAGTACAAAACACTTTTTTGTGCATTATATTAAAATATTATAAATTTGAACATAATTAATTTTAGAAACATAATTAATTTTAGAAAAATGTCCGATTCGTTTTTCGATGATGCTGAAAACACATCAAAGAAATACAGATTAAAATAAAGAAATAAAGATTTTGCTTCAGTTAGTTGAGAGACGAGAAGCTAATGGATGGCTGGAGCAGGTCAACGGTGACTACTATAAATGCGGATGCAAGGCTTTTGAAAATATATTAAAATGCGATAAATCAGATCTAAGTATACATGCTTATAACCACTGTTATAAAAAATCTTTTAAAACGAACAGTATTGCCATAATTTGAAATTGTAAAGATGCTAAATTGCAAAAAAAAGATGCTTAAGCGTACTTGAGTCTAAAAAAAAAGATGCTAAATTTTTTTTTTCAAATTTCATTACCTTTATATTGAAAAATTCTATACTTATTAATAAATTCTTTGGTTTTTAAATCGAAAAATTAATGTAAAACATACATAAGTTTCGATTTATATTTTTTAAATTTTAATTAAAATTATTTTGGATTTCATCTGAAATTTTTTTAACATCAAATTGAGTTTATTTTAAACTTAAATTAAATATTTTTAATTTTAGAGGGATTTTTTTTTATTTAAAATATAACAGAAATTACATTATCAAAAGATACGATTATATTAGAATAATTGGTTTATGGAATCTAACATTTCTGTGATGTCTTCATCTTCAAGTTCTTCTTGGCTCTGATATTTTTCTGACGATCGAATTTTATCAACGACATCGCTCGGTATATTGTAAGTGTGACAGCACCGATTTTTCAATTTCAATCCTTCTTTTATACGTATTACAGAACATAACAACACGGATTTAATTCTGTTCGAAGTTTACTTTTAACTAAAGCCATTAAACTAAACAAACGTTCAACTTCGGATTTTGAGAAAGACAAAACTAATATAGACAATACAAATATTGATAACTCCTTAAATGGATTTTCGCCAATAGAATTTTTCAATCCATAAAGAGGTTGTATTCAGTGTTGTATCCCAGTTTTGTTCTGTAATATAACTCCATTGGATTTGAATTTTGTCGGTTTCAGATGATATAAATTTAAACTCTTCTAATATATTGGTTATCTGTTCTTTTACCCGATTTAATGTGTTTTGTATTGAAAATATTGGCATTTTTTTATACAATAATATTTTTTGCCAATCGACTTTCTAATTCATTAAAACCTGTTGTTGGTGTTTACATTCTTCTATTTCAAAATGTTTTGTTATATTTGTTGAAAGAAACGAGCAGAGTGGTAAAAGGAGTAGTACACAAAATTACTGTACTACACTTTGAGAAATTAAAACATACCAATACCATTAAAATTATATATTCAAAAATAATGAAAAAAAAAAATATCAAAAAAAAACATGCTAAAAGCAACTTTTTATTAATAAAAGATTCTAAGTTAGCATCTAGCATCTTTTGATAAATTTTGGATGCTAAACGACAAAAAAAGTTGCTAAATATTGCAACTAAAAAGCTAAAACGGCAACACTGAAAACCAAGAACAAATATTCTGTTTGAGTTATAACATCTCATTTGCAAGCCATTTTAACTTTGTAAATTTTAAATGCACATCTAGCCATATCAAAAAGATGAATTATACAGAATTGTAAAAATTTTTTTTTATAATATCTGTATGTTTTTTGTATTATTCTTATGTAATTCTCATGATATTTTTATCTCATTTTTTATATTTTTTTTCTTTGTTTTCATGTTATTTTACATAATTGAAATTGAAAATGTACAAATAAATTGAAAAAAAGTAGTGTAGGGAAAAAAGTGGGTGTAGGGAAACAAGGGAATTTTTTTCATAAGCGTAGAGATTTCTGAAAAAATCTCCTGGCATCACTAGTACCTATTAAAAACCAATGTAAAAATTCACAAGACAACGCGACGCAGACTTGCTTTGTTCTAAAGCTTCCATAAGACTGAATGAAATTGTTGCTTACTTTACTCTTTGGCAGTGTTGCCACTTCTTGGATAATTATCCAAAAAATGGATAATTTAAAATTTTTTGGATAATCATTGGATAATTTCATTTTTGGATAATTTATGGATAATTTTATCATTTCCAATTTAAAGTTTTACATGGACAAAATATAATTTTTTTTTTAAATTTTATTTGGCGATTTTTTTAGTTACTTCTTATTTGACATCACTTTTTTTTTGTTTTTAGTTCTGGCAATGCCTTTTAAATTTTGAGCTTTTCAAATTATATGATTCTATAAGTATTTATATCTGTCCTGTTTTTTTCTAATGGTAAACGAAGCTATTTTTCAAATTTAAACGCTGTCAGTAGGCTACTGTTAAGTTTTTTCGTGTGAACATTTTTGTTTGATTTTGTGGACAATTTTAAAACAATTAGTGGTTTTTCTGTTTACATTGTTATAATAAAAATATTAAAAACATCTTAAATATATCAGGTGATTGTTAAGTAAGTATATTAATGATAATATTGAAGATTGTTTTTTATTGAAATTGTGATATAATTTTACTTTTACAGGCCATGGAGTATAAATTTGGAAGTCAATGGCTGGAGGATTCCCATTTTAAGATTTGGTTACAGCGAAGAACAGAAAATGGAAAAGAATATGGATATTGTAAAATTTGCAAAAAACAAATGGTTGCCCACAAAAGAGTTTTAAAAACACATCAAACATCATCCCAGCACATAAAAGCTGCATCGGCCATTAAAAATAATGCTACAATTGATGAATCCTTCCAAAAAAAGAAAAATGTTGCAGAAAATATAAAGCGAGCAGAGTACAAAGTAGTTGGAATGTTGGCAGTTAACAATCTATCTTTTCTTTGTATTGATAACATGTTGCCCACCCTTAAGGAATCGTTTAAAGACTCAGATACTTTAAAAAATATAAATATGCATAGAACTAAAGCTACTGGCATAATGAATAACGTGCTGGGTCCGTGTTTTTCTATGGATTTATTTGATAAATTGAAAAAAACATTTTTTTCAATCATAATCGATGAGACGACTGATGTAAGCACAAATAAACAAATTGCTTTTGTCGTAGTTTTTTATGATGACTCCCGTTTAAAAATGGAACATTCGTTTTTCGATTTTAAGGAATGTGAAGCTTCTAGTGCCAAGGAAATCTATCAACTTTTAAAGCAAACTATTATTGAAAAAGATATTCCTTTTGACAACCTTATTGGATTTGCTGCTGATACACCCAATGTCATGTTTGGTAAATACAATTCTGTTTGTACTCATTTAAAAACGGACAAACCCAATGTCGTACTAGTAAAGTGCTCTTGTCATATTGCTCATTTAATTGCCTCAAAATCAACTTTAAAAATTCCAACCAGCTTAGAAGATTTATTGCGAAATCTAGGGTCTTATTTCAACCGTAGCTATTTACGTCAGTGTAAGCTCCAAGAATTTCAACAATACTTTCAAATTGAAGTGCACAAAATTTTATCGCCCATTATAACCAGATGGCTTTCTTTAAAAGCATGCGTGGATAGAGTACTAGAGCAATATGATGCCTTGCGATCGTATTTAAGATTGGAAGTTTTCGAAGACCCTTCAAAAATAACAGAATCAATGCTTACAACTTTGGACAAAAAGTCAACTAAAGGGTATTTGGAATTTTTATCGTATGCACTTGGTATTCTGACAGATTTTAATTTGATTTTTCAATCAGAACAACCCATGCTTTATAAACTAAGAAGCGAGGTGACAAAAATGCTACAAACTTTTTTGTCAAATTTTATAGAAGTTGAAGTTATAAAACAAAATGACTTATGGTTATTTGATCATACAAATCAACAGTTCTTTGTTGAACAAACTGAAATGTATATTGGTCTTGCAGCTCAAAATACTATCACATTTTGCTCGCAAGAAGACAAAGATAAAATGTATAGCGATTTTCGAAATTTTTATATGGAAGTTGTATCGCAAATAAAAAAAAGATTTTGTTTCGAAGACGAATTTTATAACATTATTGATATTGTGGATCCAAAATTTGCACAAACATTTAAAATAAAATCTTTATTTAATTTTAAAACTAGATTTCCATTTGTTAAAATAAATTACCAAGAATTAGACAATGAATGGCGTCAACATGCCTTGTTGGACCACAAAAAATATGGTTTGTTTGATTATTTAGATGTACAAACTTATTGGGCAAAAGTTTTTAAAATTACAAATTGTGCTGGTAAAAATCTTTTTCCAAATTTAGAAGTTGTTATAAAATTTCTTATGATTCTTCCATTTTCTAATTCATCAGTAGAAAGAGTTTTTAGTAAACTAAAGATAACAAAAACTGATTTACGAAATAAATTATCTTCAAATACTGTTGCTTCAATTCTTTTTACAAAAGAAGGCATTGAAAGAAATGGTGGTACAAATTTTGAGCCCACAAAAGAAATGTTAAAAAAAAACTGGAAAAAGAACTAGTAATAAATACTATTATTATAAAATATTTTTTATTCTGAACAGTACAAAATGTATGACTTTTTTTCTAAAAAAATTTCTTGTATTCTTTAAATTGAATTAAAATAAACCACTTTTGTTTTTGTTAATAAAAAAAAATTTATTTTTTTTTTAAATTGTTTTTTAATTTTTTTAAACATTGTTTTTTACTTTTTTTTTTTTTTGGATAATTTTTGGGATTTTGGATAATTTTGGACAAACTCCTGGATAATTTTTTGGTTCACTGGTGGCAACACTGCTCTTTGGTGAGTATTTTCGTTTTTGTTCGGCTGTATACATATAAGAAGCCGATTAGAGTTCGGTTTACTCGTGCTGCTATGCATATGTTTGTGTGTTAACAAAAATATACGATATCCCAGTCATCATTTCGAAGATTGTTTCAACAAAAATTACCTTACTGTGTCTTCTTCGAGCACTTTTGATGATTAAAAACTGATTAATCACATGCGCTATTAGAAAAAGACTAGAAAATGATTTTTGCTTTCTCTTAAAAAGTGATTTATAGAAAAATTACATTAAATAAGACTCAAAAAATGAGTCGAAACTAATCAGAAAAGCGGATAAAAAGGACTCTCAAGAAGATTCGCGGGTAAGGTAATATTTAATCCCAAAAAAAGAATATTTTGTGATCAGCAAAAGGGCCAATTTATGGCTGTTTTAATAGCACATATGAGTCATAAAGACTCTACATGATCAGATATTGCATAAAATGCTTACTGGGATTTTATTCACTATCTGTAGAAACAGGTTTTTTAAGTAAAACAAATCTGCACACAATTTCAATTCTATTTCGTTCACAATGATACGATCACTTTGTTTACTAGCTACCAGTAAAATATGAAAATAGTATTATAATACAGTGTAATGATGAATTGTACTTCTCAATTAGTTTATTTTTAATGTGCCATAAGAAGTTCGTTTTGTGCTAAGAAAAGCATGAATATATGTTTCCCAGGGCGAAGCTTCATCATTGCACTTTGATTGAGTTGAGCTCCGCGACTATTCATAATGTGAATAGCTCGTGTCTAAAATTTTTGGTAGTTGGGAATGGCGTTTGTGTTAAGAAAAACATAAATACATGCTTCCCAGGGCAAGGCTCGATCATTGCACATTGATTGAGCTGAGCTCCGCGGTTATTCTTAATGTGGATAACTCACGCGAAGAATTTTTGGGAATGGCGTTTGCCTCCGTCCCTACATTAAATGACAAATTTTAAAAATTTATTGTAATTAACATTCTTTTTTAACATATGACAAAAAATAGTATTTTTTAAACACCAATTTTTTTACAGGGCAAATATTTTATGGTTTACCTACTACTTTTGAATGCAAGTATGCAGAGTATATACATGTACTAAAAATACAACCCTTAAAACCATACTATTTTTGCAACTCTAAAAATTTCAGAATTTTGTAAAAATAAAATAAAATACCGATTTATTTTAATATGCGCTTATTATGGATATACATATACAAAATATATGAATATTATTTATAGTATTTTGATATTGGCAACAGTAGTATGTATCAATTTGTAACATTTTGTGATGTTATAAAAATCGCAGAATATTGATATTGATTTTATATAGTTTCTTTTATTAATTAATTAACTTAAATATTACACCAAAAAATATTGATATTGATGAATTTTTATATTATTAACACAACGACCACAAAAACAACATGCACAGCTATGACAAAATACAAAATTTAGGAAAACAATATAGGAAAACGTCATATTTTTTTTTACCTTTTCAGTGATTTCTCGGCACCTATGAAACCTATTGTCATGATTTAAAAACAGGAACCTTTTCAAGATGTTAGTGAATCATTCTCACTAAAAACAAGCGCCCTATCTGCCCTATTGAGGGCGTTATCACAAGAACACATATTCAAATCATATTTTCTCATGACTTTTTAATTCTTCGCTCAATTCTCGGGACCAGATTAACCGATTTGGACGATTTTAAATAGCAAACTTTTCAGGATGTTAGTGAATCATTTTTTATACCAAGGAGCACCCTAGCTATCCGATTGAAGCCGTCATCGTGATTTCCACAGACGGACAGACGGACAGACGGACAGCCGGACAGACGGACATCGTTATATCAACTTCGCTTGTTATAAGGATCACAAATATATATATTTTATGGGGTCCAGAATTTTTTTTCTAATTATTACAAACGGAATGACAAACTTATATATACCCTCTGCACACTGGAGTGGAGGGTATAATAAATTTAAAAAAAATTTAAAATAAAAACACATTAAATTCATTTAAAGTAAAGAATAGAAAAAACAAAATTTGCAAAACAAAAAATTAAAAACTAACAAAAAAAACAATAAATACGTTAGTTTCACCATTAGTCCATCAAACATAATGTCGTTCATCCGCTTCTCCGCAAGCAGACTCTGTTCTGGTGTCTTTTTCTCCAAAATCGAAAATCCAATGCTGTAGATGTTTAGAAATGGCAAAACGATCATCAGCAGCAGCGACAACATTCGTAGAGAACAAGGCCCATAACATGGATCAAATTGTAGTAGCATCTTAGTATTATTCAGATATATCTAAAAAGTTCTTCTCTATTTATACGAACTTCTTCATGAAAAATTACCACAACATAAACACGACATAGTATAATAAATGAAACCCATCGGATTCTGGCTACATCGAAGGAATTCTCTAGATGGTTCGATGAAACCGATCCCAGCAGATTACATAGGAAAGCAGTTTTAGATTTTTATATAACTGTTTTGTTATAAATATAAAAACTCTAAAAGAGGCAACAAATAAAGGAAAATAAAAAATTGAACAAACTAAAATAAATGTTTCTTTTCAGGACAATAACATAAATTTGTATGTTAACTCTTTTTCCTTTTCAATGCAATTATATATTAAGTATTATGTATTTAAGTTTATTAAATTTTTAATTTCTTTAAACTTATTATTTATTGTTCTTAAGTATTTTCCAATGACAATGACATAATTTTTTATGTCAACTAATGTATTATTAAATTATTAAATGAAAGACAATAACATTAAAAACAAATTTAATTATGTTTATTTTAAAGACAATAACATAAATTTTTATGTTAACTTATTTTTTTTTAACAATTATACATATATCAACTATTTATTAATAACATTTTTAGTTTTCTTTTTTTCATTTATTAGCTCCTCAAATAAATTCAAAAAGAGATTTTATTGTTATTGCTTCTTTTTTTGAATATAAAATGAATTATGATAATTATAAATCAAATTAATCAAAAAACATCAAATTTTTAAATATAAATGAAAAATTTCACAATACATAAGTCATAACAACACAGAGTTAAGCAAATACATAAATTGTTATGTTTAATATATAAATTTAAATTATCTTAAAATTTTTATCTTAACCTTGTGAAACAAACAATGTATGTCACATAATTTGCTTCCAGATTCATTTTTCTATGTCGCAATTCTCTGTCCGATGTTGGTTCCCATCTCATCCACTCTTGCGTTGTCAGTTTTCTGGTCACAAAATCATGGTTTGCACATCCTCTAGTATATATGATTCTTGCCATGAGCCGCGATCACCACTTTCATACCTGGAACTATAAGAATCTTTTAGAGCACTTAAATTCCAAAAAAAAGAGTCATGGCTGGAACTGGGTGTATTGCATCCACAGCCACTACATTCATATTGTAGTCACAAATTTGAAATAAATTTCAAATTATAAAATAAAATTAAATGCAAATAGTCCTATTAGTACCTGGTTTGACCAGGTGATATGGGTACAATCTATGCAGCCAACAACGCCTGGAATGCCATGTTTATCAAAAAAATGTCTTTTTGACGTCAAAATTTCTTGTGAACCAGATGGAAGTTTTATCCAATGTTGACACAGCATTTGCCCAAGAAGCGGTACGGTGTTTTTTATAAAAACACGTGAAACTGAAACAAATATGGGAAAGAAAATCGATACGATTTCAGTTACACCTAAAATCGATTTGTTCGAGTTGAGCTTTCGATTTCATTTTAAAACGAATCGATTTGCATCACATACCTGATAATTTATTTCGTTTACAGTTATAAATCTATAATATTAATACGCTAGGCGATTTCTTGTGACTGATGTTTTGTTCTACCGCTTTATCCCGATTTTGACGAAACGTATATTATTTGAAAGGTATTTCTTTTTAGCCGTTTTTATACCCTATACCACTATGTGGTTTGGGTATAATGACTTTGTGCTGCTGTTTGTAACAACCAAAAATATTTGACCTAGACCCATCTTTAATTATACCGATCGAATCAGAATCACTTTCTGAGTTGATTTAACAATGTCCGTCCGTCCGTCCGTCCGTCCGTCCGTCTGTGTGTCCATGTAAAGCTTGTAATCAAACTGCAGGTCGCAAATATGAATATATTTTGATGAAATTTGGTATATAAGCTTTTATCGGCCATGGGATGAACGCTATTGAAATTGGTGAGAATCGGTCCATGTTCAGACCTAGCCCCCATACAAATTACCCATATGAAATCGACATAAATTGCCATAAGATCCAAATTGTCATATAGATCTTACTCAAATTGGGTTTGTATGCGTTCATTACATCCACTAATGAGTAGTCCAAAAATGATCCCTTTGACCCCATATAGAGCTGCTTCCCGATCTTCACTTAAATCTATTAAAAAACAAAAATATTGCACTGATTCTTCTCAAATTTTGTTTGTACATATTTTTGCAAAATACAAGAGACTTTACCAAACATGATCAGGATCGGTCCATTTTTGGACCTAGTCCCTTTATAGATATAGCATCCGATATGAACTTTTTCATATCTGCAGCCAAAAAAATTAATAAAAATCTCACTCAAATTTGGTTTATGCTTATTTTCTATATCGAAGTAGTTGGACCGAAAGATAGGGTCTCTAAACCATGGTATAGGGTATCATATAGTCGGTCTAGACCGACTATAATTTTCTTACTTGTTTACTTTATTTTGAGTAAATTGCATTTAAAGTTGCTACTAACACATACATAAAATTATACATATGCTATGTGTGTTTTATTAAATTTGTTAATGTGTTTGTTAATGAGTTTGTTATCTTCATTTACAATAATAATAAATCATAAAAGTGTTGGTTTGTGAATTGGCTAAGTTGAAAAATAAAGCTGCCTAGAAATTGCACTCGAATTTCGAGCGCTGGAATCTGCTAGTTAATGATTAATATGTATGTGTGTATTGTGTATGTGTTTGAGAATATGAAAAAACTTAATAAAATTCTATTATTAGTATGCAAATGCCAAATGATTTTTTATAGCTGTTGAAATATCTAATTTAACTCTCATCATCTCTAGCACCAGTTTGGCGAGGTTTGGGTGCGCCAGCACATTTGGCCATAATAATTGATCAACCTTCAAGATTGTGTTGGCAGTACCAACCGCATATTTAGTAGCCCAGTATTTTAATGGGAAGAGATCGAACACCTTAATGGTGGAGACATTAATAGTAATGGCTTTTTCAGCTTCAATATTGCAACCAATATTTTTACCAGTCTCCTCTTTATGAGCGAAATATAACTGGTTGACCACTTCAGTACCATTGACACCAGAATTTTCAGCTAAAGCTTTAGGGAATGCTTCCAAAGCAGTGGTAAAAAAAAATAAAGGCATACTGTTCCAAACCAGGTCAGGTATCGGCAAAAGCAGCTATTTGTGTAACCAATTCAATTTCAGTAGCACCAGCTCCGGCCACATAACGGTGGCACCGCGTATATCATTGCTACAATGCTGGTATCATCCAATTCTTCAAAGGAAACTTTGTCACAATAACCTAATTCTTCCTGACTGGGTGTGGTGAAGCGTGGCAAAACAGTATCATTGACAGCTCTAGCTCAAATGGATTTGGGAATTTAAACTAACGACCACTAAGCTAAATTTGTTTTTGTAAATGTAAAGCCATATCAATGGTTTGTCCAAATACCAAACTTTTCCATCTGATTTGTATCGGTTTATTTTAATCAGATCTTTTTATTTCAAATATTGCATCACTTTTGCACCAAACGGTATGTATCAGCGATGTGTATACAACATCGCTAATAAACAAACAAAAATTGTATGCATGTAATTAATTGTATGTATGTGTTGTTGTTTCTCAGTGATGACAACCTTGCTTATAATATTGTGTTTAGGACACTGGTGGAGGGTATCAAAGATTTTTTTAATTTATTAGGTTCTATAGAAAAAATTTTTACATAAAAAAATTTTTTTTTAAACAAACTTAAATTATTTTAATGTAAAGAACTCATCCAATTTAGGTTTATATATTTTTATCTCAAATTTATAAAAAAAAAAAAAGCAAAAATAGAAATAGGACATATTGAATAAATATTTTAAGTAATTGAAATTATATTTTAAAATCATTTCTCCCTATTGGAAATACCATTATTGCAAAGATGCCTGTAATAAGGAATACTCCTTCACTTTCAATTTGGTTTTGTTGCTCAAGTTGCATGGAACTTTAGAAATTATAAATTTTCTATAATTTTTTTAAAATTCTCATAAAAATAAGATTTATTGCAGCTACCCCATATGTTCCCTATCGAATTGCGATGAAGTTAACTGAATTTCGGATTGATTACAATTACAATTCTGTTATCTTAATAGTAAATATTTGATCAAAATAGAAAATATTTTGATTATTTTTCAGTATTTGGCATTTTGTTTTCACTCATTTCGCTTGTAATAGTTTTATTAACCCATTTCCTTCAAGTTTTCGAAGAACAACTTTTAATTTTTCTAACGGAAAATCTAAAAAATCTTATATTTTTATATCCTCCACTCCAGTGTGCAGAGGGTATATATATTAGTTTGTCATTCCGTTTGTAATAATTAGAAAAAAATTTTGGACCCCATAAAATATATATATTTGAGATCCTTATAACAACCGGAGTTGATATAGCGATGTCCGTCCGTCCGTCTGTCCGTCTGTCCGTCTGTGGAAATCACGATGACGGCATCAATCGGGCAGCTAGGGTGCTCGTTGACATAAAAAATGATTCATTAACATCCTGAAAAGTTTGCTATTTAAAATCGTCCAAATCGGTCATTTAGGGCCCGAGATTTGAATGAAGAACTAAAAAAAGTCTTGAAAAAATATAATTTTCTATGTTGTTCTTGTCACGATCACGCCCTGAATAGTGCAGCTACAGTCATCATTTTTAGAGAGAATGATTCACCAAATTCATGGGAAGATTTCTATTTCAAAAATCATTAAAATCGGTGGAACAGGTCCAGGGAAATCTCTGAAAAAGTAAAAAAAAAATGAAAAATATGATGTTTCTATATTGTTCTTGTTGTTATTCTAAATGTTATACTATTGTCATAGCTGGACTTGTTGTTTTTGTGGTCGTTGTGGTAATAATATAATAAAAACTAACCCTTTGTACATATTTTTATTAACTCTGGTAGAAAAATTTAAAAGTTTCCATTGTTTTGGTTTCACTAAAAAATTTGTTATATCATTTCTGTTATAACCACGAGCCTGCCTGCAAAATTTCAGATCGAATGGCTCACGGGAAATTGGTTAAAATCGATCCAAAATTTTTTCGACAAGCAGACACTACGAGTTAATATAAAGGGAGTAAAAATTCACCAACATCTAAAGCAAATAATGCTAAAATACCTAGTTGTTAATAAAAAAAAACAATGTAAATATAGCAAAAAGAAAATTTTATGTATAAATTTATTTAGAAATTTATATCAACATATTAAATAATACAAATAATATACATATATTATATATGTATATCCATAACAACTGCATGTTAGAAATGAATCAGTATATTATTTTATTTACATAAAATTCTGCAATATTTTGTTGTGGGGAAAATACATTTCTTTTGCATTAGATGGCGCCACAATTTTTGTTTGTTCTAATTAGCTTTGCAATAGTTATTTCTATTTTAACATGAATGTTAATATTTTCAACTGGACATCATACAGAACAATGTTAAGAGTATACACGGGCTGGTCTTTTATTTCATACGTTTTTTCATTATTCTTTTACAAATATGAACATAAGTTTGGCATATAAACTTTTTTTGTCTTTACAAAATAGAGTTACCGAGTTCATCAATGAGTTTTTTGCTTTAAAACCAGTTCTACTTAGTTATATAGAATTATTATTCTGCTTTACCTACAAAATATCTGATTGCGATTACATCTAATTTTTAAAAATTGTTTATAATTACTAAAGCATTATTATTCACATAAATACAATATTGCACTTTTTAAATTTTCCATTCAAATTTAAGAAAATATCAATTCTAAAAACTGGAATTAAAAATTTCCAATTATAAATTACAATTAATTGAATTTCAGAAAATCATATCAAAACGTCTGAAATTATAATTTTAAATTTAGAAGACATCAATTGCATCTTTAATATATAAATTTTATTCGTTAAACACAAATTGAAATTCCAAAAAAAAAACACCAAATACCTATGTTTAGATTTAAAAAATTTTTACATTAAAAAAAAATATTGACATTCAGGAGAAATTAATAGCTTTTCAGTACGGCGATTCAGTAACTTCTTTTAACGATAGTCGAATCGTTAAAAAAAGAAAATTGCAAAATTATCAGTAAAATTTTTAAACGATATTCGCTATTATTAAAGTCAGCTGTTGTTGTTATCTAAACGACAACCATTTTTGTGTTGTTTATTCAATCGATAAAAACTTAAATTTTTAGGTTGAAATGTTGTCATACATAAATAAAAATCATAAAATAGTGAAAATATTTTGTTTTAATTAAAAAAGTTTTTTATATAAATAAAAAAATTAAATAGCATATTCAATTCATTATTTCATTTTCAAATAAATAAACAGAAATATTAGTAAAAAAAAAATAAAGATATTAAACATAAACATAAAATCATCCTGTCAAACACGAAGTAATTTGTTTTTTTCTATTCTTCTTTGTGTTTTTCGCTTATTTTGACAGAGATGCCACTAGTTTACAATTTAAATAAATAGAAAAATAGATTTGTCGACTGTCGTTAAGATGTATGTACTTAGTGAATCACTTAATCCTTAGTGCAAACAACAATAGCTGTCGATATATTTTGCGATTGTCGGATCGTTGAAATTCTGTCGGATCGTTGAATTCGCACTACAGAAAATATTAATTTAAATTCAATGAATTTTAGAAAACGTCAAATGATATTTAAGAATTGCGAATATAAAAATTGTTACATAAATAAACGCAATTTGATGAGATTGTTATTTTTTATATATAAATTTTCACAATTTTTTTTGGATGAAAATTTTAAGTTTTTCAGAAAATAAAGTGAACAAATTATTTTATTTAAAATGTTTGGGACATTTGGTTTTTTACGTTTGGAATCCCTAATTTAATTATTTATTATTTTAAATTTATTCTCTATGTTTTCAAAATATGGCAATATTTTAATAAAAAAGTTGAGATAGCTTTTTTTTTGGTTATTATTTTGTTACTCCATCCGACCTATATGGCCACAATGAAGAAATATTTGGCCAGTTAAAAGAAACTATACAGCCATCTCCAATTAGCACGATTTATTGCACGTAGCCACCCTACACAACCATTACCTTTGCAATGGAGGTTAGGGCGAGCTATTTAATTAGCAAAAACTAAATTAAACGAGAAGTTATGTCATATAACCGCAAACGCATGCGTATGGGTATATAACCTAAATGCATGCCGATCAGCAACCACGATGACCAAAAAGCAATCACCGAAATAAATCCGAAATAATAGAAAAGACGAAAACCAACCCAAAGAATTTGCTGAAATAATTTGTTATTAAGTTTAACAAATTGTTTACTTTTTCATTTACATTTATTATCAAGACTCAAACCGAGGTGGAGGGTATCAAAGATTCGGCACAGCCGAATTTAACACTCTTACTTATTTAAATTAGTTTTTACCAAAAGGCATTTCATTCATCTGGTAATCTAAAAAATTGTTTATTTTTTTACCTTACCCCATATGTCTTTTTAGCAAAAATTAAAACAAAATTTAAGGAATGTGGAAAATTACATTTTTAAATGCTAAAAGTCGAAATTATAAGAACCGATATTGGAATACGGCGAAGTTCCGTTACTATTCAACACACGTACCTTTACGTGTTTCAAAAATCGAATAAATGCCATATTTATGTATCAAAAATGAAATAAATATCAAAAATTATAAACTATATATATATTTTTTTCTACTTTGGGAATAAATTTAGATTTTTTCATTTACGAAAATTATAAAACGAAAAGTTGGAGCAATTCTGAAAATTTCAGATTTTCTCAATGGAACTTTAAGAAGTTAACAATAGAAGTTGCTTAAAAAAATTCCAACGCTTTCAAATAGTGGCATATTTTAAGAAGAAATCGTAATGGAGAAGATATAAATCATTCGTTTCAATCGAATGTGTGCAGCGAAAGGAATTCATTCCATCAATGTTAATTCAGAGCTAAAAATTTAAAAATAACTTGATCTTTTAGTAATTTTTAATCCCCGGATAGCCGGCCAAAAATTCTCGTGAATCGGGAGTGAAAAAAATTTTTAAATTCCCGATGTTTTCCGAAGTACGAATCTTAGTTATAAGTATGGAAGTAATTCCAAAGTTCGTAAAGCATACTCAGTTATCCCAGAAATGGAGTTGAGAAGTGGATTAACAACCGGATATTCTTTGGTAACATGTTTTTGTTTAAGACTGTCCCAATATTAATTAGTTTTTGCTTCAAACTAGAGGTAGTTCCGCTATAACCTCCCTGTTGGAAAGTACGATAAAATAACATGTCAGGGTCACAGCTGAGATACTGATTCATGACACTTCCTTACTTTTTCATATATTTGTGTGGGAGGGACATTTTTTTGAGAACCTCCCCTACAAGAACAGTGCCGGTCATTTGACCGGTGATATGACGGTCACTACTGACTGAAGTTTAGGTCATCGCGTAGAACAAAGTTTCTATCATTTTATTGAGGACAATATGACAAAAATGACCGAAACTTTTGTGTACATGTGATTTTGCATCTTACTCTAACCTATGAAAGTATGTAAACCATGAATATATATCTGAACTGCTCACTCTACCGCTGTTTAGTAGTCAACAATGATAGATATATCCATCATCGTTGACCGGTCACACTTGATGGATATATACATCATCATTGACCGGTCACGCTTGATTATAATGAAACACGACTTATTGTTTTTTATTTATTTATTTATTTATTTACTAGCTGTGTGTACCCGGCGTTGCCTGGGTTTCCTTCGTATTACTGGAATAAATTGATACACAAAGTATTTGGAAAATTGTTAGAAATTTATTTTAAAATCTTTAAAAGAATTGCAATTATTTAAATAAATTGTATGGAGTTGGTCATCTTCATAGCATACAAACAAACTCAATTATTTTACAAAAGCAGATTATAAGTTTGGATTATAAAATATATTGAAAGAAATGAGTTATCATTAGTGTTATTTAAAATTTAGCACTATTTACTTAATGTAAAAAAATATTAAGCATTTTTATATATTTACATTATTTCACTGCTGATTATTTCTAAATGATTAATTATTAGTTTAAAAAATTAACGAATAAAGTATTAAAGTAAATTATTAAAATTAACAAATAAAGTATTATAATTTCATAAGTAAAACGTTTAAAGGTTTTTTAAAATTTTTATATAAGATGTAAAATATACCTTTTAATGGATTGTTTTTTATGTATTAAATGTATGACATGTTTTAACATTATGTTTTTTTTTAATTTAAATAAAATTTTAAAGAAGTTAACAGTTTTTGGCTATTTTTCTTGAGAGATCTAACAAATGAAAATTTCAGGTTTATAATACACTTCTATAAACGACGTTTAATGTTTTTCCATCTGGAGCCAAAACGTATAAATTTCTTACACTTGGAACTCTTGAGCAAGCAACATATAGCTGACCGTGAGAAAAGCAAGGTGTCTTTAAATGTATGCCTGCAGTTTTGAGTGTCTGTCCTTGTGATTTGTTTATTGTTATTGCAAATGCCAGTTTTATAGGAAATTGCAAACGTTTAAATTGAAACGGTAAATCTGTCGGAATGAGGGGTATTCGGGGAATAAAAACGTATTCCCCTTTCGCAGAACCTGTCAATATTGTTGCTCCGATAATATTGCGGCTTAAATGTGTTACTCGTAATCTCGTCCCATTACAAAGTTTTAGTGCGTTCAAATTTCGCATGAGTATAATAGGCACCCCAATCTTGAGCTCCAATTTATGTGATGGAACTCCTGAAAGCTCCAACGAATTAAGGAATTCTGGCGGGTATGTAGTACAATGCTCTTCATCCAGTACACTATCAATTGATTTATAAATTGTGGACTGACCAGAAACTTTGTGTAGAATTTGGTGATTGATGTTGGCCACAATACTGTTTTTGCAGCTAACAATGCTCTTTCACAGCCATTAATAAATTTTGTTCATTAGTTCGTATCAGAATCTAATATAACCTATAATGTCTGTTAGTAGACTGACTATCTCTTCACCAAATTTTAATGAAATCGGTTTAGCTGTTTATAAGAAGCAGAAAAAGTGGGCATAAAAATGCCACGTCCACCATATCAAAATATTTATAGTCTATAGTTCCTTCCGGAGCTTCCACTGTCTATGTGCCAAATTTCAATCAAATCGGTTCAGCCGTTTATTAGATAAAGAAAAAGTGGGCGTAAAAGGGCCACGCCCACCATATCGAATTTTTTATAGCCTATAGTTCCTTCCGGAGCTTCCACTGTCTATGTGCCAAATTTCAATCATATCGGTTCAGCCGTTTATTAGATAAAGAAAAAGTGGGCGTAAAAGGGCCACGCCCACCATATCGAATTTTTTATAGCCTATGGTTCCTTCCAGAGTTTCCACTGTCTATGTGCCAAAATTTCAATCAAATCGGTTCAGCCGTTTATTAAATAAAGAAAAAGTGGGAGTAAAAGGGGCACGCCCACCATATCGAATTTTTTTATATCCTATAGTTCCTTCCGGAGCTTCCACTGTCTATGTGCCAAATTTCAATCAAATCGGTTCAGGCGTTTATTAGATAAAGAAAAAGTGGGCGTAAAAGGGCCGCGCCCACCATATCGAATTTTTTTAAAGCCTATAGTTCCTTCCGGAGCTTCCACTGTATATGTGCCAAATTTCAATCAAATCGGTTCAGCCGTTTATTAGATAAAGAAAGAGTGGGCGTAAAAGGACCACGCCCACCATATCGAAATTTTTTATAGCCTATAGTTCCTTCCGGAGCTTCCTCTATATATGTACTAAATTTCAATTAAATCGGTTTAGTCGTTTAGGCGTGATGCTCACACAAACAAACAAACATACAAACCAACAGTCATTTTTATAATATTAATAAGGATAAGGATTTATTTATTTATTTATTGTATCAAAAATCAAATTCAAAATTAAAAATAAACATTAAATATTAAAAACACAACAATATCACCAATTCCGAAACGTGGTGATAACTTTGAGACAATGTTGAAACAGGACAATGGGCTTAACTTAAAACAGATATTTAAACAACTTTGCTGACTTTTCACTCGAAACATCCCTCAATGTGGTACGTAACTTAGCACTGAATAAATTGACTAAACTCAATAGAAATTTCCTGTAATGGGCCTTAGTGCAATCAGTAGTTTCTTAAAGAAATCAATTTATTATAACACTTACATATATATCAACACTTTATATTAAAGCTTACCTTTTGAGTGTTGTGAATTAACAATTTCGGCCAAACCTGATACAATTCATTTGGAAAATTGATGAGTAAATGATGTATCCATTCAAATACTGCTGCCTTTGTTTATACAGAACGGTATGTGAGATATTGTGATAATACCTCTATAAATCAATTTGTTCAATATTCTGAGATCTTTGTTCTTTTGAAGAAACTAATTTCATTATGGATGAATTTACGGATACTGCAGATTCCTTAATATTTTTCATATTATTAACATTATATTCCAGACATTATCAGGCATGTCACAGAACAAAATCGAAATCGATTTGATTCCGTATTGCCAAATCGATCGGTTTCGTTTTAGCTTCTTCAGAAATTTGTCGCTTTCATTAAATCGAAAAAAAAATGAAAAAGATATTTTGGTGTATTAAATATGGCAACGTAACGAAAAATACACAGCTGATTGTTGGAAAGAAAAAGAATATAAAGCGAAATTTTAAGATTGTGTTGTGTTAAATAAATAAATAAAAAATATAAAAATGCCCGGCATATCCATTGTTGCAGTAGTAGAGGAACGAAACCAACATTCCGTTGAAAAATCTTTAGATGGTGGGCCAAAAGAATTTAATTTTCCTGTCAGGTCTTCCCAATGGCTCTCCACAACAGCCCGATCTCCCTTCACAAACCCCCTAGCTATATCCTGATGATGGCACTCCATATATTCAAGGAAAATTTTCTCTTGTGCCGAACTGCGATGTTTTCCCCTTTAATAATAAATAAAATTGAAAAATTTTAAAAATAAATTTTCTAATACATGTTTATTCAGTAGTTTTTCTTTCCACAACAGCCCGATCTCCCTTCACAAACCCCCTAGCTATATCCTGATGATGGCACTCCATATATTCAAGGAAAATTTTCTCTTGTGCCGAACTGCGATGTTTTCCCCTTTAATAATAAATAAAATTGAAAAATTTTAAAAATAAATTTTCTAATACATGTTTATTCAGTAGTTTTTCTTTTTCGTTTGTTTTGCTTCGCCATTTTGCTGTCAGCGTTGTATTTTGTTAGAAAAAACAAATATTTTGCTCTAAACAAAAAGTGGTTTGTATGAAATAAAAAGGTGGCAATAATTAGTTTACGACGTTTTGTATTTTTCGTCATTTAAAAATCATTTTCTTTTAAATTGGTAATAAAATTCATTTTAAAGATTGAAATGTCTATATTTTGCTAAAATAAATAAACCAATAGTTTTTTTTTATTAATTTTAAGTTGTTCTGGATAGTTTTTTGGTATCTATGCCACTTAGAATATCAATTCCACTTAAGAAATTAAAAGTGGTTTCATATAGATAACATTTGTCGGTTTACGTTTTCTGAAGAAGCCAAATACGGTTTCAATTCCACTTTCGATCGGAATTTGTTTCTGTGACATGCCTGTATATTCCAGAATGGCATAAATTAAAACATTCAAATATTAAAACAAACTCCCATATCCATGTTATGGCAACAGACTGAAAGATAGATATAAGGATTAGTGTAAAATACTGCAAGGGAGATTTACTTTGTTTCTAGCTACAATTTTTAATAAAATGTCAGTGCATTACCTTAATAAGTTAATTTGGTGATTGCGCATGTATGTATTAACAATATATTTATAGTGTCTTCCATGCGCACTTAACTGGAATCATTACGAATCGATTTAATAAACTGTGTCAGCGTTGTTTCACACAATTATATTTCTTGCGTATTATCTTACATCATAAAAAGTCCATCAATAATATCAAATAGATAACGATATTATTTTCTGGTACAGCATTCACAATCGAAATCCAGGATATAACATATTGTCGCACAATATAATTCTTTACACAAATGCGTTTCCTAAGAGGTATAAAAGCTTCTAGATTGAAAGTTTGTGAAGATTCTACAGCAATATCTTTAAGTAAACGATCCAACAGGAATAGGCCACAAGACGCGAGCAAAAAATAAATCGTGGAAGGGTATAATGGAGGGACGTGCCACCGCAATTGAGAATGGCACTAACGAATTCACTGACATATTTTGAAGAATCCTAAAGAAACAAAAATTAACTTGAACTTTTAATTTAATTAATTACTTACCTTTCCTAAACCTAAACTTGTAGCCGCCAAGCCAATTGAACCTCTCTTTCTTTTATTAGAATCCTGGGAGGAGGCAAAGTCATTGGGCAACACCTCTATAAGTTTTCGCATTTGGGCAGTTGTTTTTCATATTAAATTCTTTAACCAATATGTGTGCGATATCAGTTGGATCATTTAAATAATCTGTTTTTTTTAATATACATGATAAAGCATTTTAACAATTTAAGTTAACAATTAATTTCACTTTCCGACAGCCAATAATGAATAATACGCGGTAATTCACAAATATTGCTGTTTAACGAAAAAAATTTTAAAAAACAACTCTACAACAGCAACTATGACAGTCATATGTTCTTAAATAGAAAAAAACTGCAAGTGTGTTAGTACAAAAATTGTTTATGGGTTAGTTTCAGTCATTCATTTCTTGTAGGGTCTGCTACATGCCACGTTGCATACTTGCGAATCAGAAGTTAGTTGATGCGTATATTGAGCGATGAAAAGACGTAGAGCGGAGTTTTCGGTATTATTTTCTCAACACTTTCTTTTCACATATGCAATAAATAAACTTGGTATTTATTTTTTAATTAAATACCTTTTTTAATTTAATTTAACATCTTACATTTGTAAAGTTGCACCCCCCAAATATCAGTAGTGGCATTTGAAACTTCAGTCACTCTCACGTAATCGTTCGAGCCATTTTCTAGTGTTTGCTAGACTAACGCACGGCAATTTAATTTATAAATAGTATATAGATATACATATTAATAAAACTTCTTAAAAGTCTCGGAAATTGTACTTATCTAATCATTATTTAAACTTTATTTTACCCATGTTCATTTAAAAGAAGAAAATATAGTAAATCTCATTACAAAGTATCATTTTGTTTACATTTTTCCTTAAGTGTATATTTCCATAAAAAGTGAAATTATTAATTCGTATTTAAAACCATATGTTAAACTCTTTAATCCATTAAGTTTAACACGTGAATATTTTCCACTTTTACAGCAAAACTTACAGAAATAGTAACACTTAAAAAATAGAAACAACAAATATGTAGAAAATGTTACATTCCATTCCGAAATGAACCAAAGATTGAATCGAAAGAATAAACCTTTTGTTTAATTTTTTTTTTCGTACATAGAACAAAAAAAACTTATAGGGCGTTTAGATGGCCAAACAAAATCTAAGAGATGGAAATATGTGATTTTAATAAAATTGAGTGGGAAGTGAGTGAGCTGACAAAGTGTATTAATTATATATCGCCAGAAAACTATTTGCAAACCCATTTTTGATTAAAAAAAAATAATAATAAATTCATCGGAATTTGTAAAAATCTTTAAGATTTGAATAATATCTAGAAATTAACCCTGGTCGAATAATTAGATCAAAACCATTATAAGTTAGCCTCTAAATGCCCCATAGCAAAGTTGTGTGCGAAGCGTTGCTCTTTTCTACAGAAGCTGTTTTGTATATGGAATTCTGTTTTCAAGGATAAGTGGCTTTTGCCAGCATTTATATTATTGTGCTATTTGTTGAAGCTGTTTTTTTATGCTAAAAATCTTTGTGTATTTGATAACATTTTTCTGTGCGCTGATGACGATGATGATGTTGATGATGATGATGATGATGATGATGATGATGATGTGACTGCTGATGCTATTGTTTCATTGGATGGTTTGTTATTGTTGGTACTTTCCTGCTGCTGCTGCTGCCGTTGGTTGTGAGATGATTGTTCTATATGGTAATGATAATTTCAAGTACTTTAATGGATTTTTCTAGTTTAACTCGTACTTTTTTCAGTGATTAAAGTGGCGAAATGGAAAATTAAAGTATTTTTTTTAATATAAAATCTGTTTGAACTACTGCTAATGCTATTAAATAATCGTGTTCACATGGAACTTGTTTGTGTAAAAGCCAAAGGATGATTAAAAGTGTTGAAGGGTAAAACATTCCAATGCGCACTTTATGCGAACTAAAAGATTTATTTTCATTTGTAAACTGGATATAAACGATTAGTTAAAAGTATGGAACTTGTAGAGTCTGACCAAAGTCGATTACTTTAATTTCAACGGTAACTTTTTCTTCTTCATAAAGAAATTTTGAAATCCCGCACAATCACTATTTTTTTGGTAATTCGAGTTTCCGAATTTTTCATATTTCTGGACGCTTTTTTTTATTTAATATATATTTTTTATTTAAAATATGAAAATAAGAATGGAGCTGACTCTAAAAACTACATTAAAATCGATTTTTATTGTCCAACCGTGTGTCCATGTAAACCTTGTAATCCAAACACAGGTTGCAAATGTGAACTTATTTTGATTAAATTTGGTATATGAGCTTTCATCGGCTATACTATACCTAGTCCCCATACAAATGACCCCTGTGAGATCGCCTTAAATTGCCATAATATCCAAATTATCACTTAGATCTCGGTCAAAGTGGGTATGTGTATGTTTATTACATCAATTTATTAGTAGTCCAAAAATAAACCCTACAGTACAATTTTTAGTCATAGCCCCCATATGAAGCTGATTCCCGATCTTCACTTAAATCTATCAAAAAACAAAAATATTGCACAGAGTTCCCTCAAATTTGGTTTCAATATATTTTTGCACATTTCCTCTCATCCGATCGATTTGAAACTTTGTCCATAGACTTGTTGTTGTCAAAGATTAATTCTAAGAGATTTAAACCCCATTTCCCCTCATCCAATCAATCTGAACCTTGGTCCACAGACTTGTTGCCACCAAATATTAACTTAAAGATAGTCACGTATAGTCAGGCACAGTCACAGAGTGATTTAAACCTCCTCATCCAATCAATCTGAAATTTGGTCCATAGACTTGTTGTGACCAAAGATTAATTTTAAAATAATCACGCAAAGTCACCACTCACAAACTCATATGCATAAGGAAAGAAAGAGTTTTAATAAAAACTTTGTTTTTATGGGTTAGATTATTTTATTGTTTTAATAAACTCTGGTACAGAAGTTGAAAAGGTTCCATTGTATCACTAAAAAAATACTTTTTGATATGTAAACATCTATACGCGCAGGGGGGTAAATTTCTATTTCACAATACAATCACAAAAACAGCGTAACATGTAACTCGTAAGACAAAAACGGTGTGGCTTATGATTGTATTGATGAAAAAATTATGATATGTAATAATAACCTGTTTGAAAATGAAAAATGAATAATTAAAAACTAAAAAAAGAAAAATAAAAAATTAAAAATGAAAAATTATAAATAAAAAATAAAAAATGAAATATTAAAAATTAAAAATAAAAAATGAAAAATAAAAATGAAGAATAAAAAATGAAAAATAAAAATTAAAACTGAAAAATAAAAGATGAAAAATGAAAACTGAAAAATGAAAGACGAAAAATGAAAAATAAAAAATTAAAAATATAAAATGAAAACTAAAAAATGAAAAATGAAAATGAAAAACGAAAACCGAAAAATGAAAAATGAAAAATGAAAAATAAAAAATGAAAAATAAAAAGTGAAAAATAAAAAATGAAAAATAAAAAATTAAAAATAAAAAATGAAAAATAAAAAATTAAAAATGAAAAAAGGAACATGAAAAACGAAAAATTAAAAATTAATCGGTTGAAATAATAAATAATTATAAAAGTTTTTATATTAGCAGAGCCCCTGCAGTTGATTGCCTTAAGTGATACACAGATGAAGCTTTCTGCTTGATTTAAGAAAAATGCCAAAAAAAAATCTTTAATTAATAGATGGTTACACATATCCCCTGTAATCGGACTCACGTGTGTTTTTTTTTTTTTTCAAGAGAAAACACACCAAAGAATGATTTCGGCATTAATAAAAAACAAAATTGGCAAATTTAGAATTTTATAAAAGTTTCCAGCTGTATTTGATCGAGCAATTGAACTTCAATAATTAAAGCTATTGTAAAGTTGTTGATGAGTCACCTGATATAAATTTTGCTAAAGGACACGTTGAGTGCGTCCAAGTTAATTTAAGATGATGGAAGACCATTTGTTTGACGACCAAAGGGAAAAAGAATAGACCCAAAATATACAAATAAAACTTTTGAGTTTGGCGGTGGTAATATTATGGTATGGGGTTGCTTTTCAGACCAAGGAATAGGCCCACTTCATGGAGTAAAAGACACTCAAACTGGAATTGAATACAGACAAATTCTAAATTGCGTAATGTATCCATACGGAGAGGAAAATATACCCTTGGTCTGGAAATTCCAACATGACAATGACCCAAAACACACCTTCATAGTTGTAATAGAATGACTACAATCTAAGTTTAGTGTTTAGTGTTAGTGTTTTGTAATGGCCAGCCCAATCAACAATACCATAAAAAATCTATGGAATGTTTTAGGTAGAAAAATATAGACACGATATTAAACAAACAAGGCAGATTCCATAGAAACAGTTAATTCAGAGTGGCAAAAAACTTGAATGGATATCTTCAACAATTTAACTGACTCCATGCCACGGCGCACTGTGGCTCAAATTTTGATTTCATGGGCCAAAAGTCAAATTTTTTTTTGTCATCGATTTTTAAAATTTTTACTCCTTTTTGTAGCTTATATATCCAGATTAAGGTAGCCAAAAAATTAGGTTAAACTATTGATAATTGTGGGCGTGGCATGCTGTCAAACTCAACTGTTTTTTTTTAATTCAGCAAAAGGTGTTTTTTTTTTGTTTTTTATCAAAAATAAATGGTTACTACTCGCAAGCTATCATCGATATTGGCCTGCGGTCTTTTTTATAATGTTAGTAGGATTATAGTCTTTAGTTTTTGTAAGTAGTCACAGTTCTAACGTTTGATATTAGGGGCGTTATGAAATATTTATGAAACCACTATATTTTTCTCAAATTTAAACTTTAGTGGAATAGAACTTCTAAAGGAAGTAAGGGAACAAGAAACGTATACCACCCGGAGAAAGGCGAATGTATCCTGTTTAACCC
This sequence comes from Cordilura impudica, assembly GCA_963682025.1. Taxonomy (NCBI): domain Eukaryota; kingdom Metazoa; phylum Arthropoda; class Insecta; order Diptera; family Scathophagidae; genus Cordilura; species Cordilura impudica. The sequence goes on along the minus strand of OY821520.1, from coordinate 189,915,790 downwards.
TATATATACTTTTGCACCCCCCACGAGCCCCCGGTAGAACACTTTTTTCATTTTAATGAAATTACTCTAAAAAAATTACTCTAAAAAAAATTTTGTTTTTTTACTTTAGACTACGTAAAAGTAAAATAATTAAATAAAATACCTGCGAAAGGGTTTATTGGCTTTGTTTTGATCAGCAAAAAAATAAGTCATAAAATGATCACAATAGGTTCTACAGTAAACAAATGATCTCTTTCTTAATTTACCTGTTGTCAAATTTAAGGGTCAACCAAAGTCATAAACAATTTTATAAGTTTGTCAATAATCGCGGCACTAAACCACTAAAGATAAAAAACCACCCCATATTGGCGAGAAACTAATTAGTTTTACCTGATATTGAAGTCTGGATAACAAGTGCAGTTTTGTTCAATTTAAGTACTACCTGCTATGAAATTAAAGATCAATGTGTGAATAACATGTACCTAAAAATGTATAAAATGACGGATTCTATAAGGGATTACTCAATAATAAGTTAATACTTCAAGTGTACGGACGTATATTCGCAAGTGATAAAAAGTGATAAAAAAGTGATAACAGACGCAAATAAAAATATTGAGAAAAATATGGAGAACTTTAGTTATAAAGAACTGGCCGAAGAGTATTTTCGAAACAAAAACCAGGAAGATGTTCTTAGTTACGTTAAAATAAAATTAAACTTAAATTCGTCTAGTACCGAAATACAAGAGCAATTATCTAATTTCGTCAAAGTACTAAAAAAACGATTGAAAGAAGTTAACTACTGTAAACAAAAGTTTTATAATAAAAGTGCAAACTGGTTAGAAGGCCAACTTAATGTTGGTGGAGAAACAGCAAAGCTAGATAAGGCTGGAAGACCACGCAAATCATTGGACAACTGCAGCGATAGATCTAAGAGGCGGAAACTTAAAAATTTTAACGAGGAAATTGGTTCTACAAATATAAAAGAATCTTTTCTACATCAATTACGAGCACAAAACCAATTAACAAAAGTGGATATCATTGAAAAAACTTGTAATGCTAGTCCAGTGAGAACAAAGCGAATTCTTAAAAGTATACCAACTCCGAGCGATGCAAAACAGTTCACAAATGAGGAGGCATTAGCATTATTTCTGGATTTGAAATTAACAAAACACCAATATATTCAGCTCAGATTGCGTGCGATTGAAAAAGGCTCAAATATGTATCCAGCATATCATCACATAACAGCTGCTAAAATAGACTGTTTGCCATCAAAGGACACTATTACAATCACACCAATTTCGGCAGAAGTACAACTACAATCTTTACTTGATCACACAGCCAAACGCTTGCTACAATCAATAACAGGAACTGAGTTAAAGAAATATGGAAACACAAAGTTAATTCTATTTTGTAAATGGGGATGTGATGGTTCTTCGGGACAAAAACAATACAAACAAGTTGTATGTGAAAATATTTCGGACTCAGATATGTTCATGGTATCATTTGTACCATTGCGATTGAAAAAGATTTTGGAAGATTCGGAGCCTTCGAGTAGTACAACGCAAACAATGGATATTTGGAAAAATGAGACACCATCTTCTACGAAATACTGCAGGCCAATCAAATTTGAATTCAAAAAAGAAAGTCATGATGCCATTAACAAAGAAGTTAGTGATATCAAGGCCCAAATAGCAACACTACAGCCATTACAATTACAGTTAGATGGGCAGCAAATTGAAGTAAGCTACCAATTAGTGCTGACAATGATAGATGGAAAAGTAGGTCAGGCTTTGACTAACACGAAGGCTGCATCCAGCTGCATTATATGCCAAGCAACATCAAGCCAATTAAACCAAGTCCCGACAAAATCATTCGATAATACCGATGCCTTCGAATTTGGATTATCACCACTACATGCAAGAATACGACTTATGGAACACATACTAAAAATCAGTTATGATTTGGATTTCGGGCCTTCAGGATCAATAAGAAACAACGAAACCAACAAAGAGTTAAGAAGTTCAAAAAAGAAACATGTTCAAGATGAATATCGCAAATTTGGATTGATTATAGATCAGCCAAAACAAGGGTCAGGCAATACAAATGATGGCAATACCGCAAGAAGATTCTTTTCAGATCCAGAAACAGCATCTGAAATAACAGGAGTGGATTTAAACCTTATTTTCAGATTTAAAATAATCCTAGAAGTACTTGCGTGCAATGAAGAAATTGACTCTAGAAAATTTGGAGATTGTGCTAAGGAAACTGCAAAAATATATACAACCAACTACCCATGGAGAAATATGTCTGCAACAGTCCACAAAATCCTTTATCATGGAGAAGATGTCATTAAATATCATTTGGTGCCACTTGGAGATCTATCAGAGGAGGCTCAGGAAAAAAGGAACAAGGATTACAGATTTTATAGACAGCACAATACTAGAAAAATGTCACGAAATTCCACAAATGAAGATCTATTTAATATATTATTGGCAACGTCAGATCCGTTCATCTCCAGTATTCGAAATCAATGGAAAGTGGAACATCGGGATTTAGATGAAGAAGCCAAAAAACTACTAAAGAACAGAAATAGCACAGAACAAAATATGGAATATTTGCAATCAATATTTGAGTCTAATGAATAATAATTATAATTGCCTTTCATTGTTATTTAAGTACGAAAAACATAGTATTAGTAAAAAATAATAATAAACAGAACCTACCATTGTTACAAATGCTATTTAAATCTATTGCAGTTTTTATTCTTAAAAGGTTTCCCACATATGAATGCAATGTTTTTATAGATAAGAAAGATTCAAAAAATAAGAACCCATATTTTCATATCAAAATTAAAAAAAAAATTAGAATCATTGCGCTAATGTTTAGCAGATTTATTTAGCTAGTGTAACAAATTAGGCAGCAAACACTAATAAATTTTTCTGTAGTAATAATAATATTCCTTGAGTGTCAGCAAATTGCAAATTTGATAGCAAACATTTTTAATTTTTTAGTAATACTAGTTAAATTTCTAGTGAATTTTACTATTTTGTTGCGTGTAAAAATTTTTTTGAGTGTAAAAATTTTTTTGAGTGTAAGCATTAAAAAAATTTCATTATTACAAAAAATGTTTATAATAATTATTTAACTCCAAATATGACACTTTCTAATAAATAAAAATAAATAAAAAAAACATATATCACGCTAAAAGTTAAAAAAAATCAAAAGTTAAACTTTGACCTAGAATTCCTTAAAAAGTACTCAATCAATTTAAATGAAATTCACATTGAGTCAAGATCAACTATCTATCTATCTATTAAAAAAAACAGTACTAAAATATTTTGATCGGTTCAAAAGTTACAGAATTTTGGCCAATGAAAAATGATTTTCAGCCACTGTGCGGCGTTGGAAAGCAGTACTAAAATATAATGAATACTTTTAAGTTTTGCTATTTTTTTAATATATTTTTTATGTTAATGTATTTTTTTGTAAATAAATAAAGCATACAATTTTTAAATTAATAAGAGTTTGTAATTTTATGATCCAATTTGTTGGTATTGACAGTTCAAGTCGTCAACAATATATTTTGTTAAAATCTTCCATTGTATTGTCACAGATATCGTAATATTTTTCGTTTGATACAAAGTAGCCGTGAGGATTATTAAAATTTTGATTATTAAAACGGAAAATCAATTCTGATTTAAATGGATTACTTAAGCGTCAACTGTTGTCACGTTTTAAGTTCATCATAATAAATTAGATACAAAAAATAGTTGTAAATTTGCAATGAAGTTCAGACTATTTGAAACAGTATCGTGAACAAATGGATCAAATCTGTAAAAACTGCCAAAGCACTAAGGCGCGAAAAGTTTCTTTACGATCAGCGTCTTTGTGCTAAAATTATTTCTGCTCCTCGGGGCAGCATGAGCTTTTGGTCGTTTGTTAAAAGAGTAACGAATAATGCTAGTTCTACAATCCCAACTCTTATAGTGAATGACGAAACATTCACTGACCCGGTTGATAAGGCTAACTAACCTTTTAGCTGAACTTTTTGCAAAAAATTCGTTTTTGCCGGATAGTGATGAACCACTGCCCGAGCTCGAAAGAGTATCTTGTACTATGCCTAAAATATTCTTCCGAGCACGTGCAGTTAAAAATGTTCTTTCGGATCTCAACATAAATAAGTCTCCGGGACCAGATGGTATACCAGCACTGGTGCTGAAACAGTGCTCTTCGACGCTAGCTAGTCCATTGGCCAACCTTTTCAGCCTTTCGTAGCGTGCGGGAGTCTTTCCCTATTGCTAGAAAATTGCTAATGTCCAACCAATCGGCTAATAACCCTGTGCAGCTAATAACCCTGAAAATTACCGTCCCATTGCAGAGAGTATGATCAATTTCCATCTTGCGAAGTACGTAGAGACCAACGCACTCCTTAATGATCCATAGAAATCGTTCCACGGGAGACCTGTTCTAGGCGCTGGAGTCGATTCATTCACAATTTTGGCGAAAGTAAAGTGGTTGCTCTAGATAATTCCAAGGCATTCGATCGCGTGTGGCACGGTGTATTGATGTCAAAGCTTATTGTACTTGGGGTCGGTAATGATTTATCTCGGTTTATTTCGAGTTCTCTCAGAGACCGCACAATACGTGTTGTTATTTATGCAGTCTATTCTAATGAGTTTCAGCTTAATTCAGGGATACCCTACTTCTCTTTTCGTTATCTTTCTGAACGACCTCCTTGGTCAAACGTTTAATTCTATATACTCTTCCGCAGATGACAGCAGCATTTGTCATTCATTTTCCTTTAATTGTAGGCCAAGTCCATTGGAGATTGGGGGGCAAAAGGCGGACAATGAATGACACACTCAATCAAGACTTGTAAACAATCTCCCAGTGGGGTAAAGTGAATAGGGTTGATTTTAATGCGCTGAAGACTCAATGCTTCACAGGGCCATGGAATCAACAATGTCATCTTTACATATGGGTGGTATAGGTATTGAGGAATCGGATACTCTTGATGTTCTAGGCATGAGAATTCAATGTGATGTTCGTTGGAACGACCATGTATTTCAAGTGTCGAAAGAAGCATTCAAGTGTCTTGATTTTCTAAAACGGTGCAAAAATTCACTCCTTCTGATCTCCTTAAAATCTATACTACTTACATCCGACCGAAAATGGAATACAACTCCCATATATGGGCAGGAGCTTCAAAGTCTATTTTGCAAAGGAGGGCGTTGGCGCTCATCAATGACAGTAAGGTATCCAACTCTATTGACTCATTGGAACATCGTCGGAATGTGAATTGTGTATCACTGTTCTATAGATGCTACCATGGGAAATGTTCTTCTGAGATTAGCGAACTTATTTCAAGTGCCCGAATTTCAGTTCGCGCTATCCGGTTCTCTAGTAGCTCACATCCGCTTGTAGGCTATTGTCCCGTTGACTGCACAACGAGTGTTGGCCAATTATTAAAAAAAAAAATTTTTTTAAGGAAAAATCTGGAAATCTGTTCGGTACTCCAAAAACCTGTAAAGAAAAGTTTTAAATCTGAACATATATCATAGTAACACTGGGTTTGTTTTTTATCGATTAATCGGTCTATCGGTTTGTCGATTTACAGTAGGTTTATATTATACAATATTGTTAGTAGTTATTTATGATTTTATAATATCACTTAATCAATTATATATATAGTAATAGGCTAGGTGATTTCTTGTTACCGATGTTTTGCTCCACCTCTCTATCCCGAATTCGACCAAACATATATTATTTGAAAGGTATTTCTTTTTAGCTGTTCACCAGACTTAGAGATTTCTTAGTTTTTTACTTTATTTTGAATAAAATGCATTTCAAGTCCCTACTAACACATGCATAAAATTATACGTATGCTATGTGTTTGTTTATTAATTTTGTTAATGTGTTTGTTAATGAGTTTATAATCTTCATTTACAATAATAATAAACAAAAAAATTGTTGGTTTGTGAATTGGCTAAGTTGAGAAATAAAATTGCCTAGAAATTGCACTCGAATTTCGAGAGCTGGAATCTGCTAGTATCAATTAATCCAATATTTAATATATATTGGAAATAGTATTGTACTCGTGTATAATTTATAAAAAAATAAACAACAAAAATCTTATAACAAAATCTAAAAAAAACTACGTATTCGTCGATTCAAAAGAAAGTTTGTCCTCTGAGTTTTGAAAGCTTTATGTACAATAAAAAAAAACTATTTGCTGTTATTTGTTTTAGTTAGGTATTTTAGGATTTGCATATAATCAAAGAGCTATTTTAACTGTCATCAAGTTTGGATTTATTGAGACTTCTTCAGCCAGAAAAGAAGGAAAATGTTTACGTGAAATCGGTTCCATTATTAGCAGAAGCCATACTGTATTAAAAAAAATGATTGATAAATATGCAAAGATCGGATAATTGGAAAATCAGCATATAACTGGCCGACCAAAAAGACTTAGTTCTACTCAAAAAAGGTCCATTGTACGATGTCTAAAGCAAAATCCAACCGAAAATTCTGTACAAAATGCTGAAGCAATTTCAGAGTCTTCAAATAAAAAGGTTATTGCCAGTACAATGCGACGAGCATTACACGCAAATGGTATACCGTACTATCTAATGTTACTCAGTATGTTAAAGAAAATGACAGTTCATTCTGGGAAAATTAACTTTTTAGCGACGAGAGCAAATTTGAGATATTTGGCAAAAAGAAACAAGTAAAAATTTGGAAAAGCTAGAATCCAGAGTCTGCAGAAAAAAATATAATATCGACAGTTAAGCATGGCGGATGTTCGGTGATGGTGTGAGGATGCATGACTGCGAGTGGAGTATGAAATTTGCTATTCGTAGAAAGCACCGTGAATAAATTCAACTTCTTTAACATTTTAAAAAAATATTTACACGCCAGCGTTGAGAAATTGTGCTTTGAAAATACTTGGGTCTTTCAGCAAGACAATGATCCGAAATACATATCCAAAATTGTCAAGGAATGGATGCTCTACCACGTACCCAAACATTTGGATCATCCCCCACAATCACCGGACCTCAATCCCATAAAGCATTTGTGGGAGTATCTTGACCGCCAAATAAGGAAAAGAGTAATAAGTAACAAAGACGTGCTAAGATCGTTATAATGGATGAATGGTCAAAAATTACACCCGAAGTGACATCAAATCTCGTAAAATCAATGTCACGAAGATTGCAAGTTGTTATAAATGCAAAAGGAAAGCAAATTAAATATTAAATTTTTTCCATTTTACTTTTTATTTCACTTTTTGTTTACTTGTAAATTTTCATTTGAATCGCCGAATAAGTAGTTTTTTTATGCCGTTTTCTTTTCTGATAAAATATGTCGCATTTTATTCGCACTTTTTTCGAAAAGTATATTTTTTATATATTCTGAATTAAGAGCAACATTATCTTATACATCCTCATCTTATACGGCCTGAAAGTGCTGTATTCATAAAATGCAAAAAAATATTGATTATTATCCTCTTTGAAATCATGGGGTGAAAATATTCAAAAAAGGGAAACAATGGGGAAATATTCTCACATTATGACCTGAACGACGTCAATGGCTGCAATTTTTTGCTATTTACGAGGGCTCGACTTTGAGACCTTTCGATTGATGTATAAGATAAGGTTGCTTTTAATTCAGAATATATAAAAATACACTTTTCGAAAAAAGTGCAAATAAAATGCGACATTTTTTGTCAGAAAAGAAAACGGCATTAGATTTTGTTGTAACATTTTTGTTGTTGAGAGATTTTTGTTATTTATTTTTTATAAATCGGATACAAGTGAAATACCATATGCAATATATATATATATATAAATAAATACTAACACTATTGTATACACAGTTGTTAACTTTGTTTTGACGCTCACTGTATAAAAGCGAAAGTATATTGGTTTAAAGCTTATAGGAGGCTAAATCATTGGACCGATCTTGCTGAGTCTCACTGTGTATCTGGTAGGAACTATAGGCTATACATTTTTTTTATATTTTTAGTGGGCGTGGCACTTACCATACAAAGTGTTGAAATAATATGGCAACCCGAATAACTGTTATACTATTTTTTACATTCATTTATCTTACATTTCATTTCTTTTTCTTTTTCCTTTTTTTTTGTATTATTGAATTTGTAGTTGAAGGTCATTCAAGTCGTTGAGGCTAATAAAATATTCTTGTCGGAAGTCTGAGTCTTTTATTTCGCAGTTACACTAAAAGGTAACGACCTCTAAATCTAACATAGGTTATGGGCCCAGAGGGACCTAAGACGCGTAGTAAACGTAAAGCAAAACAAGAAAATACGAAGGAGTTTGAAGTAACAACTTCATCAGATAACGACGACGTTTTTGAGAATACACTTCAGGCGCCAGACGACATAAAACCGGAGCTAGATCGGTGTCATAATATAGTAAGTGAGATGGCAAATGGACTGTATGCTATTGAAAAGCTAGATGAGCAAAACTACGACTCATGGTGTGTCCAAATGCGTGGTGTGCTGGTACATTCGGAACAGTGGAAGGTTGTGTCTGGCAGGTTTGTACGGAATGATACAAATGCCTCAGAGTGGGACGCGTTAGATGAAAAAGCGCTTGCAACAATGGTTTTGTCTGTCAAACCAACGCAATTAAATCATATTAAAAATTGCAAACATTCGAAGGAAGCGTGGCTTAAATTGGAATCAATATATAAACCCAAAGGTCCTGCTAGAAAAGTTACCCTGTATAAAAGTCTGTTAAACCTCCGTTTGTCGGATGACGGCAATATACCACAGTTTTTAAACTCGTTTACAAACATCGTCGAAAAGTTGGCAGAGGTTGGTATTGAAATTAATAATGAGATGTTGGTCATTATTCTTTTGTCGAGTTTGCCAAACCATTTTGAGAGCTTCGTGATTGCAATGGAGACGAGGGATGAATTGCCGGAGTACAACATATTAAAAGTAAAACTTCTAGAAGAATATGAGCGTAGAAACAATCGCAACGACAATGACAACAGTCATCATGCATTTTCGGCGCAACACAACAACAGTAATAGAGCACAACAACGAGATGTCAAAAATAAAACTTCCAACGAAACGAATGGGTGGAATCACAAATCGAAAAATAATGTAAAGTGTTATAAATGTCATAAACGCGGTCACTACGCTGCTAATTGCAAATCAAAGAAAACAAAGGAACAACAAGACACAAAAGAATCGAAGGAGAGTTCCTATTATGCTCAAGCTCTCACGGCTATTACGCATAATACCAACAACAGCGAAACCCGTTTTGAGTGGATCGTGGACAGTGGCGCAACGTCACATATATGCAACAACAAAGATTTGTTCGTTTCAATGCAGAAAGTAGAGGAAAAAGTATTAACACCTGGGAATCAAATCGTAACAGCCGTAGGAAGGGGGAATGTAAAATTAAAAACGGAAAACGGCAATTTGTTGCCTTAAAATACTCTGTATGCTCCCTCGTTTCAACATAATTTTTTCTCTGTTATGAAAAGTGTTCAAAACGGAGCGAAAGTAATATTTTCCGATGAAGGGGCAATTGTACAAAACAAAAACTGTAATAAAGTTACCTTAAAAGCAAATATTAAAAACGATTTATTTGTATTTGAGAGTACATTGCAGTCGGTGTATTCATGTGTGTTAGAGCAAAATATTTGGCATCTAAGACTTGGGCACGTGAACTTTGGATGTTTGCAGCAAATGAAAGCAAAAGAATTAGTACGTGGTTTAGAAAAAGCGCAATTTAAAGAAAACCATTCGTGCGTTACGTGTATGCGCAGTAAAATTTTCACACAACCCTTTCCGCAGCAATCTAGCCGCAAAGCAGAGAACATTTTGGATTTAATCCATACCGATGTTTGTGGACCATTTAACGTTCAATCAATTGCCGGATCGCGATATTTTCTAAATTTTATAGATGACAAGTCAAGGAAAATGTTCGTCTGTTTCATCAAGACAAAAGATGAAGTATTTGATAAATTCAAAACATTTAAAATGATGGTGGAACGTCAAACTGGAAAATTGGTTCGTATAATAAGAAGTGATAATGGCGGTGAATTTATTAATAACGCTTTTAATAAGTATCTAGAGGATAATGGGATCACACGCCAACTGACTACCCCGTATAGTCCACAACAAAACGGAGTGTCCGAACGAGCCAACCGAACATTGGTGGAAATGGCGAGATCTATGTTAGTACAAGCAAGTCTTTGCGAAAAATTTTGGGCGGAAGCAGTGGCAACCGCGGCTTACCTTCGGAACCGTGTTTCATCAAAATCGATTGGCGACATAACTCCAAATGAAATATGGTACGGACGAAAACCTAGTGTTCAACATCTTAAAGTGTTCGGTTGTTTGGCGGTTGCGCTAGACAGATCTGAAAATCGTAAATTCCGAGCAAAAGGAAAAAGTTGTATAATGGTTGGCTACTCACAACAAGCAAAAGCATATCGGTTGTACGACATCGATGCAAAAAAGGTGATTATCAGAAGAGATGTTATATTCGAAGAAAATAAACTTATGGGAAAAAATGAACCGAGTGCAGAACTGTTGATGCAGCCTGTATCGTATGGGAATTTATGTAATGATGACGATCCAATAATTGAGCCCACACCGATAGCAGAGGTAGATACTACACATGAAGATGAAAACACCTTAGATAGAAACACAAACAGTGAAGAAGAAGAAGAAACTCAAGTGCGTTTAGGACGCGGACGGCCAAGAATTCTTCGTACAGGAAAACCGGGTCGACCCCGAAAGATATACAATAGCGTAAATCTTTTATCTGATAATGTTTCAATACCTCAGAGCGCAAAAGATATTGGCGGTAACATATATGAACACCAATGGAAAACAGCCATGAAAAATGAATTCGATGCGTTAACTATTAACAAAACATGGTCACTAGCAGAATTGCCACCAAATCAAAAGCCTATCGCATGTAAATGGGTGTTTAGTATAAAATCAGACAAGAACAAAAATATAGAGCGTTTCAAAGCCAGATTAGTGGCGAAAGGGTGTAACCAAATACACGGCGTAAATTATAATGAAACATTCTCGCCTGTTATAAGATATGCAACAATAAGAATGTTGTTTGCATTGGCAGCTGAAAATAAAATGCATCTTCACCAGTTGGACATCACAACAGCCTACCTTAATAGCAATTTAAACGAAGAGTGTTACATGCAACAACCTGAGGGCTTTGTAGATAAAAAATATCCAGATCGGGTTCTGCGGCTACATAAAGCAATATATGGACTTAAACAGTCTGGGCGTGAATGGAACTTCACACTTGATGCAGTTCTTCAAAATATGGGTTTTTCGCAGTGCAAAAACGAGCAGTGTCTCTACATAAGAAATATTGAAGGCAAGTTATGTTTTGTTGCAGTTTATGTAGACGATCTACTTGTAGGTAGCCAAAGCCTAGAAGACATCAACACATTTAAAGGCGAATTGGCGAAAGAGTTTAAGCTTGTCGACAAAGGACCGATTTCGTATTTTCTTGGCTGGGAAATCGAAAGATGTGGAAGTACTGGTGCTATTGCAGTATGTCAAGCCAAATATATATACAGTTTACTTAAAAAGTATGGCATGGTCAACTGTCGACCTGTATCAACGCCTTTGGATCCAGGGTATAAGGTGGTCGACGTCGATGAATATAATGAACAGATCGACCGGACAGCATATCAACAGTTGATTGGCGAGCTGTTATATTTAGCAATCTCTACACGTCCTGATATACAACATTCCGTGAGTAAATTAGCACAATATAACTCCAATCCCACACGAAAGCAAGAAGTTGGTGCAAAACATATACTTCGCTATTTGGCAAAAACAATAAATTTAAAGCTACGTTATGATGGCGAGAGGAAAATGATAGAGGGCTATGCTGACGCTGACTGGGGTGGAGACATAAAAGATAGAAAATCGTATTCGGGATTCGTGTATTTGATGTGTGGTAGCGCAATATCTTGGGAGAGTAAGAAGCAGAGTGCTGTAGCATTGAGTACAACTGAAGCAGAATACTATGCATTGTCTACAGCTGTAAAAGAAGGTATCTACTTGAAGCGGATTTTAGAGGAAATTGGTAAGCATGCTACAAATAAACCTATATTGATAAAGTGCGACAATTTAGGTGCTCAACAGCTAGCAAAAAATCCAGTCTATAGACCACGTACTAAACATATAGACATACGGTATCATCATGTACGTGATGAGGTATCTAAGGGAACAGTTGAACTAGCTTATATAGCATCCGAAGATATGGTTGCAGACGTACTCACCAAAAACTTGTCAAAGGATAAGCACATGAAATTTGTAAAACTTATGGGTCTTTCTTAATTTATAAATTATTTTTTTTTTTAAGTTGTGAAACAGATATTCGTGTTGAGGGGAAATGTTGAAATAACATGGCAACCCGAATAACTGTTATACTATTTTTTACATTCATTTATCTTACATTTCATTTCTTTTTCTTTTTCCTTTTTTTTTGTATTATTGAATTTGTAGTTGAAGGTCATTCAAGTCGTTGAGACTAATAAAATATTCTTGTCGGAAGTCTGAGTCTTTTATTTCGCAGTTACACTAAAAGGTAACGACCTCTAAATCTAACACAAAGTGCATTTTTAATATCATATATCTGTGGTTTTCTAGAATAACCGCGTATGTCATAAAATCAAAATGTTCAGGGGAGCCAAAAAACGTTATATTTGAAATTATGGGCTCGATATAAAGATTTTAGAGCTTTTTATTTAATAGTCCTGTAGATATGGGCAATAAATACTTTATATAAAATTTTGAGTCAAAAATCTTCAGAGGAATAGATCCTAGAGAAGGACGAAAAACAGTATATAAATTACACTTAAAGTGTGTGCAGATAAAACAACTTATGTCGACAAACTACCAATGCAACCACCCATGTAGACATAAGTTGTTGTTGCTTGAAAAATTGATTTTTTTGTTCGTCAACTAAAAGTTAACGGGACTTAGAATGAGAATATAACAACGTATCAAGAATAATAGCGACAAACAATAACAGAAATAAACACACAAGTTTTTATAAGTGGTTATAAACTGAAAAATAATCCAAAATTATTTTGCATTTTTTCATTAATAACAACGTATGTCGCTATGTGTCGTTTTCTGAGAAAATAATTTGTCAGCGATCAAACGTAGGTTGACATACGTCGTTAGTGCTGCAAATTAATTTATTAAACATTTAATCTACGTCGTTATTTAAAGAAAAAACTCGGAAATGGTCTATATTTAAAAAAAAAAATTGAACTCATGTAAAGAGCATTAAGAATTAATATATTTGGCATCGTTAACTCAAAACTGACAAAAATGGACATACGCGGTTATTCCAGAAAACCACAGATATATTGAGTACTATGACAGGGACAGTTTTGCAAATTTGGCTGAGGTCATCTGTTATTAATGATAGTAGTCGGACAAAAATTGGGCGGGATTGAACCAATGGACGTGCCACCCCCGTACAAAGAATGTATTAAATGTCATATATCTGGAGTACTGTAATAGTGAGAGGATTGGAAATTTGCATGAGTCCACAAGTTATTCATGTGATTAGACAAAAAATGGTCGTGATAGGAGTAGTTGGCATGGAACCGACAAACAAAATAAATATAAAATATCATAAATCTGGAGTACTATAAAAGCGAAAGCCTTGACACTTTGTACGAATCCATTAGATCTTAATGTGAGTAGTCAGATTAAAAAAAGGTATAGATAGGATTAGTAGGTGTGCACCAATTATACAAACACCATGACGTACAATGAAAGCGACAGTCTTGAAACCTTTGACAAGTACATTAATTACCAATGTAAATAGTCGTGGAAAATATGAGCGGAATTGCCAAATTTAAAAATCGCCAAAAAAACAAAAATCTACAATATCAAAAATCGGCAAAATCAAAAATAGCCAAATAAAAAATTGCCAAAATAAGAAATTGCCAAATGATATTCTAAATTCAAGGCCAACAGTTAACTGTTGCCGTAATTAATTTAGGCAGCTATATGCAAATTGCTCCAGAGTAAATATATATACATATATACAAAAAATATTGTATATCGGCAAGCATTGAAATAAAAAAATATAGAATGAAATAGTTTAATTGTGTAATACAAACTTCGTAGGAAAAATTTATTAGAAAACATACATGTCAATAAGTTTCGGGAATATTAGTGCAAAACAATAAGATTATTTAAAAATTTTTACATTAAAAATATAAAAAATAAAGTTTTCACCAAAAAGTTTAAAATGTTTTTTTTTAACTTAGTTACACCAAATAAAAAAATAGTACATCTTAATTAGACCCTCCCTCGAAATTAAGACCAGTTTGTGTTTCATCAAACCCACTGTGAGATGTTTTAAAAGTAATAAAACACTTTTCGTTTCTACTTTTTTTTAATTTACTCGTAGTTTGCTAAGTAATCGTTTAAATGGGGTTTTGTGTACATTGACATTTTATTTATATTGTTTGTACATAAAATAAATTCCCTTTTAAAAATTTTTAATTACTTACCAAATTCCTCGTACAATGATGTACACGAGTTAAGCATTACATGCTCGTACTGATGTTTAACAAAAAACAACAAGAACTATGGGTACATTGGAAATGTTGGTTAAAAAAAATAACATAACATGAAGTAACTTAAGGAAAAACTTTTATTTAGCTGTATCAGCAGAAAATATTCGTATCTTTCTGTTGCAAAGCACGAATACATACGTGCATACTTAAGAGTCTTGCAGCCTTATAAACTTCCTACTGACATTGAATTCTTTAATATATTTAATATATAATAATAAAAAAACATACAAGTTGATTCATCCATTCATCTGTATTTTTTTTTAGTGAAACCAAAAGTAATAAAACTTAAAACAAGTAAGAGTGTTAAATTCGGCTGTGCCGAATCTTTGATACCCTCCACCTCGGTTTGTGGCAATACTATTAACATAGCTCATGGTAGTTGTGTTCTTGTTATTGTTAATATGTATGAATCACATTTTTTTTGTGGCTTTTTTTATGTTGTTGTATGTTCAACCACTAAACTATTACAAGAAAACACTAGGTTTCATGTTTTTTTTAGAGGTATCTATAAACTTTTGTTCATTTCTCAGCGCAGAGGCTCCCGATTTACTCCGATTTCAATACCAACCTGGTGGGAATTATGGCAAATAATTTTTTCGTAACCTGACCTAAGTAAATGCTTTTTTTTTTGAATGAGCGTGATTTCAACAGACACACGGACAGACGGACAGACGGACAGACGGACAGACGGACAGACGGACAGACGGACATCGCTATATCGACTCGAGCTGTGATAAGGATCAAGAATATATATACTTTATTGGGTCGGAAATTAGTTTTTCGATGCGTTACAAACGGAATGACAAACCTATATATACCCTCTGCCACTGAGATGTGGAGGGTATAAAAACAAAATTCCCAGTAATGGATAAAAAAACCATACACTTTTACGTTTGCTAACTCGTAATTTTTCACACAGTTGTGTAGAATTTTATATTTTTATTTATTTGTATACATTTTATGGTCGCCTGGCAAAAGTAGAGCATTTCTTGTACCAACAAAGCTACAGTTTTTTCATTAAGCGCCCACGTAGTATTATTATTTTTTTTTATCTTATTGACTAAAAAAAAACACTGTGAACTGTTATTTTGTATAAATAGAAAATGACTCGACGTGAACCTAGGCCAATTTTCAATTACTATGTAATTAATTTATATCACTCAAAAATTATATTATATTATATCAATAGCTTATGTATGCCCCAAATTAGTAATAATCTAACCCATAAAACAAAGTTTTCATTAAAACTCTTTCTTTCCTCATGCATATGAGTTTTGAATATCTCCGTGACTGTGCGTGACTGTGTCTGACTCTCTTATTAATCTTTGGCCACAACAAATCTATGAACAAAGTTTCAGATCCATCAGATGAGGGGAAGTGGGGCTTTAATCTCTCCTTGACTGTGCGTGACTATGTCAAAGTTAATCTTTTTTTCACAGCAAGTGTATGTACCAAGTTTCAGATCGATCGGATAAGGGGAAATGGGTTTTAAATCTTTCCGTGACTGTGCGTGACTATGTCGAAGTTGATCTTTCTTTACAGCAAGTATATCGACCAAGTTTCAGATCGATCCGATGAGGGTAAATGACATTTAGATCACTCCGTGACTGTGCGTGACTGTGCGCGACTGTGCGTGACTGAGCGTGACTAAGTCAAAGTTAATCTTTTTTTCACAGCAAGTATATCGACCATGTTTCAGATCGATCCGATGAGGGTAAATGAAATTTATATCACTCCGTGACTGTGCGTGACCACGCGTGACTGTACGTGACTACCCAAAATTAATCTGTAGGCACAACAAGACTATGGGCCAAGTTTAAGATCAATTGGATAAGGTGAAATGGGGTTGCCCCACGACAGACAGAGAGATTGAGTTAAAAGGATTTTAAAAAGCTTTTGATTGTTTTCCGCCCACAATTTTATCGAATAGGTTTTTATACCCTATACCACTACCAGAAATATTTTACCTCCCCTATTATATCAATCGATTAGAATAACTGCCTGAGTTGATTTAGCTATGTCTGTCCGTCCGTCTGTCCTCCTGTCTATCCATGTAAACATTTTAATCAAACTACAGGTCGCATATATGAATATATTTTAACGAAATTTGATATATATATCTGATCGATCATAGGACGAACGCTATTGGTGAAATTTGTGAAAATCGGTCCATGTTCAGACCTAGTCCACATAGAAATGATCTCTATGGGATCGACTTAAATTGCCATAAGACCCAAATTATCATATTGATCTTGGTCAAATTTGGTTTGTTTACGTTTATTACACACATTAATGAGTAGTCCAAAAACACCTGTAGGAGATTTCTCAGTCCCATATAAAGCTGCCTCCGATCTTCACTTAAATCCATCAAAAAACCAAGTTATTGCACAGATTTTTCTCATATTTACTCGATATGGTCAGGATTGGTCCCTTTTTGACCTAGTCCCAATGTAAATATAAATAACAATGCCACTTATATTAGGTTTATACTTATTTTTTTTTTGTTCCCTTTATAAATATTAACTCGTAGTGTCTGCTTGTCTGTTTGTCGACAAAACTTTGGATCGATTTTTAACCCTTTTCCCGTGATCCAATCGAGCTGAGACTATCGGCGACGATTGAAATGATCTGACAGATTTTTTTTTTTTTTTTTTAAATGTAGACATTGGTTGGTTTTTTTAATTGTCTATGTCAATATACATCTATCAAGGTTCTTGTCTTTCATAAAGATAGCTATCTTTATGAAAGACATTAGAAAATGTTATTTTTGTATGGAAATCGCGATTTATATCAATTCAGTAAATCGTGAACAAAATCAAAAGTTGTGCACCGATTGCAATGAAATAAAGCTCATTTTATTCGAAATATATTTAGCTAACAGTTTGTAGACCAAAACTGTGATTTTTGTCCCATTTTTATTTTTTAGGAATTTTTAAAGAACAAAAAAAATGTTTTTTTTTAAAAAATTTTAATTTTTTTTTCAAAACTTGAACGATATCTCTAAAACTACTTGGAAAATTTAAAAACAAAGTAAGCACGGCTTTAAGAGAATATTGTTTGCGAGTTTCGGATTTTTTTTTTTAGTTTAATATGGTGAACCGTTTTCAAGTTATTCCAATATATGTAGCGGAAGTGCCTTAATTTTGAACATAACGGTATATCTCGAAAAGTCGAGCTGATAGAAAAAAACCAAGGGCAGATTTGGATTCAGCGTCCCAAATAACCTTAAAAACAATATTCAGTTCTTAATCAACAGAACCATTGTTCCCTTGTGTAGTTAATTACGTAATAATGTTGTTTCAGTAAGACGACAGCAGACAGCATGAACGTATTGAAAGTTTTTACAAAATATTTTATAATCTCAAATCTGCTCTAAGAATTTATTTCCGGAAAATTCACAGATTCTGAGAAAGTTTTTCCATAGAAAAATTCTCAAATTCTGAAACAGTTTTTTCTAGAAAAATTCTCAGATTCCGAGACGGTTTTTCTAAAGAAAAATTCTCAAATTCTGAAACAGTTTTTCTTTGGAAAAATTCTCAAATTCTGAAACAGTTTTTTATAGAAAAGTTCTCAGATTCTGAGACGGTTTTTCTTTGGAAAAATTCTCAAATTCTGAAACAGTTTTTCAATGGAAAAATTCTCAGATTCCGTGACAGTTTTTTTATAGAAAAATTCTCAGATTGTGAGATAGTATTCTGGAAGTATTTTGTATTGTTTGTATAAAGTTGATTAGGCTTAATTTTTCTTTCGGAAACTATATTTTGAGAAACTAAAATGAAAGAAATCGGTGCTGACGAGAGAAGAATTACCCTATAGCTTAGAAATGGGAGTAAATCTTTTCGTGAATGCAGCTCGGACACCATAGGCAGGTACCACTCCTCAGTCCAGTACATCGTTAAAAACTTCAAATCCACCAATTAAATTTTGTAAAAATCTCGTTCTGGTGTATCCTGCAAACTACCTGAGTGAGAAAAGCAAACTATTTTGGTGTCAGTAAAACAGAATCTCAGAATTAATTCTAAAATCAAAAAATTCTTTGGCGAAGTAATCCATGAAAATACCGCTTGCAAAATATTAAAAAAATCTGATTTTGATGGTCGTGTCTACTGCTTTCGTTACTGATGAGGGTTGATGACTCGACCGAAAACAACTTAATAACCTGTCATGCAGTAGATAAATAAAGTTTTGAAACAAATATGCCTATGCTTTTTGCTTTATTTAAAGTAAAAACGTTCGATCATGAGCATGAATTAATTTGTAACCCAATCAATAAAATGGTATACATAGATGGAAAATAAGAATTTTTTTAAATAGAAAAAAGTTAGTTTAGCGAAAAAGTGGAACGGTTAAACACGGTTGAGGTGGCATTATTGTTTGGGGTTCTATGGCAGTTAAGGTATAATGGATAAAATTGGATACATAAATATTTAAAACAAAGCCACAACAACTGGGCCTTGGAGAAGATTTTTGGTTCCAACAGGATAATGATCCTTAACATACATCGGACAATGTAAATCTGTAGTTGCTCTACAACTCTAAAAATCAATTGAATTCCCCACCCAAATTATCCGATCTAAATCTTATAGAGCATTTGTGCGATTTACTGGAGCTCAGAATTCTTCAGCATAAAATAACTTCAAAGGAAATGTTAAAAGACGTCATTTTGGATGAGTCGGGTATAATAAGTAAAGAGGTTACTTTAAAGTTGGGTAAGTCGAAGCCAAATCAGCTCACAGAGGTCCTAAATCGCAAATGAGATCCCACAAGTTACTAACTTAAGCAATATTTAATGTAAATTTTGTTTTTTTGTATTAATATTTCAAATGCACGAATACGTTTTCTTATAATTTATTTCTTTTTTGACGTAACCCTTAAATAAATTAAAAGGATCTAATAATAGCTTAATAATTTGTTAGAAGATATATAATTAAATTTAGTTAATTCTTCTTATTCTGACAGTTTAAATTTTAGGTGTACTGGTACATTTTCTAGCAAGTGTATTTACTGACAAACAAAAACCAAGATGGAAATAACTGATAATAATTGTGAAAAGATGGAACAAAAAAGAAAAGAAACTCCAAAATCTAGTTGTCAAGAGCGGGTTTGACAATTTTACCTTGAATTATAATTTTCTAATCAGACATTAATACAAATTATTTGTGCTTCGATCGTAAAAAGTTATTTTATTGAATTTGAAATGCCCGTTAAAAGAACGTTAATTGCAGTGAAATGCCCGTCAAAAGCACGTCAATTGCAGTGATTCAATCAGTTGGTTTACTACATCCATAATCTCCGGATAACAGTGTTGGAATTATCTGAAATGTTTTCTTTAACAAGACAGACGGTTTATAATATTTTAAATCACGCAGAACACGAAGTTAGACTCTAATCGCACATAAACCTTCAAGTGGGCCCCCACGTAAGATTCCGCATTTTATAAAGAAATGTAGATGAAAACTCGTTAGTTTCTACAAGAGAAATCTTAAATGAATGTGGCGTTTTAGTCTCCCATGAAAAGGAACGAGTAGTCATCCAAACTTGCTCGAAAAAAATCTTAACATACAATATGACACCAAGTAAAAATATTGTCTTTTGTTGCAAAGCTCGTTGCCCATTGACTATTGGGATGACGTTATATTAGAAAGCCGAAATATAATTCCAAATGTGAAATTGGGAAAAGTTTCGGACATGGTTTGGGAGAGATTTATTTAATTAAGTATACACTATGCATGCTCAACAATACTTATTTAAATTTGGGTTTATTGCTGATAGAAAGCCACATGAAAAATTTCATCAAGGTAATGACCCCAAATATAAGGCGCATATGGTAAGGTATTGCTTTCTCTAAAACTATAGCAAAGTGTTGAAAAAAAAAACTGATATGAAAACAATAATTTTAAAGGAATGGAATAACATTCCAACAGAGTACATGCAAATAAATACCAGTTAATTACATGAAAATACCGAAATATCGCGTTTTTATTTTTTGTATCCCGGTATTTCAGGATTTTCGATTGTTTTAATTAAAAAGTATGATTGCCTGTTTAAAAAGTAATAAGTGTTAGAAAAAAAATTAAATTGCACTATACAAAAAGTCAAAAGCCCTGTCAAACCCGTCTGTTTTGGTACAGATGACATTAAATGTTGTATTGTTAAAAAAATTGATACATTTGTATCCGGCGGGATAAGGAATACAATTTCTCTTTGTGCACCCTTGTAAAAAGATTTAAAGTATGATAAAATTTTTATTATACCCCCCACACTTTAGTGGCAGAGGGTATATATAGGTTTGTCATTCCGTTTGTATCGCATCTAAATAAATTCCGGAGACCACAAAACCATATATTTTCTTGCTCATTATAACAAAGGAAGTTGATTTAACGATGACCGTCTGTCCGTTTGTCTGTGGAAATCACGATCACTCCGTAAATATCTAAGCTAGACCGTTCGTTTTTGTATAAAATCGTTTATTAACATCCCAAAAGAGTTGCTATTTAAAATCGTCAAAATCGGTCAAAGGGGTCACGAGTTATGAATGAGACTTTGAAAAAACTCTTGAAAAAATAAAATTTTTCACTATGTTTATTGTTTTTCGTAAGATGTGTTGTATATGTTGCAATTCTTCTTGTTGTTGAAGTCATTGCAGTTGTGTGTATACTCGTATTAATACTGCACGTGCCTAAGCAAGTATTACCACATATTTATACCCTATACCACTATGTGGTTTGGGTATAATGACTTGGTGCTGCTGTTTGTAACAACCAAAAATATTTGACCTACACCCATCTTTAATTATACCGATCGAATCAGAATCACCATCTGATTCGATTTAACGATGTCCGTCCGTCCGTCCGTCCGTCTGTGTGTCCATGTAAAGCTTGTAATCAAACTGCAGGTCGCAAATATGAATATATTTTGATGAAATTTGGTATTTAATCTTACATCGGCCATGTTCAGACCTAGCCCCATACAAATGACCCCTATGAAATCAACATATATTGCCATAAGATCCAAATTATCATACAAATCTTAGTCAAATTGGGTTTGTATTATATACATCCATTAATACATCCATTAATCAGTAGTCCAAAAATGATCCCTATTGGACAACTCCTAGTCACAGGCCCCATATAGAGCTGATTCCCGATCTTCACTTAAATCTATCAAAAAACAAAAATATTGCACTGATTCTTCTCAAATTTTGTTTGTATATTTTTGCAAAATGCAAGAGACTTTACCAAACATGGTCAGGATCGGTCCATTTTTGGGCCTAGTCCCCATATAGATATAGCATCCGATATGAACTTTTTCATATCTGCAGCCGAAAAAATTAATAAAAATCCCACTCGAATTTGGTTTATGCTTATTTACTATATCCAGTTAGTTGGGCCTGAGAGATAGGGTCTCTAAACGCATGGTATAGGGTATCGTATAGTCGGTCTAGACCGATTATAATTTTCTTACTTGTTTTTTATCGTTAAAATTAAAAATTAAATATTAAAAGTTAATAAAAATAAAAAAATAAAAATTAAAGTTAAATATGAAAAAGTAGAAATGAAAAATGAACAAGAGTGTTAAATTCGGCTGTGCCGAATTTTTTGATACCCTCCACCCACCTGAGTCTTAAACTGTATATTCACCCAATGTCGAGTACGGCTACAACTTTTAAAGTTTTGCCGATACTGAAACATTAATTCCGAATACCAAAATTCAAATGATTCTTGGCTAAAAATTATTATTATTAAAAATAAGCTAATTTTAAAATATTTTTATCTGAATTATTTTTTATTTTTAACTTCATTATACATAATACAAAAAAAATACATAATACAATAATTACAAATAATTACATGTAAGAAACTAAATATAGAAATTTAAACTTTTACACCCGTATTCATAAAAATTAAAGTGTACTTCAAGTAGACTTTATTGTCTGTTTTTCATACTAAATTTGTTGATAAAGTCTACTTGAAGTACACTTTAATTATTATGAATATGGCTGTTAATATTTAATTTTTAGTTCTTAATTTTTAATTTTTAATTTTTAATTTTTAATTTTTAATTTTTAATTTTTAATTTTTAATTTTTAATTTTTAATTTTTAATTTTTAATTTTTAATTTTTAATTTTTAATTTTTAATTTTTAATTTTTAATTTTTAATTTTTAATTTTTAATTTTTAATTTTTAATTTTTAATTTTTAATTTTTAATTTTTAATTTTTAATTTTTAATTTTTAATTTTTAATTTTTAATTTTTAATTTTTAATTTTTAATTTTTAATTTTTAATTTTTAATTTTTAATTTTTAATTTTTAATTTTTAATTTTTAATTTTTAATTTTTAATTTTTAATTATTAATTTTTAATTTTTAAATTTTAATTTTTAATTTTTAATTTTTAGTTTTTAATTTTTAATTTTTAATTTTTAATTTTTAATTTTTAATTTTTAATTTTTAATTTTTAATTTTTAATTTTTTTAATTTTTAATTTTTAATTTTTAATTTTTAGTTTTTAATTTTTAATTTTTAATTCTTAATTTTTAATTTTTAATTTTTAATTTGTAATTTGTAATTTTTAATTTGTAATTTTTAATTTTTAATTTTTAATTTTTAATTTTTAATTTTTAATTTTTAATTTTTAATTTTTAATTTTTAATTTTTAATTTTTAATTTTTAATTTTTAATTTTTAATTTTTAATTTTTAATTTTTAATTTTTAATTTGTAATTTTTAATTTGTAATTTTTAATTTTTAATTTTTAATTTTTAATTTTTAATTTTTAATTTTTAATTTTTAATTTTTAATTTTTAATTTTTAATTTTTAATTTTTAATTTTTAATTTTTAATTTTTAATTTTTAATTTTTAATTTGTAATTTGTAATTTTTAATTTGTAATTTTTAATTTTTAATTTTTAATTTTTAATTTTTAATTTTTAATTTTTAATTTTTAATTTTTAATTTTTAATTTTTAATTTTTAATTTTTAATTTTTAATTTTTAATTTTTAATTTTTAATTTTTAATTTTTAATTTTTAATTTTTAATTTTTAATTTTTAATTTCTAATTTTTAATTTTTAATTTTTAATTTTTAATTTTTAATTTTTAATTTTTAATTTTTAATTTTTAATTTTTAATTTTTAATTTTTAATTTTTAGTTTTTAATTTGTAATTTGTAATTTGTAATTTTTAATTTGTAATTTTAATTTTTAATTTCTAAATTTTAATTTTTTATTTTTAATTTTTCAATTTTCCATATTTCATTTTTCGTTTTTATACCCTCCACACGTCAGTGGCAGAGGGTATATATAGGTTTGTCATTCCATTTGTAACGCATCGAAAAACTAATTTCCGACCCCATAAAGTATATATATTCTTGATCTTTATCACATCTCGAGTCGATATAGCGATGTCCGTCTGTCCGTCTGTCCGTCTGTCTGTTGGAATCACGCTCAATAACAAAAAAAAGCCATCTAACTGGATAAGGTTACAAAAATATCATTTGCCATAATTCCCAACAGGTTTGTATTGAAAATGGGCTGTATCGGACATCATTGTGATTAGATACGAGCAAAAATATGTAGATATCTCTAAAAAAAGCATAAAACCCAGTGTGTTTGTTGTAACAGTTTAGTGGTTGAACATAATAATTGTACAACAACATAAAAAAATGCCACAAAAATAATATGCATATATATTAAAAATACCAAGAACACAATAACATAGCTCATGTTAGTAGTATTGCCATCAGAGTTGCCACTGACAAATTTTTTTTCCTACCAAATTTTTCCCCAAATCCGACCAAAACCGTTTGCAACCTACCAAAATTTGCATATTACAGGAAGTTTTTTTTAATTCATATATATACACTAAATGTTTGAAATATATATACAATGTTTGCATATACGTTGCACACTTTTAAGGCACAAAGGAAAAAAGTAACAAAAAATTAAGTAATTTAAGTAGCAATATGCCAAAAAAAATCAACTTTTTCATTTTCAAGCTATGAATCCCGAATGATTTTATATGTTTCGGGGGTAGAGTCAGGTACCCTACTTGATTATTAGAATGCCCCCCACTTGTCCTAAAACGGATATTTAGGGTGGCCCTTAAAACTTGGATTTTTTGACTTTTTATGAATTTAACGCATTATTTATGTTAATAGGTTTTTGTTGGAATAATACACTGAAAAAAACAAAGTGGCAACAACAAAACTTGCAAGTAAGAAAATACTACTTCTAACATTTAGCGCGGCACAAATTGGGCTGAATATTATGGCTTGCCATGCAACACAGTTGTTAATGACATTAAAATCTAAAATTCTGCCGTGGTGCTTGGCGATCGCATTTTTCGTTTACAAGAAAATTAGGAAAATGTAAAAAAAAGGCGAAAAAATTAAAAAAATGGGGTTTTTTGACCTTCATTCACTTATAACTTTTGAAGTAGGAGTGTTATCTTCAAGCACCACCGCAGAATTTTAGATATTTTAGTCATCAACAACTATGTTTTCTCCCAAGGTATAATATTCAGCCGAATTTGTGCCGTATTACAAACAGTACACCCTATTTTCGACAAATTTTATTAATTGATTAAAAAAACAGGGTGAATTTTTAAAAAAACGTTAATTTATGCTACTGAAATTAGTTATACATTATTTATTAAGAACATAGACACTCTTTTCACTTTGGGAAACAAAATTCCTTTCCATGTGATAAGTAAATATACTTATATTTCATTTACTATTGTGATAAAGCGGCAGTAGATATGAATTCATTTCCAATGACGGAATCGAATTCAGAAGGTCAAAATACATAAGGATTAGTTTCTGGGTTTATTTTTTTTTTTATTTTTTGTGGGGTTGTGTTATCAATCTCTTATTATCTGTTCTAAAATGATTTACTAAATAAAAAACAGACGAAAAAATAAACGTCAACAGTCGTTTACTTCACTTTCAATAATTCAATAAAATTGATAATGTTCATTAAATTATTTAAGTAAGTACATATTATGTACTATTTAGTGCAGTTCTTTTAAATTATGTGCATTCATATTCATTCAAATGACTTAAATCTTTATTTGCGGACCATACGCAGTGAGGGTCATTCTTATTTACAAGTTCCTTGCATTGTATTCTGCTATTAATATAGTCTATTTTTTTAATTTTTATTAGAGAAAGCGCCGAAAATTTGCGTTCAGCTGCTCAGAGCTATGCGGTAGTGAAATTAAATTAAAAGCACCTATTTTCATTCATTCCATTTTGTAATTGAGAATACCCTTTCCCAAAATATGTTAATATCCAAATCGTTGGAAAGATTGATCTCAGTTAGCCTTAGTAAATTCCGCTGCGAGGTTGTAAGGTTGGGGTAACAATCGACAAGATTAGGTTATATTAATATAAATGGCAAAATTGGTAAATCTTCTTTGGAAAGACCTTGGCTATTGCAATTATTTGCAAAAGTTTTATTTCCTCACGTTTGAAATTAAACATTGAATATACATATATCGTCCAAAAACTCAACATAAAATCTTAATATATTGGTTTAAGCTTCAAGAATATCAGATGCATTAACGTTGCTTTTCATAACAATTTCAGCTTTCGCCCACACCGATATTCTTATTGATCGCATCTTTTTTAAAAAAGTTGCTTAAAATTATGCTTGAATATAAGTATAGGAAGTGCGAGCTTTCGGATTGGAACTCCTTATAAGACTGTTAATTATGTGCAATACATACGATATAAATAATAGCATTTAATGTTCAATCTCATTCCTTCTGCTAGCTCCACAGATCGCACGCTATTTATTTCGTAAAAGCAGGAAATAAACAACGCCTTCTAATGAAAGGCGGTTTGGAATTATTTCAGTTCACATATTCTTTTCGGGCTGTGGGTAAAAAACTTAAAATTATGCGGCACAGTGTCTCAATGTTTTTCGGCAAATTTTTACAAGCATAGCTTGAGAAAAATATGAATGGTATGAGCATTTTACGTAAAATAAATCTATTTCTGCACTTATGAAGGCTTTGAGCCCGTTTAAATCTCCGCTCGCCATAACATTGGCTCCATCGGTGGCCAAAACAATTAAGTTTTTTTTAGAGGAATATCATGCTTAGCAAAGAAAAAATCCTTTATTTCATTAAAAACGGAACTTGCGTCCGCTTTGGTGAGAATTCCTTATTTCTTAAAGCTGATATTACTTTTTGACTTGCATTCCACCAATAAAGCTGGTAGGTAATCAAATAATAAGAAAGGGATGTTATGCGTAATGCAAAACAACGATATCAAACTCGGCGTTTTTAACTTTTTGCGGACTTTCCAACTGCTTGGTATTTAAAAATTTCTCCATGGTAAATAGTTTGTTTTGTGACCAATAACTTTGGACATGTTCGACGCACTTTTTATGTGCCTTCAGATGACAGTGGTAATTAGCTGCTTTGAGCTGGCAGAACAAAATGCAGATCAGTCTTTTTCTCGGCAACCAGTCGAACTTTCTCTTTATATGTTGCTTGTTATTTGCATCACTTTAAAAAATATATTAATAACACTGATATTTAAAAATAAAATTGTCTCTAATACCTGCAAAAATCATCATTGTTGTTGTCTTTCTAACAGGAATTTTAGGACAGCTGCGCACTTTTGCTGCAAGCACTATCATTGGACTGTTTTGGGTTTTTGGTGATAAATTTTATAAGAAAGCATTAAGTGCCCAACTTTATATCCTTATTTATAAATGAACTTACTTGTCCATCGATTATAAATGTATCAAAATTTCAAAATATTATGTTTCTCTCAAAATAATTGGTTTGTAGCTTATAGCAAATGGGCGCGTTTTTGGCATTTGATTTTCAGTTTTCTTCTCTACTTTATTCATATAGGATTGGTAAAAGTGCAAACGCAGAGATAAAGTTTGAAAAACAAACAAACTTTTGTAATTAAAAATTAAATTTATCTGAATATTCGAATCTTACCAAAATGGTACCCTGCCGACCAGCCGACCAAAGAGAGAAAAATCTACCAAATTTGGTCGGAAAAGAACGCTGATTGCCACATATTTTTTTATCGTTATCACGTTATAATAAAAAAAATCGCCAATATGAGAGAAAAAATGAAAACCAAAAATGGAAATTTTCCATTTTTCATTTAAGAATTAAAAATAAAAAAAAGGAAAATGGAAAATGAAAATTGAAAAATGAAAAATGGAATATGAAAAATCAAAATTGAAAAATGAAAAATTAAAAATGGAAAATAGACAATGAAAATTGAAAAATGAAAAACGGAAAATGGAAGATGGAAAATGGAAAATGAAAATTGAAAAATGAAAAATGGAAAACGAAAATTTAAAAATGAAAAATTAAAAATGGAAAATGAAAATTTAAAAATGAAAAATGGAAAATGAAAATTATAAAATGAAAAATGGAAAATGAAAATTGAAAAATGAAAAATGGCAAATGGAAATTGAAAAATTAAAAATGATAAATGCACACAGAAAAAGGATTCATTGTTGCAACCGAATTAGTTGCCAATCGAATTTTGGTAGTCCCATGTACCATCAACTTATTCTGTTGTTATTACTGAATTATATAATACATATCACCGTACAATGGTAAAGACAATTTTATATTATATATAAATTCTATTGTATGCATGGTAAAATTTAATTGATACAATGGAATTATTAATTTCAATTATTGATTGTTACAACCATTAATCGGAGTTTTTACTTATTCATATTCAATCTCAAGAAAATTGAATTGAATATGA
The DNA here is from genome assembly GCA_963682025.1 of Cordilura impudica. NCBI lineage: Eukaryota > Metazoa > Arthropoda > Insecta > Diptera > Scathophagidae > Cordilura > Cordilura impudica. The sequence goes on along the minus strand of OY821520.1, from coordinate 189,887,436 downwards.
AAAAAACAAAAATTATTATTATTTATTTGTTTTTTAAAAACTTATATATTTTGCATTAATATATTTTACATTTACATTCATATATTTTACATTATATATTTTACATTAACATAAAAAAATAAAATTAATTTGAATAAAAAGACGTTATTTTTACACCAATTTGAAATATTCGCATATGTAAAGGATGTCCCAAAATTCTGCTAACATTTCTAAAAGAATAAATATTATTATTATATATTACACTACTATTATTAATAAATAATAATAATAATATTATTTAATAAATATTATTATCAATGCTGTGAATATTAATAAATTGGTTAAAGAATGGTTAGATCCTAAGAGAGGCAATTAATAGTCCTTGCTAGCTGAAGAAAAATCCAGATCTATATAGGATAAAAATGGTATTAAAGAACATCATTGATATATTCTAAAAACATTTAGTGATACATAAATCATACAATATTTTACACATTAATGCAAACTGTGGATACTATGGCTGAAAAAGGTCCTACATAGGTTATTTTTCGACCTACGCCAAATCATTTCAATCTCAATTCGAACACACAAGAAGTTTGCAATAGATTTATTTAAATCGAACTCATAGGGAACATTTATAATTGGCCGAGGTCTTAGCATGAACTTCTTTTTTACAAATTTAAACAGCTGTTCGTATGTACGACGTAATGTACTCTATATGTAATTTAATTAGCATATTTATTTTTCCGTGTCGTCGGCCGCATTATAAAAGCTGTGTCTATGACAAATATATTTCGTAGTACAAATATCAGCACAAACCCATTACTTACTCAATCGCACAATAATCTCCTCGGTCTATTGATCGACTTTGCAACAACGACTGCTTTTGGGACCTTCTAGCCGGAAAATGAAGCAGTGGTACACACAGAAAACCGATTTGCAATGAAGATAATAACCGAATTTTGAGTTGATTAGAATTACATTTCTATTGTATTAACAGTAAATATTTTATCACAACAGAAAATGGTTAGTTGCTATAAAATGTCTGTTAATACAATCGAAAATGGAGTTGTTAAACTTTCGAACAATCCGGTTGGCGATTTTTTTCTGTGTGTTTAAGCACATGAATACATGTTGGATTTGGTAAGGTCCTGGAATACACCTGGAACTTTTCATAAACCTCTTCTACTACAAAAACTGTTTTTTATGCTGATGTATAACATTGCGGTTAATCATACCTGCTCGCAATGTGATAACCAGGTTCCAGGTTATTTACTCGTATGTCCTCTTAAACGTTTGTACCGCTAAATCACGAGTTGCTGCCGAAATGAAAAGCTGACAATCACGAATGGAATTATTAATTAGTTGCAATATGACAACCGAGATTTGCACTTTCACATCAACCCGAATGTGTTTTAGTTTTGTAAACAGTAATAATACATACCACGAAGAAACTCATGTCATATAGACTGAATAACATCTTTAGGTTCCCAAGTAATGTGTATTTCTGGATAAATAATTTTAAACTCTTTTTACACGTTACAAATAAACTAATACACAAAATTAAAAAATTTTCTTTATTCTTCTATTTAATTTAATTTGACATATGACAAATTAGATCAACAAATTCGGTCTTGCTAATTATATTCCATTTTTTTTTTCTTTGGTTGTCACAACAGAATTTGAATCAAGCAATTTCCTTTCGATTAGAAATACCAAAACATTTTAATAGTTTAGGTTTCTATTTTTATAACCGAAAGGCAATTCTTAATACAAATTTTATATGTAGTACGGTAACCAATTATTTGTTGCAATATCTGTTAAAATATTTTCGATTTGATATATGTTGTTAAAATAGAATTGGTAGTTGCAGTCGCCAATAATTGTTATTGACGCATATTATTGTTGGTTTGAATAGGTGGCCTCAATTAAATTAATTTAGAAATTTGTAAAAAGATATTGATTGGTAAACGGAACTAGTTTTGTTGGCGTATACACCTTTATTTTAAATTAATTATGTTTATATGATAGTTATAAAAGAATATCTATTGTATTCTTAAATATTAAAGAAATACAATAAAAATGCATATTACTTTATCAAATTTTTCTAGATGTAACCAAATTCCAACCAATCTTTTTTCTGTGTGTGGAAAATGAAAATTGAAAAATTAAAAATGGAAAGTGAAAAATGAATAATGAAAATTAAACAAGTAAAAAATTATAATCGGTCTAGACCGACTATACGATACCCTATACCATGCGTTTAGAGACCCTATTTCTCAGCCCCAACTAACTGGATATAGAAAATAAGCATAAAACAAATTTGAGTGGGATTTTTATTAATTTTTTTGGCTGCAGATATGAAAAAGTTCATATCGGAGCCTATATCTATATGGGGACCAGGCCCAAAAATGGACCGATCCTGACCATGTTTGGTAAAGTCTCTTGTATTTTGTAAAAATATATACAAACAAAATTTGAGAAGAATCAGTGTAATATTTTTGTTTTTTGATCTAAGTGAAGATCGGGAAGCAGCTCTATATGGGGCCTATGACTAAGAGTTGTCCCATAGGGATCATGTAATATATATGATAATTTGGATCTTATGACAATTTATGTTGATTTCATAGGGGTCATTTGTATGGGGCTAGGTCAGAACATATACCGATTCTCACCAATAGCATTCATCCCATGGCCCATAAAAGCTTATATACCAAATTTCATCAAAATATATTCATATTTGCGACCTGCAGTTTGATTACAAGGTTTACATGGACACACAGAGGGACAGACGGACGGACATTGCTAAATCGACTCAGGAAGTGATTCAGAAAGTGATTCTGAGTCGATCGGTATAATAAAAGATGGGTCTAGGTTAAATATTTTTGGTAGTTACAAACAGCAGCACAAAGTCATTATACCCAAACCACATAGTGGTATAGGGTATAAAAATTATCACTCCTATGCAACTTCTCAAACGTGATCGAACTTGATGCCATTGTTTTCGTTGCTCGTGTTGGTAAAGTAAATTCTAATAGCTGTTCTATAATTGTTTAATTACCAACAATAATGTTTACACTAACTTCACACTTCTTCTAATACTGGGTTGAAATTCTATTGAAAGAAAAACGTGAAGCCCATAACCTGTTGTTCGTGGATTATTTTAATACAATTCCTCTTCAATAAAATACAACCACTCACTTTGAAGTGTATGATAAGAAAGAAAAAATTTATTATATAATTTGGCAAGTGTCATTTTGTACATTTATACAGTATTACCAAATTATTAACATAGTGATCCGTTTACGTTCCCAATACATTCATGTTTTCAACATTTTTAACCCCTTTCCCGTGACCCAATTGATCTGAAACTTCGCAAGCAGACTCGCGGCGATGGAAAAAATGATCTAACAAATTTTTTTAGTGATGCCAAAACAATGGAAACTTTTAAATTTTTCTACCAGAGTTGCTAAAAAATGTACAAAGGGTTAGTTTTTACTATATTATTACCACAAAAACAACAAGTTCAGCTATGACACCAATACAACATTTAGAATAACAACAAGAGCAATATAGAAACATCATATTTTTAATTTTTTTATTTATTTTTTTCAGAGATTTCCCTGGACCTGTTCCACCGATTTTAATGATTTTTGAAACAGAAATCTTCCCATGATCTTGGTGAATCATTCTCACTAAAAATAATCACCCTAGCTGTCCTATTGACAGCGTGATCGTGACAAGAACAACATAGAAAATCATATTTTTCAAGACTTTTTTAGTTCTTCATTCAAATTTCGGGCCCTAATGAACCGATTTGGGCGATTTTAAATAGAAAAATTTTCAGAATATTAGTGAATCATTTTTTATGCCAACGAGCATCCGAGCTGCCCGATTAAAGTTGTCATCGTGATTTCCACAGACGGACAGACGGACATCGCTACATCAACTCCGCTTATTATAAGGATCACAAATATATATACTTTTTGAAGTCCAGAATTTTTTTCGAATTATTACAAACGGAATGACAAACTTATAAATACCCTCTGCACACTGGGGTGGAGGGTATAAAAACATTATTAGAGAAATGAGGATTTCACGTAAATATAAAGTTTTTTTAGTAGAATATGACAGCATACATAACTCAAATCATTCTTAAGTCAACTTAGGCGGTTATCGATTGTGACTACAGATAATTAAACGCTTTTTATTATCAAATTTTTACTGTATAATGTACAGTATGTATGAATAAGTTTTCATACCAAATCGCTAGATACTGACAAAGTAAATTTGTTTCGAGAATTAACTTTTGCTACGGATTTTTTTTTTTTTTGTCCCTTTCTAATACAACCCTTGATATGGCAACTCGATTACCGGGTGAAAATTCAACCATGCTATTATCCTCTGTCATTATCATACATCGCGTCGATTTTTTCTATATATTAAATATCATTATCATACATCGCGTCGGTTTTTTCTATATATTAAATACCATATATTAAATAAATAACATTAAAACGAGGAAGAAAGACACAGAAACACAAGATAGGTTAAAAGGTTGAAAAAGGGCGACATTGCGTCAGGTCAGTTAGTTGGCGTTAGATATTAAAGAGAGTTGGAAACAGCTGAAATCGAAGGCAGTTGGCCTTTTGGCAGCTGAAGTTTGGTTTTGATAGTAAAAAGGTGTTGATTCAGGTACAACGAAAAAAAAACTAAAGATTAGGAGAACTTCAATTTTAAAAATTAAAGTAAACAACACTATTAAAAAAATTTTAAATTTAAAATTTTATAAATTTAGTGCCAGAAAAGAAAAAGAAAACTTATGAATTTTGAAGGCGAAAAAAAAACTTAAATTGTGTGAAAAACTTGTGAAAAGTAAAACGTAAAAGTTAAAAGTTATGTCATGAATAAAATAAAAGCTGTAAAAAAATAAAAATTTTAATTAAAGACCTGTAAAGAAAAACGTAAAAGTTAAAAGTTAAATCATAAATAAAAAATGAATAAACTGTGTTAACCGTAAATTTAGAAAAAGGATTACCAGCAAATTATCGAAAACTGAAAGTATAATGTGTAAAACCAAAAAAATAAGAAAAAGCTAAGTTTATAAAGAAAAGTCAAGATTTTGTTAAATTCCGAAAACTAAAGAAATGTTAAGATTTTGTTAAATTTTGAACACTTAAGAAATGTGAACTATGAACTGTAAAACCATCTAGCATAAACCTGAAAAGAAAAACTAAAAACATGTAAATTTTGAAACGGGAATATCTAAAAATGTAAATTATAAATTGTAGAAACATCATAAATGTAAAAAGAAAAATCGAAAGAAATTTAAAAACTTTTAATTTTGTACAATAATCAGAAGAGAAACGAAATAAAAAACGACGTCAAATACCATCACCAAGATTGCGGCCATGGCTACAGCATTGCAGCGTCGACTCCAAAGCACAACCCCAGCGACAGAGTAGCAGCGACCAACAGTAACATAGAAAATTAGATGTCGTTAAGTATTAATAAATTTTCTTTACAAATAGTTTATGTATTAATTGATTTTTTTTACAAATGGTCATAAAAATTTGTCCCTATAATTAGATTAGAAATTAAGATTTTAAAATTAAGATTGTACATTAGGGGGGGTCAATTTGTATGGACCGAAAAGAAGTCACCAAGCGGTTATCAAAATCGTAATCTACGATGAATTCTAAGAAAATTTGCCCAAGAAACTATGGGTCTAAAATCAAAATCGAGCTTCCGATTTTTAACGAGAAAGTTTTCGTCCGTCTTTCCGTCTGTGGAAAACACGCTATAGTCCACAATAATAATGCTAGAGAGCTGACATTTTACAGAAAGATGTCTTGCTGAGAAGGTAAGGTCAAGTTCGAAAACGGGTTGGAAGGCTTTGTATTTTAAGTTATGTTACCTCTCGCCTCATTAAAATTAAAATAAACAATTTTGCGATGTTTTGAAAATATCACACTTTTTATTTCAACATTACTTATTTTTAAGGTCTTTCTTGCTATCAATCCTAGGTGTTACGTTTCGACTTTTAACTGTGACTGCCATAACACCATCGCGTTTTTTTTTCAATAGTTCGACGTGAGACTTTAGTCAGTAGTTGCACAAACCGCTCGGTTCCTTGAATGTGTAGAGGAATGTGTGGATCCGGAAGCGGTGGATCGTCAAATTCTATGTAATTGAGCAAGTGTTCATAGGGTATGCTTGCAGTGAATGGGGGCTCCGATAAAATGCCATCGTCATCTAAGTTTATCATGTCGAAGTATTTAGTGCAGTTAAAATTTATAGTGGGCTTTTTGTAAACTCTTAATTTTGTTGGGTCGTAAATATTTTCACGATAATGTAAAATTTTTTTTAAAGCCATTCCGCGCACTTCTTTTCTGTTGTCAAAAATCATTGTTAGAAGCACATTTTCTGAGTGGGCAAAATATCCGTTATTTTGAACAACATTATTTACAATTTCACGCAAATTTTGTGGCAAATATTGCGTGGAACAAATAAATGTGTAAAGTGTAATGGCTTGTCTAACATTACTTCAAATCGTCGTAATATACCGGTTCCTGTCCCAGTATTGGTCACTTCACCGTCACAGCAAATTCCAACCAGATTGGTAAGAGCTAAGTTCTTTTCTACAAAAAAGTCATATAGCTGCATTTGTTTTGTGCCAGCGTCCTCAGCATCGAGTATTAAATGACCCAATAGCTCAGTTTTAGGTTCTCGCACAACCACGATATGGGATTCTTTAACCATCCTTGGGTGAAGTTTATTGTTTATATTCTCCATTTTCAACGACTCATCTTTCCTGCCATCAAAAGCGAATGCCAGCAGGCTAGAAGCAATTGTTTGTTTTTCTCGCACAGAATCCCTGTTTTTTTTCTTTTCTCTCGCTACTTTACACTTGTCCATTATAATAACTTCTCCATTTTCGTCTTTGAAACCAATATCTTTAAAAAGTGCAGTAGCTAAACACGCAGCCACTCTGTCCGACACACCAAATCTGTCGCACATCATAGCATAATTAGGAGTATCAAACCTTCTTGTATACGGACCGCGATTAAGAACAATTGCATTTTCCAAATTTGGTGTTCTGAATATGAAATCTTCATCAACTTCCATATACGATGTCTCAGGACAGTAAGACGAATCTTCAGTAGCAATCGCATCGGATTCCAAATCAACAACATCTGTCAGAACTTCTGGAATTGTTAGCTTTCTTACGGAGAGCTGATCAGTCAAAAATTCGTGTAAGTGATCAGGCGTCAAACCACATGAACAACGATTACTTTGTAGAGTACACTTGCATTTTCCGATATAAAATAAGGTATTCATTGCTTCCACAAATGCGTTGTATTTTTCAGTTGTAGATTTGGCTTTTGTTGCTTGGGAATATTTATTAAGGAAGCTTTTTAGTTTGCTAATAACAGTTTTCTTCGTCATTATGGCAATATTCAACTTGCTCCAAATTTCAATAAGTTTATCGGCTACTTGTGAAATAAAAGATGTATATGAAAACATTTTATTTTCATTTTTAGCCCGATCACTGAGGAAAAAAAAATATTTTAAAACATCGCGGCAACTTGGCAAATTTAGTTCGTGTAAATCACTTGCCAACCCAAAACCACTAAAATTCGGAATTGGCATATGTATTAAATTTGATTCCGTTTGAACTGATAATATAATATCATTATCAGTAGAAGAACCAATTGATATATTAGACTCCATAATTATTCAATTACAAATAATAGATAGCAAAACAGAATCTGGGTTTCAAAGTTAAAATCGTGAAATTTAAAAACACGTGCACAATAACTGGATATCAATCGAATGAATTCTCTGAGAAACAACAATTTCATGGCAAGCTGTGTTTTTTTTTATATTTAAATAGCTTAAGGTCACTTTGTTCATTTTTCTGATTTCTAAATATCTCTTTTCTACACATAAAACGAGAACTTTTTTAATACAAAAATTTCATAAATATTTAAATTTTTTTTTAAAGATCACAACGAAAACTTTCTCGTTAAAAATCGGAAGCTCGATTTTGATTTTAGACACATGGTTTGTTTGGAAAATTTTCTTAGAATTCGTCGTAGATTACGATTTTGACAACCGCTTTGGCAAGAAAAAAATTGACCCTCTCTATTGTACATTGTTTACATGACATACTTTACATCAATGGATTCAAGCACCCAACACTATCGACACCTACCTCAACATAAAAATTATGTACATTATCCAAAGTCAAACAAAGAAACCAACCAACAACTAAGTCAATGGTAAAAAAGTGAGAAAAAAACTTGCTGAGAGAAAGAAAGAGTAGGCAATAGTACATAATTATTTATCTCCAATTTTACTTCTTTAACTCAAGCAGACCCATGCACACACATAAATATATGGATGAATAAAGTGCCTTACACGAAACAAAACAAAAAAAGAAATAGTGTGTCTTTAAAATTAGGTCATCATGTTGCTGAAATTTCTGGAAGCCTAATCATGCATCTAGGGCAAGTTCCTAGAATGGTCGGCCGGTTTGACTGCAAACGAAAATATCCAACCAACAACCAAATAAAAAACAGCTGCCAGCCACAAACAAAGAAGCAACAACAAACACAGGGGAGAGTTTACTTTTTATTTCTTACTTAAAGTACTAACTAACACAACAAAAAAATATACTTGGGATAAATTTTTGTTGTTGTTTGCCTGCTTTTTGTGTTTGTCGCATATAAACAGACAACAACAATAATAAGAATCTCTTTTTGTATAAATAAATAAATATTGTTGCTTCGAGACTTCGTGGGCTTGTTAAAATTGCTGGTTGCCTAATAAATAGATCTCGTTTGTGAACACTGCAAACAAAAACAACAAACAGACAACAACAATGAACTTTTTTCTAACAATGCAAGCAAGCCAAACTCTATCTACTTTATCTGCCAATGGTCTCTGGAAAAGAAAAGCTGAAATAAATTTACTAACAAGAAAGAAGACGTTTTTAAACACTGCTATTAAAAATGTGTACATATATATATAGTAAATAAAAAAAAAGAATGGAGGCTTGGCCGCCATATAGGAGAATTTTGAGTATTAATGGGAATTTAAAATTAAGACCGCATTTTTTTCTCGCTCCCAGGTAAAAATGGTTAGATTATGATATGATGTTCTGGGAATTTATCGATTTTTTAAGCTATGTTAGTTAAGTCCCAATATAGCAAAGAAGAATTCCAGATACGTATTTATTTCAGGCTTGACCGAGATTCGATAATAGGACCTCATGCTTCGTAATTCAACGGTGTTACATTTCAGCCAAACCTAAAAAAAAACTGTTTCCAAATTTAATTTTAATTTTAAATGCAAATAATTAATATATGTATATTTAAATAAAAAAATAATCTATGAATAGAAAATGTTAGAAATATTATTCAATTAATTCTTGCACTTAATTCTTTCTATTAAATAACATAATTTGATTCTAAAGAAGTATTAGGAAATTTCTTAAATACAAATATATTTTCATAGTTTCGCCTTTGAAAAAATTTAAGGTTTTCTGGTATTTATTTTAAAAAAATCGGTAGGTAGGTAGCTCTACCAGCCCTGGCTAAATAAGGATACAAACAAATTTATTTCATTTGCAAAGTGTTAAGTACACTAGGATGGCAGTTTTCAGAAAAATGCAAAACTTTATTTAGTTAGTGCTCATAAAATAGTTTACGACAACGAAAGAAAACCAACCACACACATAATTGTTGCATGCGACAAAGCCGCGTGTTTGTTTGGTTGGCTTGTTGGGTTGGTTGTATCTTACACGTACGTACGTTTTTTGGTTTCGCGCGTAAAATCCACCCGAAGTTGATAGGCAACCAGAATATTTAGCAAGTATTTCGAGATGAAATTCAATTCCCGCCATTGAATTTGATTGGCCATTTCATAATTTAGTGGTGGTGTTTTGCACTGTTTGTGACCGAAGAGAGTGGTAGCGTCGTCACAACACAAAACATATCATCACATACGGTAAACAGCTGTAAAGATAATGTGGCTAGACACCCTAACAACACGTTTGATTTCATTTACACGCGCTTAATGTTTGTGGGCAACAAATATCACGTTGATGTTACTGGTAGGTTGGTTGCTGGCTCTCTTGCTCATTCAAACTAAAATAACAATAACACAACCATGTGTTTTGGTTTTTATTTTGTCTGTCGTCGTCCGTCTTTTTTTTCTTCACATCACTTTGTTGGCAAATGTGATGAAAACATCGCGTCATGTCACTAAATTATTAGGCAAACAGAAATTGTAGTAACTGTTCGTAAGATACAAAATGGTATGCTATTTTTTTGTTAATGCCGATTTCCAAAGGAAAGAAAGAGTTAGCTATAGTTATTTTTCGTATATGTTTTTTTTTTGTTACTGATTCCTACTTGCATGCGATTTCATTTTTTCACTCAGTTTTTTTTATTTACTACAATGGCTGTCGAATGTCATGCTTGTTGTTTGGTCGTATACCAGCAGCAACCAGACATCAGGCGACGACATCATATGTGTTTTCTTTGGCTGACGGGGCTACCACAACACGCCATGTGTAGTGTCGAAATCGCGTCATGTGAGTCACTAAAACACACGGCCAACAGCAATATCAGCATGTAACTATGGGAGACATTTTGTTTAGTACGATGGGTTTTTAAAACATTGATAAAATAATATACAGTGGGTTCTAAATGAGAAATAGCGCACGGTGGGTAAATTCTTTAAAAAGTAAAAAATTTTATTAAATTCTTACATTTGTAAGATGCTATTTAGAAGAAATGTTTGTGGGAAAAAAATTATTGCTTTTTCTATATTATTATTAATTGATTTTGATTTATACTTTTTTTTAGCGGCTAAATTGTTTAAAATGTAAATTATGTATTTATGATATATCATGCTAATTTTATTACATTTAACTACTAAGGCGGGCACAATTATTCACACATGCCTTTTCTTTATAAATGTCATACTATACCTATCTTTTAAAGAAATAAATTTGACGCCATATTTTGTTTATCTGTAATTTTTATTTATTTATAAAGTTATTAAACATAAATAATTTCTTTTTGAAGTAATTAACATAAATTAAACATAACGTCCATTTTTATGAGGACTAAATTATTCACACATTTGTTTGTATTTCCGATCAATGTTAATATCTTGTTGCTAAGCGTTTTCTATTTAAAACTTCTTTTAACCTATTTGGCATTGAGTCAACTAACTTTTTTGTCACTTCCCTTCCCATTCTTGTTGGAGAATTTCTTTGAGACACACCTTGCTGGATATGTTGTGTTTTTCATGTCCTTCAATATTGAGATAAACCGACTTATTCATCGATCCATCAATATACATCAAGCTACCAAGACCTGCTGCTGGCATACAGCCCCACACCACCATGTTTAACTAAATTGATTGTGTTGTTTCCTTTTTCAGTTCATAATTCGGCTTTCTCCATACATGTATCCTTCCATCGGATTGGAAAATATTGAATTTGCTTTGATCTATGAATAAGACAGTGCTCCAGATTCCATAGGTTTGTTCCAGGGATGTAACAGTTATAAGAGAAATGACGAAAAGGTCTTATTTAACCATTAACATTGATGAATTCATAAATTGGTTAACCATTATCGTAATAGACCTATATTTAATTTTGGTCATCGCAACTAATATCGGTGAGAAATATTTATTTTATGATTAACTATTATAGCAACCAAAAAAATTGGTTGGTTACCAATAGCCATAACTGAAAGTAATTTTATTTTTTTATATATCGTATTTTTGACGTAATAGATGCATTTCTAAAGGGTTTGTAGTTTAATTTTAATCAAAATTTTAATTTAATAATATTTTATTCATAAAATAAATAAAAATTTCTTATGAAACTGCTCATTATGTTTACTTTACCAAAAATATTTAAATTCCTTATCCATCAAACAAAAAAATAAAATTTCTTTCAGAACTGGTTATTGGCAACCAAAATTTTTTTTTGGTTGTTGTAATAGGTATTCATATACCAAATAACTATACATCTTAGGATAATGGTTAAAAATTCCTTTAAAACAGATAAGGCGAATTTTAAATTCGGTTGTACCACTTTGAAACTGTTGCCGATACTGAAACATTAAATCCTAATACCAATTAAATTTAAAGTTAATTGGTTTTCTATTATAAAAAACAATTATCCTTAAAAAGAATTATAAAAATAACAATTATTGTCAGTCCCTGGTTATTCAAATAAATTTTTGCAAATTCGTTTCTCTTTGATATAATAGTTATAAGGTTATATGTTAATAATTATTAATTCTGATTAATAAATTTTGTTTTAAAAGTGGAAAAATTATACAAATTATATTGGTTTAACACATTTTAACAATCGATATATGTATATCGAATTTTAATTTAAACTTAAAAAAATTTAAGTTGTTTTCTAATAAATTTTAATATTTTCACCAGCGTATTTTGAAACACTTATTAAGATTTTATTAAAATGATCCAGGCTGTTTTATACCCTCCACACCTCAGTGGCAGAGGGTATATACATATAGGTTTGTCAATCCGTTTGTAACGCATCGAAAAACTAATTTCCGACCCTATAAAGTATATATACCCTAGATCCTTATCACAGATCGAGTCGATATAGCGATGTCCGTCTGTCTGTTGAAATCACGCTCATTCACAAAAAAATCATTTAACTGGGTAAATTTACAATAGTATCCCCATGTTGTATCCCACCAGGTTGGTGCTTATTATGCATCATTATGCTTAGATATGAGCAAAAATATGTAGCTACCTCTAAAAAAAAAACATAAAACCCAATGAAAAATGGAAAATGAAAAATTAAAATTGAAAAATGAAAACCGGAAAATGAAAACTGAAAAATAAAAAATTAAAAAAGGAAAATTGAAAAATGGAAGTGAAAAATTAAAATTGAAAAATGATAAATGGAAAATGAGAAATGTAAAACGAAAAATGAAAAATGAAAATTGAAAAATGGGAAATAAAAAATGGAAAACGAAAAATGAAAAGTTAAAAATGGAGATTGAAAAATGGAAAATGAAAAATGAAAATTGAAAAATTAAAAATGAAATATGTAAATTGAAAAATGAAAAATGGAAAATGAAAGATGAAAATTAAAAACGAAAATTGAAAATGAAAAATGGAAAATGAAAAATCAAAATTGAAAAATGGAAAATGAAAAATGAAACAGGAAAAATGAAAAATGGAAAATGAAATATGAAAACTGAGATATGAAAAATTAAAATTGAAAAATTAAAAGTGGAAATGAAAAATGGAAAATGAAAAATTAAAATTGAAAAATGGAAAATGAAAAATGAAACTGGAAAAATGAAAAATGGAAAATGAAATATGAAAACTGAGATATGAAAAACTAAAATTGAAAAATTAAAAGTGGAAAATGGAAAATGAAAAATTAAAATTGAAAAAATGATAAATGAAAAATTTAAAATTTAAAAATGGAGAGTGAAAAATTAAAATTGAGAAATGAAAAATTAAAAATGGAAAATGAAAGCTGAAAAATGAAAAATTGAAAATTATGCATGGAAAAAGAAAAATGAAGATTGAAAAATTAAAAATGAAAAATGGAAAATGAAAATTGAAAAAAGAATAATGGAAAATTAAAGATGAAAAATTAAAAAGGAAAAATGAAAAAAATGGAAAATGTAATATGAATAATGAAAAATGGAAAATGGAAAAACAAAAATTAATTGAATAATGAAAAATAAAAAATTAAAAGTGAAAATTGAAAAATGAAAAATTAAAAATTAAAAATAAAAAATTAAAAATTCAAAATTAAAAATTAAAAACTAAAAATTAAAAATTAAAAATTAAAAATTAAAAATTAAAAATAAAAAATTAAAAATTAAAAATTAAAAATTAAAAATTAAAAATTAAAAATTAAAAATTAAAAATTAAAAATTAAAAATTAAAAATTAAAAATTAAAAATTAAAAATTAAAAATTAAAAATTAAAAATTAAAAATTAAAATTAAAATTAAAAATTAAGAATTAAAAATTAAAAATTAAAAATTAAAAATTAAAAATTAAAAATTAAAAATAAAAAATAAAAAATTAAAAATTAAAAATTAAAAATTAAGAATTAAAAATTAAAAATTAAAAATTAAAAATTAAAAATTAAAAATTAAAAATTAAAAATTAAAAATTAAAAATTAAAAATTAAAAATTAAAAATTAAAAATTAAAAATTAAAATTAAAAATTAAAAATTAAGAATTAAAAATTAATAATTAAAAATTAAAAATTAAAAATTAAAAATTAAAAATTAAAAATTAAAAATTAAAAATTAAAAATTAAAAATTAAGAATTAAAAATTAAAAATTAAAAATTAAAAATTAAAAATTAAAAATTAAAAATTAAAAATTAAAAATTAAAAATTAAAAATTAAAAATTAAAAATTAAAAATGAAAAATTAAAAATTAAAAATTAAAAATTAAAAATTAAAATTTAAAAATTAAAAATAAAAATTAAAAATTAAAATTAAAAATTAAAAATTAAAAATTAAAAATTAAAAATTAAAAATTAAAAAATAAAAATTAAAAATTAAAAATTAAAAATTAAAAATTAAAAATTAAAAATTAAAAATTAAAAATTAAAAATTAAAAATTAAAAATTAAAAATTAAAAATTAAAAATTAAAAATTAAAAATTAAAAATTAAAAATTAAAAATTAAAAATTAAAAATTAAAAATTAAAAATTAAAAATTAAAATTAAAATTAAGAATTAAAAACTAAAAAATTAAAAATTAAAAATTAAAAATTAAAAGTTAAAAATTAAAAATTTAAAATTTAAAATTCAAAATTCAAAATTAAAAATTAAAAATTAAAAATTAAAAATTAAAAATTAAAAATTAAAAATTAAAAATTAAAAATTAAAAATTAAAAATTAAAAATTAAAAATTAAAAATTAAAAATTAAAAATTAAAAATTAAAAATTAAAAATTAAAAATTAAAAATTAAAAATTAAAAATTAAAAATTAAAAATTAAAAATTAAAAATTAAAAATTAAAAATTAAAAATTAAAAATTAAAAATTAAAAATTAAAAATTAAAAATTAAAAATTAAAAATTAAAAATTAAAAATTAAAAATTAAAAATTAAAAATTAAAAATTAAAAATTAAAAATTAAAAATTAAAAATTAAAAATTAAAAATTAAAAATTAAAAATTAAAAATTAAAAATTAAAAATTAAAAATTAAAAATTAAAAATTAAAAATTAAAAATTAAAAATTAAAAATTAAAAATTAAAAATTAAAAATTAAAAATTAAAAATTAAAAATTAAAAATTAAAAATTAAAAATTAAAAATTAAAAATTAAAAATTAAACATTATAAATTAAAAATAAAAAACTAAAAATTAAAAATTAAAAATTAAAAATTAAAAATTAAAAATTAAAAATTAAAAATTAAAAATTAAAAATTAAAAATTAAAAATTAAAAATTAAAAATTAAAAATTAAAAATTAAAAATTAAAAATTAAAAATTAAAAATTAAAAATTAAAAATTAAAAATTAAAAATTAAAAATTAAAAATTAAAAATTAAAAATTAAAAATTAAAAATTAAAAATTAAAAATTAAAAATTAAAAATTAAAAATTAAAAATTAAAAATTAAAAATTAAAAATTAAAAATTAAAAATTAAAAATTAAAAATTAAAAATTAAAAATTAAAAATTAAAAATTAAAAATTAAAAATTAAAAATTAAAAATTAAAAATTAAAAATTAAAAATTAAAAATTAAAAATTAAAAATTAAAAATTAAAAATTAAAAATTAAAAATTAAAAATTAAAAATTAAAAATTAAAAATTAAAAATTAAAAATTAAAAATTAAAAATTAAAAATTAAAAATTAAAAATTAAAAATTAAAAATTAAAAATTAAAAATTAAAAATTAAAAATTAAAAATTAAAAATTAAAAATTAAAAATTAAACATTATAAATTAAAAATAAAAAACTAAAAATTAAAAATTAAAAATTAAAAACTAAAAATTAAAAATTAAAAATTAAAAATTAAAAATTAAAAATTAAAAATTGAAAATTAAAAATTAAAAATTAAAAATTAAAAATTAAAAATTAAAAATTAAAAATTAAAAATTAAAAATTAAAAATTAAAAATTAAACATTAAAAATTAAAAATTAAAAATTAAAAATTAAAAATTAAAAATTAAAAATTAAAAATTAAAAATTAAAAATTAAAAATTAAAAATTAAAAATTAAAAATTAAAAATTAAAAATTAAAAATTAAAAATTAAAAATTAAAAATTAAAAATTAAAAATTAAAAATTAAAAATTAAAAATTAAAAATTAAAAATTAAAAATTAAAAATTAAAAATTAAAAATTAAAAATTAAAAATTAAAAATTAAAAATTAAAAATTAAAAATTAAAAATTAAAAATTAAAAATTAAAAATTAAAAATTAAAAATTAAAAATTAAAAATTAAAAATTAAAAATTAAAAATTAAAAATTAAAAATTAAAAATTAAAAATTAAAAATTAAAAATTAAAAATTAAAAATTAAAAATTAAAAATTAAAAATTAAAAATTAAAAATTAAAAATTAAAAATTAAAAATTAAAAATTAAAAATTAAAAATTAAAAATTAAAAATTAAAAATTAAAAATTAAAAATTAAAAATTAAAAATTAAAAATTAAAAATTAAAAATTAAAAATTAAAAATTAAAAATTAAAAATTAAAAATTAAAAATTAAAAATTAAAAATTAAAAATTAAAAATTAAAAATTAAAAATTAAAAATTAAAAATTAAAAATTAAAAATTAAAAATTAAAAATTAAAAATTTAAAATTAAAAATTAAAAATTAAAAATTAAAAATTAAAAATTAAAAATTAAAAATTAGAAATTAAAAATTAAAAATTAAAAATTAAAAATTAAAAACTAAAAATTAAAAATTAAAAATTAAAAATTAAAAATTAAAAATTAAAAATTAAAAATTAAAAATTAAAAATTAAAAATTAAAAGTTAAAAGTTAAAAATTAAAAATTTAAAATTTAAAATTCAAAATTCAAAATTCAAAATTCAAAATTCAAAATTCAAAATTAAAAATTAAAAATTAAAACTTAAAAATTAAAAATTAAAAATTAAAAATTAAAAATTAAAAATTAAAAATTAAAAATTAAAAATTAAAAATAAAAATTAAAAATTAAAATTAAAATTAAAAATTAAAAATTAAAAATTAAAAATTAAAAATTAAAAATTAAAAATTAAAAATTAAAAATTAAAAATTAAAAATTAAAATTAAAATTAAGAATTAAAAATTAAAAATTAAAAATTAAAAATTAAAAATTAAAAATTAAAAATTAAAAATTAAAAATTAAAAATTAAAAATTAAAAATTAAAAATTAAAAATTAAAAATTAAAAATTAAAAATTAAAAATTAAAAATTAAAAATTAAAAATTAAAAATTAAAAGTTAAAAATTAAAAATTTAAAATTTAAAATTCAAAATTCAAAATTCAAAATTAAAAATTAAAAATTAAAAATTAAAAATTAAAAATTAAAAATTAAAAATTAAAAATTAAAAATTAAATATTAAAAATTTAAAATTTAAAATTAAAAATTAAAAATTAAAAATTAAAAATTAAAAATTAAAAATTAAAACTTAAAAATTAAAAATTAAAAATTAAAAATTAAAAATTAAAAATTAAAAATTAAAAATTAAAAATTGAAAATTAAAAATTAAAAATTAAAAATTAAAAATTAAAAATTAAAAATTAAAAATTAAAAATTAAAAATTAAAAATTAAAAATTAAAAATTAAAAATTAAAAATTAAAAACTAAAAATTAAAAATTAAAAATTAAAAATTAAAAATTAAAAATTAAAAATTAAAAATTAAAAATTAAAAATTAAAAATTAAAAATTAAAAATTAAAAATTAAAAATTAAAAATTAAAAATTAAAAATTAAAAATTAAAAATTAAAAATTAAAAATTAAAAATTAAAAATTAAAAATTAAAAATTAAAAATTAAAAATTAAAAATTAAAAATTAAAAATTAAAAATTAAAAATTAAAAATTAAAAATTAAAAATTAAAAATTAAAAGTTAAAAGTTAAAAATTAAAAATTTAAAATTTAAAATTCAAAATTCAAAATACAAAATTCAAAATTCAAAATTAAAAATTAAAAATTAAAAATTAAAACTTAAAAATTAAAAATTAAAAATTAAAAATTAAAAATTAAAAATTAAAAATTAAAAATTAAAAATTAAAAATTAAAAATTAAAAATTAAAAATTAAAAATTAAAAATTAAAAATTAAAAATTAAAAATTAAAAATTAAAAATTAAAATTAAAATTAAGAATTAAAAACTAAAAAATTAAAAATTAAAAATTAAAAATTAAAAGTTAAAAATTAAAAATTTAAAATTTAAAATTCAAAATTCAAAATTAAAAATTAAAAATTAAAAATTAAAAATTAAAAATTAAAAATTAAAAATTAAAAATTAAAAATTAAAAATTAAAAATTAAAAATTAAAAATTAAAAATTAAAAATTAAAAATTAAAAATTAAAAATTAAAAATTAAAAATTAAAAATTAAAAATTAAAAATTAAAAATTAAAAATTAAAAATTAAAAATTAAAAATTAAAAATTAAAAATTAAAAATTAAAAATTAAAAATTAAAAATTAAAAATTAAAAATTAAAAATTAAAAATTAAAAATTAAAAATTAAAAATTAAAAATTAAAAATTAAAAATTAAAAATTAAAAATTAAAAATTAAAAATTAAAAATTAAAAATTAAAAATTAAAAATTAAAAATTAAAAATTAAAAATTAAAAATTAAAAATTAAAAATTAAAAATTAAAAATTAAAAATTAAAAATTAAAAATTAAAAATTAAAAATTAAAAATTAAAAATTAAACATTATAAATTAAAAATAAAAAACTAAAAATTAAAAATTAAAAATTAAAAACAAAAATTAAAAATTAAAAATTAAAAATTAAAAATTGAAAATTAAAAATTAAAAATTAAAAATTAAAATTAAAAATTAAAAATTAAAAATTAAAAATTAAAAATTAAAAATTAAACATTAAAAATTAAAAATTAAAAATTAAAAATTAAAAATTAAAAATTAAAAATTAAAAATTAAAAATTAAAAATTAAAAATTAAAAATTAAAAATTAAAAATTAAAAATTAAAAATTAAAAATTAAAAATTAAAAATTAAAAATTAAAAATTAAAAATTAAAAATTAAAAATTAAAAATTAAAAATTAAAAATTAAAAATTAAAAATTAAAAATTAAAAATTAAAAATTAAAAATTAAAAATTAAAAATTAAAAATTAAAAATTAAAAATTAAAAATTAAAAATTAAAAATTAAAAATTAAAAATTAAAAATTAAAAATTAAAAATTAAAAATTAAAAATTAAAAATTAAAAATTAAAAATTAAAAATTAAAAATTAAAAATTAAAAATTAAAAATTAAAAATTAAAAATTAAAAATTAAAAATTAAAAATTAAAAATTAAAAATTAAAAATTAAAAATTAAAAATTAAAAATTAAAAATTAAAAATTAAAAATTAAAAATTAAAAATTAAAAATTAAAAATTAAAAATTAAAAATTAAAAATTAAAAATTAAAAATTAAAAATTAAAAATTAAAAATTAAAAATTTAAAATTAAAAATTAAAAATTAAAAATTAAAAATTAAAAATTAAAAATTAAAAATTAAAAATTAAAAATTAAAAATTAAAAATTAGAAATTAAAAATTAAAAATTAAAAATTAAAAATTAAAAACTAAAAATTAAAAATTAAAAATTAAAAATTAAAAATTAAAAATTAAAAATTAAAAATTAAAAGTTAAAAGTTAAAAATTAAAAATTTAAAATTTAAAATTCAAAATTCAAAATTCAAAATTCAAAATTCAAAATTCAAAATTAAAAATTAAAAATTAAAACTTAAAAATTAAAAATTAAAAATTAAAAATTAAAAATTAAAAATTAAAAATAAAAATTAAAAATTAAAATTAAAATTAA